>OY759275.1:44706456-44758956 GCA_963662155.1 Lamellibrachia columna
TGTTGTTACTATTGTTGGTACTATTGTTGTTACTATTGTTGGTACTATTGTTGGTACTATTGTTGTTACTATTGTTGGTACTATTGTTTTTACTATTGTTGTTACTATTGTTGGTACTATTGTTGGTACTATTGTTGGTACTATTGTTGTTACTATTGTTGTTACTATTGTTGGTACTATTGTTGTTATTATTGTTGTTACTATTGTTGGTACTATTGTTGTTACTATTGTTGTTACTATTGTTGGTACTATTGTTGTTATTATTGTTGTTACAATTGATGTTACTATTGTTGTTACAATTGCTGTTCCGGTTTGTCATGTTTGTAAAATGGTAAATATATAGGTATGGATGATCTCTCCATTCTCTTCTGAGTCGGGACCTGATCTGGTTGACTGTTGTGGCCTGTATCATATCATCCGACAATGAGTTCCAAGCATTCACAACTCTGATGCTGAAGAATGTGTGTCTCAGTCCTGTTGTCCGCTGTACACGGAGTTTCTCACTGTGGCCTCTTGCTGTTCCAATGTTTTTTAAGAACATCTTCTTCGGTGGACACAGCAAACACTTACAATCCTGGGAGACAGAATCGATCCCTTTGATAATTTTTAATGTTTTTATGATGTCTGTTCTGGCTTCTGTACTTTAGGGTACGGAAGATCTAACTCTTTCAGTCTGCTGCTGTGTGGTGGACCTTTCGTTTCTTGTACTAGGCGTGCGGCCCGGATTTGGATCTACACGTCTCTATACACACGTGACACCTATGAAAAGAGTTGGAACTTCGAAGTTTCGAGAATACATGTTCAAGTGACTAGCTTAACGCAGTCACTCTGTCGATAACGCCGTCATCGAGACGGGTAGTGCTGGGGCGGCGTAGACGGACGATCCAGCCGGCTTCTTTAATCAAATCACAGCCACCGCCGCCAACCCACTAGTTGCCCTGACAAGCTGCATCCTGCCGCAAGGCCGCGCGTCTGTCAACTCCAGTTTGCCTCTGTCGCTGCGCGCGCCACAACAGTCCCGCACCGACCGCTGGGCTGACTCGCGGTTGATCGAAATCGCGGCGTTGGATTATTCACTGTGTTACTCGTCACAGAAAACTTAACGCGGACACAAACTTTCCATCGGAAGTGATGAGCGTACGAGACCGGTCGGAATACATCGCTGCCGATTCAATGAGCGAAATGCAAGCGCTGTCTGAGCGGACTATATTGGAGTGTTGGTGTACGTAGCAGCTACAAGAGAATGCAGATGACACTAATTGACATCAAGTCGATGATTGTAGGGTGTTCCATACTTCTAGCTGTTGGAGGTAGGTTATTTATCAGAATTCGGTTATTGTTTTCGTGTTTATGTCATGTGTGCATACGACTTGACTTTACAATGATTATCTTTTTTACGCGGTTAGCTCACTACTGAAGCAGGGATAGACTTTAATGCGCACAGCTTTATAGTAATAGTCAACTGGTCGTCCACAAAACATATATAGGCCCTACAGTAGGGATTTTGAAAACAAAATAATTATGATTTCAGTTCAAGCTTATCTTAATTTAGAAATCTACCAGGTAACGATATCTTGCAGTAGACTGGCGTATTCGGGAGTATATTTCAGCCCGTTGTTAAACTACTAATGCTACTAAACCAGCCAAAGACCCTGGACCTTTTTCGCTTATCCCTTTGGCCCTCTGTTCGTGAGTAGATGCGTTTCTTGACACTGATACCGACATACGACAATTTCGCAAAGACAACCCAATTTAGTTGATCTTCCGCAATGTCCCCCGCAGAGACAGACCCCTTTGCGTGGCGTGCTCAGCTATTCTGGGGTCGTTTCTTATATGCCCCACGGAGACCGTCCTTTGTACAAGGCAATCCATCATTTATTCCTTTGATCTTCCGCCAACCCTCGCCGTCTCCCACCCCACCCGCCCACCCCACCTCCAGCTGTCCACCTGTCTGCTAACACCCATTCAGTCACGCTTCGTCGTCCGTATGTAATCTCAACCCATCTTCTGGATTTTCCTAAGCGTTTTTTGCAAATTGCATTTTACCCTGCCCGACAGCGGTATTAGGTTCACAGAGCGTATTTCGGTTTGAACTTTGGTCCGCATGTCTTTCATTCGTATTGCACTAGAAGGCTATGGGAAATGACTAGCTAAAACAAAGCTTCCCTATTATACCAAAGATACTTCCGCCTGCGTAAATACCTCCGTTCTGACATCACAATATCTGAATCATCGCCATGTTGAAGAAACTTCTTAATTAAATTTCAGATTAAAAACTACTTCACCCTGCATTACTCGCCGAGTGTTCCCACCATGACTTGTCTGTCTGGTTAACTGGTGGTCATCTTCTTCGTCTTAACTGAATTCATGGAAATCGCTGTTCATTGTGGTACGTTTTCTTAAGCAGAAGTTTGTTGGTGACCTGTCTAGAATAAATAACTAGGCTAGTACTACATGTTCTATTCATATTAAATACCAGGTGTGGTTTTACAGTTGCCACACATGTCAACGTAGTGTTTTGGGGCGTTACTTTTCTTACTGAAGTACCGCGCGTGTTAGCCTATACACAATCACAGAGAAACCTCGACATCCATCTACACGGACAGCACCTCTCTCCGTCCGTGAACACTGGCCAATCCACCAGAAACGCCCACAGCTGCGAGGAAGCGCCCCCGGCCATTGCTTTCTTTATATACCACTTCCGCATCACGTAAATCTCCTTTACCACGGGCATTCTTGCTGGGGGTGCAGAGGTGAATTCCCCACATTCGTGGGTTCTCGTGTCCCGTTTCCCAGATTGATCGGGTCCACCGCGCGCCGGCAATCATGTTCTCTCGGCTTGCTTGATAAATGGAGTAAAACACCGCCGAACGCTCTAAATATCTCGTGAATGTGTTAACGCGCGCACAGTGATGCGTCTATAAAACAGCGCCGTTTATTTCCCGAAGATTGACTAACAGTAAACCCTTATTAGCGCGACCAGATTTACTTCTTGTGAGTGTTCCGCCGTGTATGAGAGATCCTCGACTCTCCAACCATTCTACCTGATGTATTGTTTTTCGTTTAATTTCTTTATTCTTTTGTCATATTTTCGGTTTCCATAGTTAACATAATCACGTATTCATGTCGATTGCCAGCTTCAAAAGATCTTCACTTCTTTTGATGTGCCCCAACGTATGTTTTCCTGACATTCTACGTAGGTGTTCTTACTTTTGATGTGCCCCAACGTATGTTTTCCTGACATTCTACGTAGGTGTTCTTACTTTTGATGTGCCCCAACGTATGTTTTCCTGACATTCTACGTAGGTGTTCTTACTTTTGATGTGCCCCAACGTATGTTTTCCTGACATTCTACGTAGGTGTTCTTACTTTTGATGTGCCCCAACGTATGTTTTCCTGACATTCTACGTAGGTGTTCTTACTTTTGATGTGCCCCAACGTATGTTTTCCTGACATTCTACGTAGGTGTTCTTACTTTTGATGTGCCCCAACGTATGTTTTCCTGATATTCTACGTGTTCTTACTTTTCGCACTATGTCGAGTACTGCTCCTCGTTTAGTCTTTGTGACCAGCTAATTAACTCCGTCATCTTCCCTATTCACGCATTAACTCCTTCATCCTCCCTATTCACGCATTAACTCCGTCATCCTCCTTATTCACGCATTCACTCCGTCATCCTCCCTATTCATGCATTAACTCCGTCATCCTCCCTATTCATGCATTAACTCCGTCATCCTCCCTATTCACGCATTAACTCCTTCATCCTCCCTATTCACGCATTAAAGCTATTAAAACTCCTTTATATGGGCTTTAACTTTCCGTTCAACTGTTGCAAGTCTAGCAACACTTTTACAACTTTCCGTTCGTTCCGTTAAAAGTCGTATAACTATTTCTTATATTTCCGTTAATTCCATTACAAGTATCACAACTATTTCTCAATGTCCCGTTCATTCTGTTACAAATTCTACAACTATGCTTCTTAACCCGTAAAGTTCGCCGACTCGAAATCACATCATAATGTTAACCTTTTCAATATCCTTCTGGTTAACCAGATTTTCCATGTACAACATTTGAGAAACAAATCGTTTCCTAAAAGTACCGAATCCTGAAACTTGCGATAGAGTCATCAGTCGCAGTTTCTTTCTCAACTCATCGACGTGTAATCTAAACGATTGAAACAACATCGGGCGCTTGGCTTGCGTGGCTTATCGGCGTGTTCTGTTACGCCTGATGTGGTTTATCAACCAACTACTGTAAAACCGCGATGCGTCACACTCCACTGTTGAATGCCGCTGTTGTGTCGCAGTACTGGTCCACGACACTGACTCAACGACGAGCCAAGTAGCAGTACCCCTGTCATGACAACCACCGCGCCCTGTCATGACAACCACCGCGCCCTGTCATGACAACCACCGTGCTCTGTCATGACAACCACCGCGCCCTGTCACGACAACCACCGCGCCCTGTCATGACAACCACCACGCCCTGTCATGACAACCACCTTGCTCTGCATCTTTCCGACGATGTATTGGTTACAGTAAAAGTGCGGGGCTATGGCAAATTGTCGTTATCCCTCGTCAGTGGCCGCTATAAATGACTAATTAATACCAGACTTTATCTGTAGATTTGTTACTGCACAATTAGCATGTTTATGATGTTGCGCATATTAAAGCTATCCAGACTCTTGCATAAATGTGTTAACTTTTGGTTTATCCCGTTACAATCGAGCAAATATTGTTTAACTTTCCGTTCCATTCTGTTTAACTTTCCGTTCCATTCTGTTGCAAGTCCACCAACACCTTCACAACTTTTCGTTCATCCCATTACAAGTCCAGCAACACCTTTATAACTTTCCGTTCATCCTGTTACAAGTCCAAAAACACATTGATAGCTTTCCGTTCATCCTGCTACACGTTCTGCAACAAAACTCTGGCGAAAAAGCTGTAATTTGACACAGATAAACATGTGTTTGTGTTAAAAAAACGGAATCGTTATTTTGCTCGCAACGCAGAATGTCGTGCTCGCTCTCAGCGTTCGGAACCTGATCTGGTGACCCGGTCGTAGACACCCTCACTGGCTAAGCGCCACATTTGTCCGGGGTAATTGCCCGACGTCGCCGCCGCCTGTCTGGCGCGTGCGCGGGGGTTCATAACGATACACCCCACCCGCATTCCACAACCGGGGTTTTTCTTCTTCCGGTGAGAGCTGCTGACAGACACGCCGTGTGTTGGTGGACAGACAGGCGCCCGGCACGTCTGTCAAAGTGTCCGTAGTTCTGTCTTGTGACTCTGCCATGCCACGATAATGCCTCCACGCGTCTGGTACTCGGTCACACACGTTTCATCATCTTCCTTGTCAATAAATGTGGGTACGGTAACACTCGAACATGACAGGCCATGAGCACCGAAGTCAACACCTTCATCTGTCCCTGTAAAATCTACAAACACGTGTGTTTAAGGTATAGGCGTCTGAAATCAAAGTAATGAAACCTTATTTTTAAAGGTTGTTTGAAATCCATTATACCAAATTTGTGAAATATCTGACATAGTAACAGAGACGTTAGCAGCCAAATAATGTGATCCTGCCATAATCAGTCATAACACAAGATTGATTTACTATTCAAATATAAAACTTACAGGAATATGGCAATGTTATATGTCCATATTAAATAAAGCATAACATGTCAAATATACGTAAACACAATGTAAGGTTACTATTTTATGTATTTCATTAAATCGCGGAAAAACCACACTTTACCTCATTTTCAACAATATTCAATCTGACCCACAAGGAGTATTGTTATTTCAGTAAAACTTCAATGCTCATTTATTATTTAATCTATGTAAAAGCAAAACAAGTTGGGGGTCCGGTGCAAATTTGTGAAATGTCGGACATAGTAACAGCTACGTCAGCAGCAAAATTAGCAAACATTTAATCAAAACAAAAATTTTACCCACAAGGAGTAATGTCATTTCCGTAAAGGTTGGCCGAAATCTTTATTCATTATTCATCTTTATATACATAAAAAACTAATGAAGTGCCGGGCAAAAAAATTGGTTTGTCATCTTGAAATCACACGAGTTCCGAACAACATTTTCTGCAGTAATGAATCGACAACATACGTTATCTGCCAGAGGCCGCTAATTGAATGATGTTTAATTTATAATATTTCCGGTTCTTATGAATATTCTTTTACCAAACACAGTTGTATTTATTGTTGGCATTAGGACGTAGTTTCAATCGGCAGTATAACTTTTGTTTTGATTTCATGTTACGATTATTGTGCGCAAAACGATGCGCAGTTAGCTTGATTTCAGGGCAGGCGCCTACGTTAAGTATTTTCACGAAAACGATATTCTGTAGGCCTATATGTTAATCTGTTGAATCGTTTGTTATGACATTGTGTATACGTGACATTACCTGTCGTTGTTTAATTTGCCATTTCATATCGTGTTGTATTCCTTCGGAAATTGCTTTACAGAAATTCGCGGTATGGAACGCAAAAGACGAACAATTCGGAGTTTTTGACGAAATTACAGAAACATTGATGCGATTCTCCCGATTTCCAATAAGAAAGCTCTGTATTTTGCCTGTTTTCACTAGATATCACCATACATTTTGGAACGGAGATGATCACCTATTTTTAACAACTGTTTGTTTTTTCTTTGATCTATGACCGTCACGCCAGGGTTGGTCGTAACTGGATGTTGGCGTTACATACCGTGTGGTTTCCTTTACAGGCTGCGTCCGTGATATGTCGACTTGGTCAGAATACTTTTCTCACGTTCGAAACCAGTTTCGTGTAACGCGTCCCAGAACGAACCTATCGCAATGTGTTTCCTGTAACATGTTAAGGACGCCTTCAATTATCCCTTTTGTAGTTTTCGGGACGGTTTGTGAGAAGACGCTTGTTGCGACTGGTTCCTTCTTTGGCGCTGAAATGTACAAAGTTGATCGTGTTATCGTAAAATCATGTTGTATGGTATAAACTATATGCATATCTATTCTAACATTTTGGTCGCACTAATGTATTTTAATGAACCAAAATATTAGTTATTATAATTTGACAGTTTTCTGTTTAGTTTGAATGTTTCGACTCGAATATCATGTTTACATATCATTCTGTGCGGCAACGTCGATATTATTTATAAACACATAACATTCATAGAATATAACATGGTTTTACAATAAAAACAATCAGTCTTTGTACGTCACATTACGATGTGGTGATGTATTTTCTGGTTTACTTTTGGTAAGAGGAAGTGTTCTGATCTCACCGACATATATAGACATCATTGAATACGCAATGTCTGTGTCATTAACACGTACCAGTATCCTTACAGAGGCCGATGTGTATTGCTTCAGACACTTCCTGCCCGACAAACAACTGTGTAAAGGTGTCGCCACTAGGAGGCACTATGCGCATGCGCACTCGTGTTGCAACCGCGCGAGGGGCGGAGGCTTCGCAGTAAAGGTAAGGTCACGTTGTCGAGTCTGCGAGGTGTCAACATTACCGCTTTCGGCGGGGAATATCTTTTACTCTTGGTCCCGCTCTCCCGCTCGTTACACAAAATGTCCCGCTTTCCCGCTCGTTACACAAAATGTCCCGCTCTCCCGCTCGTTACACAAAATGTCCCGCTCTCCCGCTCGTTACACAAAATGTCCCGCTCTCCCGCTCGTTACACAAAATGTCCCGCTCTCCCGCTCGTTACACAAAATGTCCCGCTTTCCCGCTCGTTACACAAAATGTCCCGCTCTCCCGCTCGTTACACAAAATGTCCCGCTCTCCCGCTCGTTACACAAAATGTCCCGCTCTCCCGCTCGTTACACAAAATGTCCCGCTCTCCCGCTCGTTACACAAAATGTCCCGCTTTCCCGCTCGTTACACAAAATGTCCCGCTTTCCCGCTCGTTACACAAAATGTCCCGCTCTCCCGCTCGTTACACAAAATGTCCCGCTCTCCCGCTCGTTACACAAAATGTCCCGCTTTCCCGCTCGTTACACAAAATGTCCCGCTCTCCCGCTCGTTACACAAAATATCCCGCTTTCCCGCTCGTTACACAAAATGTCCCGCTCTCCCGCTCGTTACACAAAATGTCCCGCTCTCCCGCTCGTTACACAAAATATCCCGCTTAAAAAAAATTAAAAATCAATATATTTGTTGAACACGAGGCCATTCCAGGCAAATACTATTTCTTTGGCCTCAAGTAATTTAACCTTTTCTCGAGTTCAACGCCAACTAGAGCGACACTTCAAAATGGCAATCCGTAAAAAACAACGCGTTAAAAAAAGAGATTGTTTCTCGCTTTTCCAAGAACAGATGTTGACATCTGTGTGTATGGGACATGACAATAAATTGTCACATGTTAATGAAAACCGCATGATGATCATGTGATAATAAAGTGGGAATGATAATAAAGTGAATAATAAAGTGGGAATGATAATAAAGTGAATATTAAAGTGGGAATGACAATGAAGTGAATAATAAAGTGGGAATGATAATAAAGTGAATAATAAAATGGGAATGATAATAAAGTGAATAATAAAGTGGAAATTATAATAAAGTGAATAATAAAGTGTGAATGATAATAAAGTAAATATTAAAGTGGGAATTATAATAAAGTGAATAATAAAGTGGGAATGATAATAAAGTGAATAATAAAGTGGGAATTATAATAAAGTGAATAATAAAGTGGGAATGATAATAAAGTAAATATTAAAGTGGGAATGATAATAAAGTGAATAATAAAATGGGAATGCATATTTTTAAATGTCTACATGCATACTGAAACGCATTATTCCGTATATGTTTACTAAACTTATCCTGTTCTGAGTTAGCAGCTAGCTTGATTGAGAGTTTGTGTTGCTTCCGACGGGCCTTCACCGGAAGTCAGCTTCTTAGAACTGCCAGGCGCTTTTTGGTCGCCCATTAAATATGTCAGACTCCAGCATAATTAAAATTTGATCAGAATATTCCACCTTTAGAACATATCCTGAGATGAAAAATTATGTCATTAGCATGATATTCTTTATTCTAGTTGGACATCGTTTTGTTACGTTAACTATTTTAGGTGCATTGCCCCAAAATCATGATTTTGTTTTGTCTTAAGTCGTTTTCCGAATACCGTGGAACGCAACCGTTCCGAGCACAATTTTGATATTTTACTAGGTGTCCAGTCAAGTTGAAAAACTCTAAAAACTCTAAAGTAATAGAGACAACAGCAGGAAATATTTACATAAGAGAGAGAGAAGGTTCGTTTGAAGGAAATCTGCTGCTAAGTAATAGCAGGCGACACGTCTTAATTGGGTCATCTCAGGTCATGACCCATGAGGTAATCTCGCGCAAAAAATAACCTGACCTACGGCATTTCAACGTGGCCTTTCGGATCTACAATAGTGTTTCAACAACAACGACGCTCACCTCTTTTTTTTACGTTAAACACTATTTATTGATACTCGCCTGCACGCGCGCACTTCTGTAACACCCCCCAAAGGACCCAGTCCGTGGTCGCGTACCCAAGGGTGAACGCTGTTGAAGCTGTTAGGATCATAGGAAGGGAAACGCGAACTAATTTCATAATATAGACCGACTCGAGCCAAGGCCGGCGTCATAACAGACTCGCCACACACCACAGCCCGCCTCATTCACACTTGTTTTATCTGTGATACGACGTCAAGTCGAATTACAGACTCAACTTGTCACAGCACAGTACGACTTGGGTCGCGCGACTTTTGGGGTTTTTGATTATTGCTAAATTAGTCTATGTTCCGCTGCCTAGTTGGGAATGTGACACAGACTACTGTGAAAAAATCGCCGAATCGTCGAGTTGTCACCTGGAAGATGTGAGTGATTGGCAAAGGGCCAAATATTTGCCTGGTCACACAGAGAAAGAAATGTGTTTCTCGGCTACTGTTTTATAGCCGCCATGAGATGCCTTAATCTTGACGCTACTCAAAATAAAAAATAATGCCTGGACTAAAAATACTAGTTTTAAAATTATGATTTTTGCTTGTTACGATGAGATGCAATTGTGAAAAGTTAAGATTACACAAGCATAAAACAATGTAAATAAAATTTATGTTGAGTCTCAACTAATATATTCCACCAAACACATTCATATTGGAATGTTCGCGTCGTTCACATGATAAAAACGATGTTCACATGATAAAAACGATGTTCAAATGATAAAAACGATGTTCACATGATAAAAACGATGTTCAAATTATAAAAACAATGTTCACATGATAAAAACGATGTTCACATGATAAAAACGATGTTCAAATGATAAAAACGATGTTCGCGTGATAAAAACGATGTTCAAATGATAAAAACGATGTTCAAATGATAAAAACGATGTTCACATGATAAAAACGATGTTCGCATGATAAAAACGATGTTCAAATGATCAAAACGATGTTCAAATTATAAAAACGATGTTCACATGATAAAAACGATGTTCACATGATAAAAACGATGTTCACATGATAAAAACGATGTTCGCGTGATAAAAACGATGTTCAAATGATAAAAACGATGTTCAAATGATAAAAACGATGTTCACATGATAAAAACGATGTTCGCATGATAAAAACGATGTTCAGATGATAAAAACGATGTTCAAATGATAAAAACGATGTTCGCATGATAAAAACGATGTTCAAATGATAAAAACGATGTTCACATGATAAAAACGATGTTCAAATGATAAAAACGATGTTCAAATGATAAAAACGATGTTCACATGATACAAACGATGTTCGCATGATAAAAACGATGTTCAAATGATAAAAACGATGTTCAAATGATAAAAACGATGTTCGCATGATAAAAACGATGTTCAAATGATAAAAACGATGTTCACATGATAAAAACGATGTTCAAATGATAAAAACGATGTTCACATGATAAAAACGATGTTCACATGATAAAAACGATGTTCGCGTGATAAAAACGAAACCGGACATTAAAGGGAATGTGAATGATGATTTGCATTTGAATTTTTCGATCTCAACCTTCATCTAAATAAAAAAAATTACTTAATGTTTTAATTTGTATTGCTGTTGTATATTTATTGTCAGAGAAAGATAATTTGACAGATCAATAACTGAAAAAACCCGTTATATGTCACGTTAAAAAAATGTAGATTTATTGGTCTGTCTTTTATTGACGTAAAGCGGTCTCTAAAAACTTTGTAAAACGGGCATATTTTATATGTGATAATCATCGCCATCGTGTATTTTAAACAATATTAAGAGGTGAAATATCACAATAGTAACACGTTTGTATGGATATTATTTCAGACAAACGATATTTATTAGCATTATAGCTGCTAATAAATTCAGTGTTGCAATGTCCCCCAAAACAGCGTCCAGTTAAGCAATGAAAATCGTTGTACCATCTCATGTCTAGGTGTAAACGTTGCGCCGCCTAGCGGGAGCGAGTTGTGTGTAATCAAGCGTGTCGGTGTTGCAGCTGGAGCGGACGCCAAAGAGAAAGAACCGCTACGTCTGCTCGCCGTGTAGTCATCTGCTTGACGCAGACAAACGACAGTCGAGGACGCGACACAGGGAGCCAGGTAAGATCCTCGACACGTGTCATAACAGCAAGAGTCCCCAGCCACACGTCACTCCTTGTACATGCCTGCGAATGTGTGTACGTGCATATTCAAATGCATGCATATATATATATATATATATATATATATATATATATATATATATATATATATATTCATGACGTGCGCACGCACGCACACACACACACACACACACACACACACACACACACACACACACACACACACACCACCACCACCACCACCACCACCACCAAACACGCACGCACGCACGCACGCACGCACGCACGCACGCACGCACGCACGCACGCACGCACGCACACACACACGATTTTGCCTCACACACGAGTTGTTATCTGGTATATGAAATATCACAGATACAATCACATTCGGTTATTTTACGACTGGGAAATATATTTGAATAGCCACCATTATGAAGGCCCTAATATTCATGCACTGGCTGCCATCTTGGATTTAAATGTGGACGTCACGCCTTCAAGGTCATGCACGTGGAACCAACTGTTTATTCAAATGGTTTAGTTAGTATTTGTTAATCAAATGTGCGAGACAGCACATTTCACCCCTGACAACACTAAACTGTTCAGCATCCTCATATCGTGACTCATCCACATCGTTTGAGAAACGGTTCCCATTATTCCTCGGGTTGCATGACTACCTTAAATATATGGACGGCAGCTAAGTGATATTTCCTGTAGCGTCGGTAACATCTGCCTTGCTAGCGAACGTCTTATCGTTTGCAATAATTCACCTCATTACATACCAGTATACTACACTGCAGGTGGGTTGGGCACTGCCCTGAAACCCTGTTGCTATATTGCACGTTGACGCTTTACAGCCAATTCCGTAAAGACCGCCCGTCCGCGAGTTTCTATTTATGAGTGGCCTCAAGTGTGAGTTCAACCAATACTTGGCATCCTTGAATGAAAGAAAGACAGGAACAAACAGGAAATAAAATAACGGACAAAACGTAACAGGTTATTTTGATTATTATTATTACTATTTTATACATTATAAAACTACTTTTATTTACAATATTGTGTGTTTTGAAAGTGATATGTACAATAAATACGTTTATTGATAAAAACGATATTTGCTTCACTTATTCTTGACTACCCCACAGATCAGTAATTACATTTGAATTTTGCAACTTAACAGTAAATGCAATTTTTTTCAAAGTGTAATGTGTTGCTTTCGTTCCGTAACTTGTTTTCCTGTTTCTCTCTTCCTGATTACCGGTATCCACACGGGACAATTATCAACTCAAAACTCCGTCTGGCCTTCCGGTAAAGGTCCCGACTGGTGATTTCGATCTTGTTTATCTTCATTTTATTCAGTTGTTTCGATGATTTTAACAAAACTATGCATTATTTTTATTAAGCCACCCGCGCCTGCTACTTGGACTGTTCACACACGAAACCTGATTCACGATGGGCTAAATCTGTTAAGGGGGAGTTTTAAATGGCGGTTCAACAACATTTATGGTGTTCGAATACCCCTCGTAATTCGAGCTTTGCACAACCAACTGCAACTACGCTTAGTGCTTGCTGAGAGATCGTGGCTAAATAAGCCCATCACGTTGTTCACCGATGCCTGATATCATTCGGTCTCACTGGCGTGACCTCTTAGTAACCGAAAGCGTCAGCTGTTGTGTCTACCGCTAATACAGACCAGCTGTTTTAAAACACAACAAAGTGCATTTATATTCCGAATCGCCGACCATGTTACAATTGCAACTTACTGAAAGACGAGATTACGCGAGATAAGAGGTCTGTAGTGCGAGACTCACTGTGGGGAGGGTGGGACGTCCATTCTGTACCCTGGTGCCACCTAGCGATTAACGAGGTGAAAACAAAGGAACAATGATGGCCACTGTGATTGAATGTTTCGTGTTACATGTTTTATCATGCATGTACTCCATGTTGCTTGTTTACTCAGCTGTATAAATGAGTACCTGGCTATAGATAATGGGTTGATACATATGTACGAATCGAATAGTCTTCGGGCAGTAATTGTAACGTGGCTAAATATTTCCCGGGGTAGTCGCGTTGGTGTTGGAATGCACATTTCTACCAGGAGGTGAAATGTAAAGCTCTGTGCACGGTTCCAAGGACTGGACACAACACTATGAAATAATTGACAATTAACGTGTGACATTTTGCTTGCCCTTTTTGTTTGCATAAATTATTAGTATTACTAAGATGTATAAAGTGTCACATATCTAGGACCAGCCCGTTCATAGGCGCGTACATACATGCAATCATAAATATAATAAATATAATAAATATATAGTAATATATATATATATATATATATATATATATATATATATATATATATATATATATATATATATATATATATATATATATATATATATATTAAAATATATATGCCTATAGTTAGTGGGGTCCGTGACGATGTATTGTTGCCGTGTGTTTGTAGGCACGTACGCCTGTGTGCGTGGGGTCAGTGACGGTGTATTGTTGCCGTGTGTTTGTAGGCGTGTACGCGTGGGGTCAGTGACGGTGTATTGTTGCCGTGTGTTTGTAGGCGTGTACGCGTGGGGTCCGTGACGGTGTATTGTTGCCGTGTGTTTGTAGGCGTGTACGCGTGGGGTCCGTGACGGTGTATTGTTGCCGTGTGTTTGTAGGCGTGTACGCGTGGGGTCCGTGACGGTGTATTGTTGCCGTGTGTTTGTAGGCGTGTACGCGTGGGGTCCGTGACGGTGTATTGTTGCCGTGTGTTTGTAGGCGTGTACGCGTGGGGTCCGTGACGGTGTATTGTTGCCGTGTGTTTGTAGGCGTGTACGCGTGGGGTCAGTGACGGTGTATTGTTGCCGTGTGTTTGTAGGCGTGTACGCGTGGGGTCAGTGACGGTGTATTGTTGCCGTGTGTTTGTAGGCGTGTACGCGTGGGGTCAGTGACGGTGTATTGTTGCCGTGTGTTTGTAGGCGTGTACGCGTGGGGTCCGTGACGGTGTATTGTTGCCGTGTGTTTGTAGGCGTGTACGCGTGGGGCGAGTGGGGACCATGCAGCAAGACGTGCGCGGCCGGCATACGGACACGACGGGCGCGATGTCTCCAGGCTCCGTGTCTCGGGCCAGGCTGGCAGACGACTGTCTGTCAGCTACAGCCGCACTGCCACGGTGAGTCGACGGTAGTAGCGCTGACGTGAACGTATCATAGGCCTACTGACGACACGACAGTGATAACGACGACTGCCAGTCAATATAACCGGCGTTCGAGTCCACCATGCTACTGTTCCGAAGCTTGGTCAACTCCGTTCACACCACATTGCATGTGTCTTTCGGAAGATACATTACAAGTAGTTTGTCCCTTCTACCTGGTGTCTATGCCAGGGGATAGAAGCAGGGGCGTACGAAGGCTTTTTCCAGAGGGGGGCACAAAATTTATTTCGACCAGAAATCTTAACACATATGTCAAAATGTCTAGTTTCAATTAACAATAATGATATAATTGTATATAATTAATTAACAAATATACTAGATGATCTACTTAACACAAATAGTAAACAATCTACTCGCCATAACAAACCTAAATTTTACAAACATCCAAATCCAGGGGGCATATGCCCCCCTCCGAACTCCCATGGGTAGAAGTAGAACTTGTCGTGGATTCACAGAACTGTAATCTCTATCTGTAACTGTTGGATAATACCAGACAATTGGGTCCTCCACAATTAGAGAATTAGAGAAGTTGAAGACGATATAGTAAGACGTGAAAGCGTCATATATCTATTGGACGATGATAACGATGAAGGATATAGCAAGAATAGAGCCGAGGGCACCAAACGACGGTGGTAGTTTCTCAAGTGAAAATTTTGAAAACGATTAACTTATTACGCGTAGACTTTAATGGTTGTTTCATGCGAGAGAACTACTAGCTGTCTTAGGCGCCATCTGCCGGTTTGGGGAGCGGTGTACCCGTTTTATGTGGCGGTTCAAAAGTGGGCTGACGGAGGGGGCGGTGACGCGTTTCTTAGCTGAACACTTCTGAAAAAAAATGGCAATTGCGTCAGAGGCGACTGCTGACGCAAAACGTAGGACTTGTACTTAAAAAGCTACATAGCTAAATGAAATACACTTGCACCTCTGGTAACACATATGGTTTGAATCTACCGCTACACAAATCGGGGCCATCTGCGTATACAGGCCAAACACATACACGTCAGGTCTTAAGCCGAAAGACGTCGCAACGCACGCACGTACGTACGTACGCACCCACGCACGCAGGCACGCACGCACGCACGCACGCACACTTGATTATCAGTGTGCTCTTGGTTTTCAGTTCACGGCCAGTGGGGTATGTGGTCGCCATGGCAATCCTGCTCGGTCACGTGCGATACGGGCACTCGACACAGGTCCAGGGTTTGTAACAACCCCACACCCAGGCACGGGGGAAAGCCGTGCAAGGGCAAAGGTCAGGAAGAGAAACCATGTTTTAAGAAGCATTGTCCAGGTACGACTACATCGCATCACGTGATCATCACGTGTTACGTCGCACGTGCTGATTATCCTGCATGTTCAGTAATAATTACTGTTGCATCTCTGAATGAAATGCGTAATTTGGCCAGGACAACGTGGTTGATAAGTAGTTGATATCGGCATGTTAGCAACAAAATGGTATTGATCCTGGACAAACTCGTAAACGCAACACTGCCTTGGTAAACAGGTAACAGGCCTTATCGGCTAAATAATAACCTTGGCAAAGTCCCCGTTCTCAGCGCAATCATTAATGCTAACCTAACTTGAGACGATGCCCTTTGAACAAGAGCTCATTAAATGTTCTGAGCGCAACAGGTGGTTGATTCTCCGCTAGTGAGATTCAACTATGCAGCGCCGTCGGTGAGGTCTCGCTGCCAGCAGTTTACGCAAAACATTGCAGGCGTGACGAAACGTGAATTACGTTACCAGATACGTGATGGGTTTTCCAAGAAGTGTTGCGTCTAACAGCCTATAGAAGGTGTCACACTCGATGACAGAGTTGGCGACGCTGACTCAATCAGTTGAGGAGTAACATAACACACGTGTCCCGTCAGTCTCTCGACCGAGATTGAAATATAAATGATAGGGAACAGAACATACGACATCTTCAGAGAAGCTAGCGGTAACACATAAATCAGCTATTATGAGCGACAGGAGCCTAATGTGGCATATGTTCTCGAAGAAGTTGTAAGTTCGTAAGTTGATTGGTAAATATGGCAGAAAACATCTTGTATACGTATCACAAATTGATATTCTCGAGGGACGGCCCATTTGTCATAGTTATGATGCTTCGTTATTAGATGGTAAGTTACGACCCACGCCCTCGCCCCTGCAAACATTTGACACTCTGGTATATTATTTTAAAATACCGTTTGATGCAATTTTAGTTCTCCAAATTCAGATTATGCTAATAGTAGTTAATATATAAAAGACATGTTTCGAAAGTTCTGATATTTGCCCTTTCGTATGTTTGCTACATACATGTTGTACTGCCATTATCGCCTACGTACTTTTGATGTCTTGTCGTCGCAGTGAACGGACACTGGTCAAGATGGACGCCGTGGTCGTCATGCAGCGCCACCTGTGGACGCACGAGACGGGAGAGAGTGCGCATGTGCGACGATCCGCGTCCTGCGCACGGCGGAGCTCGCTGCGTGGGGAGACGTCGGGAGAAGCAGATCTGTCCCAGGCGCCCGTACTGTTCGGGTAGGTTGATAAATCATCTCGTGTCCACTCGCCGTAAGATAGCTAATTTAATCTAATTGTTCACGTGGCTGAGAAAGAGACCTGGAAGCGAGAGGCGAGGATCCAGGCCGCCGAAGACATAAAACATACTCTTTGCTAGGCTATTTGGAACTTGTTAAAATGCAATAAACACATGCATATTTCATGTCTAAGATAATTATCATAGGCATATCACTAAAGTTATTTTACAATAGCCATGTACAAATATAATTTTTTTTACCTTTTTGTGATAAAAAAGGCAACATTATGTGACGTCCCATGCACCGCATGGTTGACATGGTTTTAGCTGACTGGTATAGTCCGCCGGACTGGGTAACTCACACACAGCTAGTACTGGTAATTTTGTCCTAGTCCTTAAATGTGCAGGGTAATACTAAAGTAGGCTTATCATACACCCTGCTATTTAATTTCCCTTAGAAGCTATTCAGTCAGGGGCGCCCGCAGGAATTTTTCCAGGGAGGGGCATTATCTAGTGCCTAGCTCCACGCCTACCGTACAATCGACGCTTATGCCGAGGCGTCGTTTGAGCTTAACAATAATACAATAATACAATAATACAATAATACAATAGGCCTACGGCGTAGCAACTATGTTTCACTTGCATACACAGTCAGACGATAGCATACATTCATTCTATTGGACGATCGGACGCTTGTCATTTTGTCGCTTGGCTGTGCAACTGACTCCGTCCACCGTTATCATGCATGGTATGACGACTTGAATCACTGTCATTGTTTTGTTCAATCCAAAAGTTTTAAATGGCGATAATGTGTCGACCAGACATGAGGTAGTCACATAAAATGGACTTAATATTTTGTTCGAAGTAAACATTTAAAACTGTTAGGGCTGTGACATTATTCCGGGGCGCCATCCATTTCTATCTTTGGTCATTCTTTCTAGGTCAGGTGTCTTTAGTTTGTGGAATTGTGCCTCTCTTGTACGCACATTTATTTTGTGGAATTGTGCCTCTCTTGTACGCACATTTATTTTGTGGAATTGTGCCTCTCTTGTACGCACATTTATTTTGTGGAATTGTGCCTCTCTTGTACGCACATTTATTTTGTGGAATTGTGCCTCTCTTGTACGCACATTTATTTTGTGGAATTGTGCCTCTCTTGTACGCACATTTATTTTGGTTTCACTACACAGAACTATTATTTATGTTTCAAAGCGAATACATGACATTCTGATCGTTACAGTGGACGGCGCCTGGTCACTGTGGAGTCGATGGTCACGCTGCTCCGCCACGTGTGGTCACGGAGTCCGCAAGAGGTCGCGGCAGTGCACCAGTCCGCGGCCAAAGTTCGGCGGACGGTTATGCGATGGTCACCCGCTGCAGACAGTCAGCTGTCGGGTAAAGCGACACTGCCCGGGTATGTGCAGCTTGTCTACACGCGAGGTTCAACATTTAAGAAATGTTGCACTATTTACATTATTGTTTTGATACACATTTATATGTTTAACGTATTTATGTGTTAAACATATAGATACACGCACTCACGCACGCGCGCGCGCGCGCACGCACGCACGCACGCACGCACGCACGCACGCACACACACACACACACACACACGTATTTAACTTGTGATTTTTTAAAACTTATTTATATTGTTTTACTATTTAAAGAAAATGCATATTTGTATGTATATGAATTTTTACCTGAAAAAGTATTCGATTACGTATTCATTATTCAGCATATGTTGTATAGTTATTTAACAGTAATTTGTAACATTTAGAATAATTTTTTTATTAAAAATATTAATGCTCATGCATAACATCGACGTTTACCCTCGTCACAGTTGACGGCCAGTGGTCATCGTGGGGCGATTGGGGTCTGTGTCTTTCCAACGATTGTGCGAGGATGCCGGGGTCACAGCTGAGGTCACGCCTGTGTAACAATCCCGCGCCGACGTACGGGGGCAAGCGTTGTCGCGGCTGGTCCATCGCCAGACGGGACTGCTCTGGCACAGAGACTTGCGCGTCTAACTCAGGTACGTGTCTTCAACACCGTCCAGGGGCCACTCAAAACTGTGCCAGTATACCATCCTTGAGAATTTATCTAACTGCACCCCCCCCCAAAAAAAACGAGTGTCACATTGCATAAGTTAAGCAAAATTATATCAATTTCAAGCTGATGAAGTAAAACCATATATACACAGGTTAACATGTAAACTATGCACTGTTTCATGATAGGTTATATAGATTGATTTGCATATTTTATTCATAGATTAATATTAATTAGACTCAAAGATTGAAATGTCAAAATAAATACCTTAATTATCCATTAAAAGGGGTTTATTCCCTAAATTCGTTGGGTGCATTGTATTGCGTTGGACACAGAAAACATGCTCATAAAACGTGGAATTTGTCTCAAGGATGGTGTACTGACAATGTATTGAATATCGTGATATACGCAGGATGAAATTCTGTTGTCAGTGCCTGCGTTGTTCACACAGTCGTGCTCGTCCGAAAATAGGCGTGGCAACTACAACATTCCGAGCGTATTTATATCTGAAATGTCATTACAATCATCGCAGGCGCGCACGGTTGGAAAAAGGCCGCTGATCAGCTGTGCTTTCGGTAAGTATAATTACTGGTGGCGCCACCTGCCGGAAAACTTCAGAACTACACATGTGGATGACTGACCTTGACGCTATTGCCACATGTTCGTTGACTTTGAAACTAAGTGCAATCTCGTGGACTACACAGTGCTATGAACTCCATCTATGGGATAATTTTCAACTGCATTTCACTTAATTTAACTTAATATCGCCATAATGTGACCTAATTTTCCCCAAGAAGTGCCCCAATGACGAAAAACTTTATTAGTTGCCTTAATTCCTCCAAAGAAACACCCATGGCGACGAAATATGTCATATATATTCCTCCTAATAAGTGCCCCCCCCCACTTACTAAATCCTGGGCCCGCGGGAACGGTCATGTGAAATCGGATGCGGCCTTCTCCAACCTCAAAGTTGGGCGATGTTAAGTGAAATATAGTTGAAAACTATCCCATAGATGGCGTTAGTGGCACAGTGAAGTTCACATAGCGTCGACCAGGTTGCACTGAGTTTGAAGGTCAACCACCACGTGAAAGTAGTTTCAAGGTTACCGACCAGGTAGCATGGTTCTGAAGTTATCCGGCAGATTACGCCACCAGTAACGACGGCTTACCGGAAGTCACGAGACCACGCTCAGCTAATCAGTTGCCTTCCTCCAATCACCCGTGCCCACCATGCTATTCACAACTAACATAAAAGACATCGATTTCTCAGCAATTTGCCAAAGTACTATTGTTCTCAACTGTACTATCCCTCTGAACGAGCTTAGACGGTCAATGTGCCTAATGTGTTCCAGATAAGGAATGACGTCATCTCCGTCACGGAGTTTATGTACATTTGTGTATCAGTTGCGACTATACACAACGTTTGATCGACGTTGCGCCGTCGACATTGCCTGGACATACGTGTTGACGTCGGTGATTCGTGTCGTGTCACTTATGCAACAGGCCACGCCCATCGTCGTGTCACTTCTGCAACAGGCCACGCCCAGCATCGTGTTGATACGAGTTGAAACTCACACGACAATCGACTGCGAAGAACAAACGTGTGATAAGAGTACAAGGAGTCAATCAATGTGGTGCCTGATAGTGTGCTCAGTTTCGTTCACCTCTGCTCACCGTTGACTGTCTTGTATTGAGAGACATAAGACTGGTTGCAGATGTCTATGGCACATATCAGACCAGTTGTTACGATGCTCACATCGACCAGGTCACTGATGTCGCAAACCGGTGGCGTCGTCACTGAGATACGGCGAGAACATCGCAACAAACTACGTTTACGTTTCACATGCCAGAATATGGCATTCTGTGAACATTAACGATCATAATCATTAAGAAGGTTGTTCTGTGTAGTAAACAGTTTTATTATTCGAACATTCGTAACAATCACAATTCCATTAACACACTGATGTACATGTCGTACTTCAAAACGTACAACTGTCTTCAATCTAACAATGATTTTGTCACAACTTAACAACAACTGCCCGTATGGAACGAAGTACTGGCTGAAAAACAAGGATTCGTGGTCACTTCAACACCTATGTAACCTCCTCAGCAGTACACATTTAATATTGAGTTTTCGTTAGAATCATTAGACATTTTTTACACATTACTCAATGTCTGTAACGGACAAATCATCAGTGCAAAACCAGAATTTTTCCATCAGTGGTGATAGACATTTCATGACGAAATAATAAAATATGTAGCTAGTGTGTACCAGCCATGGATCTTACTGTTGCATAATCAACTATTACCAACACACGTCCGGTATTATCTCTGAACACAACACACGTGTCACACCCACAACAGAAGGTTCTTCCAAACACATTGATAAAAGTTCACGATAACAGTGCAATAGATAACAATGAAATTAATAAAACAACACCGGGTGCTTTTGATGCAAAACGTCAAACATATTTTCATTGTGTAACCAAGACAGGATATTTCACCTCCCACGTGCCCAACAAGAACACAACAGATTTGGCACGTATGAAATAGGCAATTATAACGAACTACCGCTCGAGAACTCTCCCAAACACTGTGCTGCTCAGTAACGCCACGTTAAGTATTTCTTCTAACCGAGGATCTTTTTAAAGTCATCCCAGTAGCGGGCAGTCTTCGGCTGCAGGGTCTTCTGTGAGACATATTTCAGTCGCCACGTCGTCGAGTACATTTCCGTCGGCTTTCCCTCCAGTCGTCTGGTCTCTCACCAGCGCACACGTCTCTTGTCTTGCTTTTCGGCTACTGCGTATCCACATCTGCAGCATCTACAGCTGGAGTGACACTGTTCTGAACAAACGGCACAGCAGCGTCGGTGCTCACAGATGATTCCGTCACGGTTTCCTCGCGATCTGTTTCCTCGGATATTTCCTCGGCGTTTTTCTCATCAACATCTAAATCCTCAGTCGATGACATCAGCGTCTTGATCGTGTCGATAGCTGAACTCCGATAGAAGTCAGCGAACAGTGGAGACTCCCTCGCACTAAAATCTGCAAGACAACAGAGATCCGTATTGACAGTGGCATGCAGAGCAATTGCAGTTGATAACAAGAACCAACTGTAACGTAATTATTACAGGTTCTGCAAAGGTGCACCCAACTGTCACATTTCTAGTTATGGGCTCACGTTTCTATGAAATTCACCGGAATTAAACAAAGCTCAAATAATATGGTGACTATTTTGCAGATGTAATTTTCTAGCGGTTTTGGACGCTTCTAGCTTTAAGCACCGAGACATTGCGGGGTTAGTACACACGAATGGCAGTAGTGCGAAGTAAATATAAACGTACCTAGTCTCTGTACTACTGGTTGGGGGCCCACTGTCTTCCCGATGACATTCCTCACAAAGTCGACGATGCTTGTCACGCCGATGCCAGACGCCTGGAATGCCTTTACGTCGACGTCCCTCCACGTCATCTCTGAACACACACGCCATTGGACAAATGTGACCGCGCAGTCAAACAAACGACATTTCCTAGAGATGTTAACATGCCAGTGGCGACACCAAGCGACATTTCGATGAGTGAGCGAAAGTAGACAAGACAGGGACCTTCCCAATGCTTACATTTTATCTTAGATTGCCGTCTATATTTTTTCTAAATACATAATTTCACAAATGTACCAAACAATATTCTACTGCCTCGTGACAGAAAAACACGAAGAAACTGACCACTGAGGAAGATCGTATGTCTGTAGGTGTCTGCCTGCTGATGCTGCAGGGTACGACAGCAACCGAAGTAGAGGGGTGCGGGGTGCGGTTGGGCGCTGCAGGCGTGCTCAGGTAGGATGTCCACGACTGACACGTGGGTGGTCAGAATTCGGGCGACGTCACCGAGGCGGCGGTATGCTCGAGACGTCGACTGGTACTTGAGTCTGCAAATAGACGCGTTGCTACTCAAATATGGATGCGCGCGCGCGCGCGCACGCTCTGACGCACATCCAGATAGAGTACTCGTTACGTCAAACGTATGAAACTGAAGTGAACTTAACTAAAGTGAAACGAAACAAAAGTTACGGTGAACGAACATGAGAAAACAACAGAATGTTACGGTGAACGAACATGAGAAAACAACAGAATGTTACGGTGAACGAACATGAGAAAACAACAGAATCTTACCGAGCCTTGTTTATCAGCTGCAGCATGTGTGCATGCACCTTCAGACACCAGGGGGTACCACCGTCAGTCTGGTTTTCGAGATACTGCACCAGGTCGAGCAGGGTCTCTATGTCGATAAAATAAACAATAAATATTGTATACCAATCCGATTTTTCCAATGAACGAAATGCCTGCCATTTATTAACATAATATTTGATCCTAGTGTTTGTATTCAACTAAACACACGCATTAGAGTGAAACTCGTGCATATCAGGGAGACGTAATTTAGGATGAAGATAATATCTATACTACAATACAAATTTATTCATTCCCTTACCAATCATAAGACTGAATAAATACGTATGTTAAAATTGCACGCGTGCATCTTGGGTTAGAAAGTATATATTAAAACAGTTATAATGAAGTATAATGAATAACGAGGGGTTAAACCATTTTTTTTTATCTAAATTGTGATTAAACAGTTTCACTGACCCGGATCGACGCCAATGAGCGCCATGTCGTCGGCTACAAGCATGCCACCGCGGCTCAGTATGGGTCTGTACTGGCGGTGCTTGATGTCCATGACGTCCTGGTAGATGACAAACTGGACACGTTCCTCCTCCTTCAGCTGGAGCAGGTTGGGGATTTGATGAAGCTGGTTGGCGTCGGCCTTGTGCACGAGCACGAACACCTCGGCCGGTGGCGGAGGCAGTAGACACAGGTTGTACGGGTCGAGCGACTTCGCACCCATGAACAACAGGAACCTCTGGCAACATAACAATGGAAGATGCTATTGTCCACAGGCAATACTGACTAGTCACTTGAAGCAATACTTACTAGTCACTTGAAGCAATACTTACTAGTCACTTAACCTTATTTCATACAGTCCACGAGTAATTATAAGGATGGCTCAGAAATGAAATTGTGGAACGGAAGAAAGCCGCTGATTGGCTGGACTGGGTCCGGTGGCATCACCCGATCTATTTCTTCGTGTGAATTTGTAACATTTTGGCTTAGGACTATAGAGACGGAGGTGCACATTAGCTTTAAATTCGCCGATCCGCGCACCACTATATCCGACAGGGGCGCCGCGTCGTTCCAAAGGTATCAACCAGGTTGCACATAGTTACAAACTCACCCACCAGTTAAAAGTAGATTCACTGTCATCCGCCAGATGTTTATCCACTGGGTGGAGCCACCGGTAGGGAAGTCATTCAGGCGACCCGGCTCAGCCACCAACGGCGTTCCACCAGATATCCACCAAACAGTGGTTGATTTCATACCTATTACTACTTCCGTGCTAGTTGATCATACCGATTATATAGGCAACACTCTGTCTTACCGATAAATCAGACATTAAGGCACACCCCAAACTTAAAACAAATCCAATGCTTGGATGCCTCAAATGTTTATAATATTGTACAATAAATGTAAGTTTGTACAATAACCACAGTGATGCACATTTTCCACATATTTTGGTCCATGCCTGAGAAATTGTTTAATATAAAGGACGACAAGCTGACTAACCTCTATACTTTTGCAGACGAGTCTATCCCGGTTGAGCACGTACATCCGGGTTTTATTGGATAACACTGGACTCATGACGTCAGCAGCTGGTGTCATCTCGGCGTCGCCACCTTGTAGCACGGGGGCATCTGTTGGAGGATAACACGAGGGTTCGCCCCATGGCGAAAACTGCGAGCTATCCGGTGTGGGCAGCAAGAACCGTCGAGTGCTGCCCGTCGTCTGCCTACTGTAGGTCGCCGGGGGTTGTGACCACTGCTGGAGGTACGACTGAGGCATCCACGCATTGGCGTAGTCAGCGTGCGGATGTTGCTGCCAATGACTCCAGTAAGCACCCCACTGTCCCCACCCCCACGCGTACGGGTCGACCTGTGAGTAGTACTGTTGACACCAATAGGCATACAGGTCCTCATGGGACATGTCGTACGGTGGGTACTGCGAATCAGTGTAGCAGCCAGTGTTCGCATCCTGCGGCTGCTGCTGCTGCCCATCTGTCTCGGTCCTGCCCTGTTGCTGGAGGAACGACGACATCGCCAGCAGGTGCTTCTGGTCGTGCTCGGAAGGTTCGCCTGTCATCCACGGCATGTTGGTTGGCACGAATGCCTCATCTGTCGTCGAATGGTCAGCAGGTAGCGGGGGTTCGACTGAAGGGTCGGTAGGAGGAAGCGGTGGTTCAGCTGATGGACCGGGAGTGGGAGGTAGTGGCGGTGCCGTCGAAGGGTCTGGAGGCGGTGGGGTTGCTGGGTCTGGAGGCAGCGGGGGTGGGTTAATTGTATCAGGTTGTAGCGGGGTTGTTGGGTCTGGAAGCAGCAGGTGTGTGTTAATGGGGTCAGAAGGTAGCGGGGTTGTAGGAGATGGATGCACCGGGGGTGCGTTGGTGGGACAAGTGGATAGCGGGGTTGCTGGGTCTGGAGGCAACGGGGGTGCGTAAGTAGGACAATGGGATAGCGGGGTTGTTGCGTCTGCAGGCACTGGTGAGTGAATGGGATCAGGAGGTAGCGGTGGTACAGTAGAAGGGCCGGGAGGTAGCGAGGATGCAGTCCCTATAATAGCTGCTGGTTGACCAATGACGGAAGGTAACGGAATAATGTCCAAGCCAGCGGGAGACGGTGTTACTACTTGCAAGACGGTGTTACTACTTGCAATACCTGAGGAGACGGATGGGTCCGATATCACCACCTCGGTCCTCACGGATTCAACTGGCTGCGGCGGTGGCCACCGTGACACAACCACCGAGTTTGTGACAGATTCAGTGAATGTCGCACTGTCTCCACTTTCCTCCTCGTATAACTCGCTGAAGTCTAACTCCCTCGCTACACCCGCATTATCACATTCCACTAGAACGGCACAGCCATCGTTCTGCAGCTGTGGGCCTGCCTCGTCTTCTTCGTTTACTTCCGGCACATTGTGCACGACACTGCCACCTTTGTGACTGGCCATGCCCGCGATATCGATGGTCACCTTGCTCTTCTGTTTTGCCGGCGCTGCAGCGTGTTCCCCGTCTGACTGTTGCGTTGGGAGCTGTTTGGTCAACGCCTTCACGGGTTTGTCGGGAGATGCTCTGTTCTTGGCGGCAACTGCTTGGCGGAAGGCCTGCAGCAACTTATTGCGTGTCGGTGTAAACTTTTCACTTGTCCCCCCGAGTTCACCAACGTTGCATTCCGAGGGCACTACCGGTGACCCATAAGCATTTGTAGACTGTTGTTCAACTACAGTACATATTTGGCGTCCAGCAAGTGGAGACACCGTTGGTTCAGCCACCACGTCTTCCTTGACACCATCTTGTTGTGTGTCCAACATCTGTGCCATCGCATCCATGTCCAACGTAGCAACAGATGTTTGCACTATTGCGTTAGTCCGCTGTTCACACTCTGCCTGACTAGGCCCAGGGCAGTGGGGCTCACTCGTTGTGGTATTTTCAGTAGCTGTAGGGACGCCATTCAGCAACCCGTTTCCACTGGTCCTCCCAAACTTCTGCAGTTTCATCAACGCTGCCTTGGAGTCATCATCATCATCTTCGTCGAAGTCGATTATCTCCGTCTGGTACATGGACCGCTTGCTCAGAGACTCCTCGTCCGCATGCTCGGTCAAATCATCAGGGTGATCATGGTCCTCGTTTACGTCAAACGACAATGCCACTGGTGTCTCATTCTTAGTTGTGTCCGGCGTAAGTTTCTTGTTGAAAATAGGAGAAAAATCTGCAGTACCATCCAATGGACTTTGTGTTGGATTCGTAACGGGACAAGCATCAGAGAATCTAGTGAACCTCGACTTTTCGAGGTGTCGCATCTCCTCACCAATGTCGTTCAGCGACACACCATTCGGTGTAGTTTGGTCCGGGTCGTCACGTGTAGCATTCCTGTTTGTTCTGTAGATACGAGTGGCCGTCGAGGACAGTGACGACAAGTGTCTGACAGTGAGCTCGCGCCGAATCACACCTGGCTCTTGGTGGGCAATGCCATTCACTGGCGGGCTCACGTGCTCCGTGGCAAGTGCGTGTTCCAACTGGCGCGAGATGGTGTCAAACGAATGCTGAGCAACATTGTTAACTTGCAACATTTCTGGCAGTGTTACAGCGAACCTATTTCCATCATTCTCCTTGGAGGCTGCTGCCGCTTCGATTCTCGCCGCGATGGCCTCGGCTCTCGATGCAGCTTCGCGTGATTTATGCATCAAAGTGAATGCTATCGGAGGTTTAAACAGCGTGATAGCCGCTTTTGGAGGAGGCCTCTTCTCGGCGTTGAGTTTTGTAAGTACACGGGTTGCCGCCTTGGTAGAAAAGCTGGTTTTGGCACGCTTCTTCGCTTCTACTGCCTGACGGAATGCTTGCATCAACCGGTTGCCTTGCTTCATAGGAGCCGACTTCTTGATGGGACTCGCTGACTGGCAGGCAAGCATAGTCGCCGACAAATCTGTGACAGTGTCAGCCTCTGTTTGTTCCTCTGCCGGTGGTTCATGTTTGTCGGTCAAAGCATCTTTCTCTACAACAGGCTCTGGGGACGCGATATTGGGCTTGACTTTGTTCAAGGCAAGCGACCACATGAAGCTGTTTTCAGGCTGCAAGTTCTCACTACTGAATTGTGTGGGGGAAGGACAGAACCTGGCGACGTGTGACGTCAGCTGTGTTTCGGGGGGCTCCAGGAAGTAGTGCAGCATTGGCCCCGAGAGCACGTACGGATTACATGAATATTCATGAGGCGAACACGTCTGGTCAAAACTGTTGTCAAAATTCGACACTGGTGTGTAGCCAAGGAGGTCTCCAGACGACGACAAATAACTGTCAAGGAAGCAGGTTCTTCTAGACTGTAGCTGTCTTCTGAATCTCATCATCTGCTTGGTGTGGGTCTCGTCTTTCCCCGATACCATTCTATGAGCTGTGACGGGTTCCGCTGACTTTGGTTTGGATTCATCTACACCTTCACAATGCTTCACCGACTCGACGTGTTTATCACCGATTGCAATTTGTTTCTCCTGCAACCGTGGCGAATTCTCTATCCCTGTCTGCTTCGTCGACTGTTCCACATTCAGCTGAATTATTTCTTCACTCAACGTGTCACTGTGTCGTCGTTTATTAACATTTTTGCTTGTTGTCTCTACACAAAACTGCGCATCTTCATCCGACGCCGTCTTCGTTTTGCGTTTCTTGAATTTGCCATCGGTTATGTCGACCGTTGTTTTTCTCTTTGCCAATTTAAGGTCACTCTCCAACTGCAGCGACGATTCTCTGATTTCTGGTAGGATCAGGTCAAAGTCGTCGTAGCCAGTTGGTTGTGTAGGCGAGTACATCCCCGAGTCCGTTACAGCTTCCATTTCATTCTTGAAGACACCATTCGATGGTTTGTCATTTGTACGATTCCGCATAGCTGAATGTTTATTGCGATCCGTCGCCACCGTCATCTTCATCAAATGCTTCGTGATCTGAGAACCCCCGGGCAGATGTTTTGCAAAAGATTTTCGTGCTGGCCTTTGTTGACGCAGATCATTCAAGCTGTTGACATCCAGCATTTCATCAACGTCAACATAAAACTCATCTAAAATGCCATTGATCCTGTCGTCGACTGTCCTCAACCTCGGTGTCTTGCCTCGTGTTCGGGGATCGTGCTGTAAAGGGCTACGTTCTGACTCTAGTGGAATCTCCCGCGTACCAACTGGACCGGGGCCGTCTCCACATCCACGGATGTCTATTCTGTCTTCGTTAATATATATCCTGCGATGTTTTAGCTGACGTAGTCTCCGAAAGCTCTTCACACGTGTTGCTGAATTGTCTCGAGCATCGCACGATTCGTTTTGATTCGCTTGCCCGTCACCCGTTGACCGTTCATGCGCACGTAGCAAGTCTGTAATTTTGGAGGAAGAAAGCTTTTTGGACAAGTCCGACGTCGTCTCGGCGCCTTTGCCAGCATTGTTACGACGCAATGGTTTCTTCGCAAGGAACTCCATGTAATGTCTCACCTGTCTAAACACATGGTGAACAGTCTCCTGCGTGACACTGCACGGCTCCGGGTACAGGTCCCGCACGTCGCCAGACCCACAACTCCCACGCCTCAGCAGATGGAACATGTCATCGAAGAACTCCACCGCACAACCGGTGACCGTGTCGTCTGTTTGGCTTATGGCTGGAAGTGACCACGACGGGTCAGTCAGAGGCTGTCCTTTGCCCAACAACATCATGTCCAGTGGCTTCTTCGCCATCCACTCTCGCAGCGCCTGCAGATGTAGCTTCTTCACGAACGGTGACTCGATGTAAGATGCCTCGAGCTCAGTGGGCAGGGACAACACAGACAGGTGATTGATTGGAGTGACCAATGTGACGCTGCGTGTGTCTCTGCCCTTACAGACACGCTCCATGTCTTTGACAACCGTACGTATACGAGACTTCATCTTGTCATGTGTCCATCTCCGTCGCCTGACGTGTTGTTTGTGTAGGCAGTATTCGACGAACACTGACAGTGGACGCACGTGTTGTACGGTCGCATGCCAATTATTGCGTCGTCTAACCACTTTAATAATGTCTCGATGGTGCCTTTGGTTTGCACGCCGATACACGGCTAACCTAGAACTTTCATTCGGTGCCATCCATGACGTCATCCTAATGTGGCGATCAGACTTGTCAACCCCAAGAGGACTTGCTCTACAAATCTCTTCCTTGGGCCTCTGTTTCACACCTCCACAACTAATCACACGCCTATCAAATCTTCTGTCAACTGCGGTTGATCTATGATCTTCTGACACGAGACTGCCATCTTCTATTTGTGTCTTGTCCCTCATATAATGGGAAACGTTACTGTCTCCTGTTGTTGACATGATAACTGGAATGTGCTGCCTAATGCCTTGGGAATATTTAGCACCTGTTTCATACACTGCCCTTTCATGATGAATTCTAGCATCACAGCGTGTCGGGGTTCGTCTGTTACTAACTGGGTTATTTCTATGAACATCATCGACAGACGCCGCCCGCTGCCGTCTACTATTAGCACAAACATCAACATTGTCACTTGGACAAGCTACCCTTATGTGGCCAACTTCAGGCAATACTTTGTCACATCCATTGTCAATATATGGTTTGACACATACTTTCCGGCAGTCCTTGTTGGCTGAGACTAGGTATTTGTCCACGGGATGGTCAATAAGTGCAGAAATATTTTGGCTGTTGACTCTGTCTAAGGAAAGAGATCTTTTCCCTCCCCTCGGGGAAACAGTCTTATTGCCAGAAATTGTACTGCCACTGTCTAATTCATCTGGGTGTGCACACTGATGTTTCTTAGAAAGTTTTTGATGGGCAACTCTGTGTTGTCTGGTAGCACGCGCCGGCAAATCACGTAAGCGTATGCGTCTCCTCTCCGGTTCATTGTCCGAGTTTATCTTGGGAGATTTATTAAATGATGCGTCAGCCTTTGGGCTCGAAGAACCGATAACATCACGGCCAAACTCTGCTAATTCCATATTAAACTCATGTTGCTTATCCCTGCGTGTACCAGATGTATCCGTGTGTTGCCTCTGCTTTGACGTTCTAACTTCAGATCTGTTGCGTTGTTTCTTCTGTTCCTCTGGGCTTTTCACTGCAACCGGTTTCTGTTTACCATATGTTGCAACATCCTGGTGTGCACATTGAACACCCTCGTGCAGAGATGTTGTTTGGCGGCGCTGATGTTTCTTTCTTGGCTGACAGTGTGTGATTGTTTTAGCTGTCTCAGTCCGCTTCTTTTTATTTTTACAATCCCTGGGCTCGTTTGATCCAACATTGTTCTGCTTTGGCAGCTCCTTAACAGTGTTATTGCCGGTGCCTGGCGGGACATCCCTTCCTCCTGTTGGGACCATACTGGTGTCTTTGGAACAGACAATTTTCTCCAAGTTTACATCACTAGCAGGCGGATCAATGTTGGGTATATCTGCCATGTACTTTGAATTGACAAGCATCTTGACCTTCAGCGTCTTTGCCTCAGATACAAACTCCCCACTGACATCCTCACTGTACCAGTCCTCACTGTTGAAGCTTGCACTGTCGTCAAAGGCGCCAAAATTCTTGACGACAGAGCACGTTTGTAAATAGATGGAATTGTCTGATAGGCTGAGGCTAAGGCGGGGGTCACGTGATGTGACAATTTCGGCGTCAACCAACTGCGACAGGTTATTTTTGCAAGGGTTTGCTCGATATCCTGAAATAAAGGATGTGATAGGTGTCAACATATTGAAAAGATTTACACAACTACACAGATAAATATCATGATTTGGGGATTTGATAATTTTATATGCGTAGTCTATCCTGTAATATGTAGCACTCTTGGTGGGGAGTATTGCGTAATCACGGTTGGGTTGTTCTGGAGGAAACTACTGAGGCATAAAAACTGTGAATCAGATGATGACAGGTACGTTATGGGAACATTCCCATACACACGTGGGGGGGGGGGCGGGGGCGTTTAAAACAGCAACTTTGTAATTTTGAGATATTGGTTGGGTCACATAATTGTCAAGATGTAGAACATGTGATGGTTCCGTGTGTTCTTAAAGACCCGCCGACTGAAGGGTGGGTGGAGAACTGATAGAATCGTCGCATGAAGACGTGTGTTCGGGATGTGGGCACCTTTCAACAAGAGGTTGTGAAATCACTAAGATAACTTTCGGTGTGATATACGGGACATACCAGTTATCATGAACAAAAATGTATGCCCTGGGATATAACAGTATGCTGACAATATAACAAACTTCTTGTAATCCACTGCAATAGGCAACTCTTACTTAGGCTAATTAGTTAGGTACATTGTACCCCGTTTATGTTTTATTTATCTTTATTCAATCATTAAGACATTATGTAGTGGGAGACTTATTTTGTCCTTGTCCCGACACTCCTGTTTGTAATTGATATACAGCTGTATAAGGAATGGCGCCTTGAAGGTAGGCTGGTGTCCTTGCGATGCAGTTGACTTGAACTTCGTATAAACCCTTCTGAGATATGGAGTAGAGTTGTTCTATTTTAAAACGATGCATTGATTTACAAGCATTCTTTGGTGTACTAGCTAGCTGTGTCCTTTTAATGCTTGGTATCATGGATAAGCAACGACTGATTAGAATGGGTAAGGAGTTGGGTCTTGAAAGGGTGGAACTCCGAGACTTTGTTCATAAGGAAGAAGCAGCAGCAAAGACTGGGAGAGCTCGAGAGAGGAGAAGGAAAAGATAGCAGCAATGGAATTAGCAGAGCTTGCTAAGTAAGCAGATGAGACAGCTCTTGCTAGGGAGGAGAAAGACTGAGAAGAAAGTGAGAAAGAAAGACACACTGCACTCGCTGATATGACAATTCAGTTGACTGGAGTGATTCCTCGTAAAGTAGCCAGACCATTGGGAGAAGTCCCAAGCTACCCATTTTTTGCGACGGCAAGGGTGAAGTGGATTCCTACCTCCAACGATCTAAGAGTTCTGCTGAGAATGACGGATGGGACAAGGAATGTTATAGCACATCACTAAGATCACTGCTTTCCGGATTGGCACTCGATGTATGTTCACGACTTCCGGCGCCTGAGGCTCGAGATTATAATAAGCTAAAGGAAGCCTTGCTCTTTGCCTTGTCTGATAAAAGTTGTCTAAAGGTTCCATAAAGAAATTATGTTGTGATCAGATTGCCTTGAAACTGCTTACCAATTCCTGGCTAGCCTCTTTTTGATCAGTGGATTCAAAGATAAAGAATACTTTCGAGGGTTTAAGAGAGCAGGTGCTCACTGAACAGCTCTGGACAAAAAAAACATTGGTTGAATAAAGACTTTTGAATTTTTATTTATATGCACCATTTGGTACTTGCATTTCTCCAACTATTAAATGGGACCATTCCGTGTCAAATTGTTTGTCTATGAAAAAGGATGGTTAACTGGATTTGTATCGTTATAGCATTCAGTATTAAGTCGAATGCAAAGGTTCATGTGTAACTAGTCAACTTTCTAATGACATGTGGCATTTGTGAATAAAAGGAAAGCCTGCAAGCTATTTGTTGAATTTACAATAAGGTACATAGTGAATCTGTCGAAAAAACTGCGTACAGATTGCTGCATTACTCAGATGCACTTGCAGTCTTTGTTTAATATCTAACTGGGACAAAACTAATCGTGAACTTCTTACAAAACTTAAATATTCATAACTAACACTACTGACACAGTTTACAAGCACTAAATAAATTTTTAATGCATTTAATCTCAAATATGTACAAACATGATAACAGACTGTTGCTATGGTAACTCACGGGAAGGACTGCAGCAAATATCCACTTCAGTTTTGAGTCCTGGCCATTTTGTATGTTCTCCACCAAACTTGTCAATTTCCTCCCGGCTCTCTTTGGATCTGACCATCATCTTCAACCCAACCTTCTCCGGAGCTGTCCTATTTGACTTATACGGGGCGTGATCCCTAAAATCAGAACATCAAAATCTTATCAGCTGCATTTCAAATGTTACTAGAGTTTTTATGCATAAAATCAGTTAGAAGTAAACATACACACATGCTCTCTAACAATACATTTAAAGTTTTAATAAAACTCTAATTTATCTAATTGGTTTGGGCAAAAATTTAATGTATCCCCGCGACGTATCGATTGCTGTCTGCAGTCGTCATCAGGCTGAGAGTTAGTCCATTGAACACCAGGTAGCAATGTCCACAGCAAACCATCATACATTTCATCTCAGCGCATTGTCTGTAGGCAGTGTAGCCCTCTTCATGCCAGAATTGTTTCTCTCAATCTTTGGATCTTATCTTTACATTTCTAGTAACAGTCAACAATCTGATTGTTATTAATTAAGTGCATTATTTGTTCCATTCTCTCTACAACATTTTCTTTTCCACTATGTTAAAGGTTCAAAGTCCAAATTGTTTTACTGTAAAATCATGTTATATGACAGCATAAACTATATGATCTGATCACACATCTTGACCACCAAATGTGTTTTAATGAATCACGTTTGGTCATTACTGACTGAAAGAATGTGGTTTAACAACCCTAGAGACAAGGCGGTTAAGAGATCAAATTTAATTTTTTAAGATATTGTATGGCTATGAAAATATTTATAGAAATATTTTTTTTACTCAAGAAAGATAGAACTAGAGGACATGAGGTAGCATTAGTAAAGGGTCAGTGTAGATTGGATATGAGGAAGTGCTCATTCTCACAGAGGACAATCAATGAATGGAACAAATTATATATTGATTGTGTAACTGCTAGCAGCGTGAATATATTTAAAAACAAGGTTGACACATATCTCAGGAGGGCGGATTACACATAGATTAAAAATGTTGGATTCTCAATAAGCCAATGGCTTCCTTGTCCGCTTGCCATCTGGGTCTTTGGCTTGGATGAAAATCTTGTTAAATCTACCTGTTTATACACACTGACTTTGTCATTCTGTACATTCGCGAACAGCTGTTGACAATTTTCAGTACTTGTGGACAAAGTCCAGTGGAGTCAAGCATTCAATAGATCATGTGACGGGCATATAATTAGCAGTAACACCTGTAAAATACATTCCCTCAGCATGCAATGTAAATATGATATTCGCCCCAAAACATTAAGATTAAACAGCTAACGGCCAAAAGATACAGTATTCAACCTAATAACTATAGTGTGCTTGTAAAAAGATTGGGCAATGGAAAAATGTCAAGGATTCTGTTCGTACACCAAACTTAGTGTCTCTAGACAATAAGGTAACTATTTAACACTAGCGGCTAGTTATTCTACACTAGTCAAATTACAATAATTATGTATTCTGCTGATTAAAAAAAGGTGTTATGCTAATTAGGCTATGTATGCTTAATAGACCGAATACGGTACTTTCATATAAGTAAAGTATTTTAAAATGTGGTTCATGAAAACACATTAGGTGAAAATGTTAGAATATATATAGTTTGTCCTATATATATGACTTTTCAATAACGATAAAACTGTGTACTTTTAAGTGCCTAATCTGTGATTTGTTTAATTCTCCTTGTTTTTCTTTTTGTTTATGCTAAACCTGTTTACCTCATTCTTGTATTAGCAGCAGTTGTGAAGTCACAAGGTATAATATTTGGATTTTGAGTTAGAAATATATTCAAGAAAAAAACTCCTTTTTGATAGAATTTACCAATACAAGCAAGGTATTCTAAAATGTTACTAGCATTCTAAAGATGCTGTGTTGTGATTTACACCATTGGTTCCAATTATTAGATTCCAATATAATTAAATTACCAAATTATCATTTTACTTTAGCCATGCTTATGTAATTTTATATAACACTAATGTTTTTACTTTTGTAAATAAAAAATAGTGTGTACAATAAACTTCATCACTTTGACAGATTGATCAAGTAATATATTAGAATGAAAAATTGTGTGGAAACATGGAAACTTTGTGTGAATATGAACAGGCAACTAGCAGTTGTTTGTGTTGGAAAGCTGAAGCTGTTGAAAAACAAAACAAGTTATATAGAAATAATTACTGGGTTAGGTATTTCCTGATCCAACACTCTACTTCTATTTTATATGGTTCTATATCTTTAATCAGAAACTCTTCTCAGGTTTCAGAAGCTAGTGTTATTTGTCAGTCTGTGTGTGATTTTGACTCTGGGAATCGACAGATAGATCACTGGGAATGGTCTATTCAGAGTCTAGTATAGATATTATACTAGACTATGAATAGACCAAACTAGGGTCAGCTAGAAGCTCTGTGGACAGTCACTTTTAAAATTTGGGTTTATAAAAAATTTAACTGCCAGCAACTGACCAAGGTTACCCAGGTTACTTTTGCAACTATTAATACCTCCCTACAGCATATATGTTTAAATAGATATGTTATCGGAGTAAGTAGAATTAATTGTCAATATAGCAACTATTTTGTGTCGCTATTCGCTGATGGATGGAGTAGCAACGCTTTGCTAAAGTTTGTTAGATTGAAATATGAATTGAAACCAATGTTATACAAAACAACCCTTTCTGCACTTCATTTTACCATGTGACAACTGTGCTGCTTTTGACTGCCTTTGACTGGATATTTCCAAGTTGTTCGAATCATCAAGTTTTTTATTTTACTTTCTTTTTTGGCATATACTATAATATCATAAATGTAATACTATATCATAAATTTAACACTTGAATAAAATTTCAGTGTTTTATTGTACACAAAAACCTATGTTAACCAATTTCACGGACACAGTCACTTGACATTGGCACTGCTCCGCCTCCAGAATCCAGGCTTAACATCTTCGCAAATGCTAAGCAATATCGACGAAAGAGCCACACAACATCGTTATATGCACCGGAATCACGACTATGTTAAATGTATGACATAATAAAATGTTCTACACACCATAAGTTAACTTAATTTCATGTTTGTGAATGGATTTAAAAAATCATAGTAGGCGTATCTTTGCAAAGCGACATCAATCAAAGCGTCGGCTATCGTGCCAGAGACCAATACATCCTGTTGTGGTGCATTGTGGGATTAAGTAGTCGGGGGTTATCTCAACGACATTCTGGCGTCTTGAACGCTATTCTAAATGGCAACAGTAAACGCATTTGTAATGGTTGCATAATCATTTTCTAACGCGTAGTAGTCATATATGTGCAATATCTATGGAAGAATTCTAAAGTTTCGGTCATGTTACTTATTGTTTTTTTTCGGAGAAAAATGCTTCCAATGATATTTGTAATAAACCGTCTAAAACTTCCTTCCTTACGGTAATGAAATCAAACTGTGAGGTATAGCGAAACAAGTCATGGTTTTGGGGCAATGCACCTATAACAGTTATTAAAACATAATCATTTGCAACTACAATCAAGAATATCACGCCAGTTGTTTACTAGGAAAACCTTGTTGAACACGCATATTAATTTCATGGGCTGCGACATAACCCTACGTCACGAATGCTTGTACTAGTCTTGCAATATTCGCTCACCAAACGAAAATCTATTTGTAAACACCTAGTCACATGCTTGCCAATATGATATGGCCATGCTGTTTGCGTCTAAACTCAATAATATATTTTGGCCTTTGTTTACTAAACTTATCCTGTTCTGACTATCTGACTGAGTTGGCGTTGTTTCCAACGGCCCTTCGATTTCGGTTTAAGGCACTTAATGCGTCTCATTGAAGAGTTTTTAGAACTGCTAGAAGCTTATTGGTCACCCAATAAACATGTCAACCGCCAGGAAATCAAAGACCTGACCAGAATCCCCCACTTTTAGAAAAAAATGTGAAAAAAACACTAACGTGATATTCTTGATTGTAATTGTTATTCATGGTTGCTTCAAGATGTTTGTCTTGTGTGTTCGATGCTATTGAATAACATAGCTCGGAAACAACAAACTGTGGCGTAGTCAATAATGATGCATGCCATGCCCCGCCTTCCCCTACTATTCGTAGTTATTTAGTAAAATGTTATTTGAAACAATGCCTCTGCAATCATGACTACTTATAATACTTGAAGTCTAATAGTTGGAATTCACATGATCTTAGTTTATGTAACCTGCTTGCTAACTCCATGTTACAATGATCTGACAGTTTTTTATAATTGGAGCAAACAGTCGTTAATAAATGTACAGTTTTAACAAGAAGGAAGCATCTACATTATAAAAATACTGTGCATGTTTTAATTGAACTAGTAGTCATGTCGGTGATAAATCACCGACATGACTACGGATCACACCTTTACTGTGACATGACTATAGGTCGGAACCTTCTCCGACATGACTAGGTCAGACTTACACTGACATGACTATAACCTGACATGGCTATGGATTGCACCTTCACTCTGACATGACTGGGTCAGATATTCACTATGACACGACAATGGGTCACACCTTGTGTTGCAATCAATCAAAGAAACTGACGACTTTAAAAAGGGCAAATAAAAATTCAAATGTGTATGCAAAACCTAAACATTACATATTTTATCATACTATGACATAAAAAACATTGTTTCAAGTTTACAATACCTGAAATAGCAGAATATACAGGAATTAAAAAAGCTTCAGGTATTTGCTAACCCTGAAATCAAACTAACTGCACACCAGTCTGTCAGTTGAAACTATAATTATGTCCATAATACCAATAGTAAACACAAATATATACATTTATTTGTAAAAGAACATTAATAAGAGCCAAACGCATTACGATATAAACGTTACTGAAGTGGCTGCTTTTGTGGCCATGTTAAAAAACACAATTACTTTGTTAACACGTTGCCTGAACATACTGGCATCGCATTTTCCTTATCTGGTCAAATATATGGGGAAGCAGGGATATTTGTCTGTGGGTAAAATATTTTTGAAACTGAGCTAAACATAATTTAACGGGTATTTCTATGACTTAATAAATGACATAAAATAAATTTTTTTATACATATTCCAGATATAATATGTACTTATCAAATTGTAATATTCCTGCAAATTTTATATTTGGATAGTAAATCTGAACTGATTATGATCAGGGCATAGCATTTTGTAAATTTTGCTTCCGACATACCTGTCACTATATCACATATTTAAACAATTTGCAACCCTTTTTGGGTCAAATGGAGTGCAAACAACCTTTAACTTCTAAGGTTTTGTTACTTTAATTTCAGGGTCAGCACTTACCTTAATGGTATCTTAGCTACAAGTCTACATGAGCAGCAGCCGTAAGTTCTACTGAAGGCATCCCAAAGCAAGTTAGCGAAGTGCAAGTAACAACGAGCCAAACGCATAAGTGAAAATTAAAACGACAAGTACTTTTAGAAAAAGGCTAGCTTTACAACAGAATGACAGCTTATCTTTCATTTATTCTGTTTTTCTTTGAGAAAGTTGCCTACATTCAGTTGCAAAGTTAGTATTTCTCTAAAGGCATTTCTCATTTGTATATACCTCGCTATGTCCACCTAGCATTAAATACCAGCAGCGCACACAGTGCTAAAACCACAGGCGAGTGGTCAGATCTAAAAACTAGAATTATGTTGACAAAACCACCATTTTGCAATATTTACTCCCATTGAGACTGATGCTATCAGGTTTGAAAAAAATCGAGATATTATTTATCAAAATTATTTTCTATTCGCCATGTAGATCCATACAGCGGTTTTTGACTGGTTGCAACTGAGTGTTATGTATAAAATATCACGTGTAGTAGTGATGTAGGTTACGACGTCTGAAACTAGGGCGCATCAACTTCATTCTCGGCAGAGATACACGTCCATGCCAAATTAAAAAAACATATAACTAGCCGAGTTACCCGGCATTTCATGGGAGAAAAGTGCGCCACAGCAAGAACCTATGACTCCTTCCATTACCCAGTCAAGTTTTGACAGGGCAATGACTACTTCAAACCCCCAACATTATCTACAACTGCAGGTTTCACGTAGCGGTTGTATGTGGACGTTTGACGTAGATCACGTAATTTGCAACAATTGTAGAAAACATGCATTGCGATGCTAACAATTATATGTGCTGCTGTATTCAGCATCATTACTTGTTTCTGGATAAGGACTTATCAAGAGTCTAATAGATTCTGAAAAGCAAGTCAAAATGCCAAGAAAAAATATTTATCTGAAATGTCTATTTCTCAACACCAACAATCAGAACGAAACTTTTTTATGAATTTTCTTGCACGTGTACTTTATATGGTGAATATCCCATTCATCTAGAGACCAACTATGTTTAGCATCAGCAGTATATTAAATGTGTAGTCTCAAACCAGTCTGGTTTCAAGTTTTCTAAGCTAACTCGGTTTACGTCTGGGTGCGGTGAGCTTTTCAGGGATTGCATTTCAAATTACTGGCCAACACGCTTCAAAAACAAACAATTAAATCTCACGATGTAGCATTATGATAAAACTAAATATTGCAAAAAGCACATTCACAAATTTGTGAACATAGTGTTTATTGCATTTCATACAAAATATGCTTCGGTATAAGATTGCCTACAAAATAGCACAACCCTATCATGATAAAACCGTAGCCAACCACTGACATCTACAGCAGATAAAACCAGACCGTGACGCGATGTGATATGCTTCGTGGACCATCTTGTATTGGTGGAGTTTCTTCAAATTGCGTCTTTACTGAGAAGTGGTTTGCAACATGTTGATAGGATACTGATAATTAGAGTGACAAATAAAATTATCTGTGACAAAGTTTCACACTTATAGGAATTCTGCATTAAATGTTTGTTTCAACACTTCAGGGGCCGTTCATAATTGTTGACATTTATCTATTCGTACAAAGTGTACTAATTATCACAGCCCTCTCCCTGAATTAGTACTTTAAGATATTGATAATTTTCCAGATTGAAAAATATATCGATGTAGCAATGTTTTGACACAGTGCATGTGTATAGGACAGACAACGATAACCACCAAAATATGTTTATAAACATTTATCTAAAAAATATATGTTAAAGCTTTGTGTCTTTTTAACAACTCCATTGTGTCATACTGATAATTTTTTTCCACGAAGTTGTGAATTTCGAAGATGTCGGATTATACTACAGCACCATGCTATGACTAGTTAAGCGATTTAAAACAATAGTAACAGTTCACCACTGGACACGGCATGATGCAAAGGTGGTCATATTTCATATGCAACTGACAATTAACAAATTGTGCGTTGGCCTTCATTCCCCTATAGTACGCTCTGTACGAATAGGTAAAAGTCGACAACTTGTGTATCAACCGTCCGGAAATCTCTTCTGAATGGGTAATCCTTATAGCACACAAAATCTAATTTATCTGCATTTGTTTATTTGAAAAACTTGATTTTATAAAATTTGGTACAAACTCTGAAATAGATTTACTGACAGAATTAAAATGTTGCTTTATTAGATGTATGACACTTTATATGTAAATGTTAGCATTATATGTACTACATCTATATTGCTGCAGAGGGGTTGTTGCAGAATTCCAAAAGGTGCAGTCTTAGTAACAGAACGGTGCGACGGAACAACTGATAGAACGACATCCATGGACAAAACAAATAGTTCAACTGTAGAAAACCACACAGTGAATGGTTCAACATGCCGTTACGACAAGCAGCTAATCTCGATCATGTTGAACCATACGGTTCTCTTAGTGATTGGCGCCATGTGTTGGTTTTGCTACAACCAACGATACAACAAAAAACAACGAAAACGACTGGGACATTTGACATGGGCCCATGCACGTAAAACATACAACGACTGATGGTGAGGCAAGACGCCCGGACCGTGTAGGGACAGGGAGACAAACGACACCCTGGCTGCACAGTATACAAATGTTACTCGGCTGGTCGAAGGTGTCACAACACTGCATACTCGGCGAGTACAACGTCACACAGAGAATGCCAAGAGAGCAGAGATGTTAACAGCTAGGCCAGTGCGTTGCCCCGCTACCCGGCATATTGCGTTGCCCCGCTACCCGGCAGAGTGCATCTAGCGTACGTGCAACGTGCTTGCATAGAAAGCTGCAGATGACATCTAGCACACAGTGTTCACTGGTACACCTACAATCTGGTCGGCGGCGTCAGTCTCCTAGCGCTTGCCACACAGTCCATCGTTGAACGAGAAGTTGACGACGTTCCTGCAAAGACACCAACAGATCATGACAAATTGTTACCCACCCAGCCACAACACAAACTATAACACTCAAATAGGACTTCTTAAAGAACCGATAATATTTTATAGTTTGTTTGTATTTATAAATAACAAAGAAATGTTTTTTTTACAGCATGAGACTGGGGGTTGTAATTTCCGTGGAAGATATCCAAGAAATATTAAGGATATTAGCTTTACCATAAACCTACTAAACTGGTAAGCAAATAATCTGGGAAAACTGGTGAAAGCATATTTCCATAGATTGTTGGATTTATGCAAAATTATGTACGTTTTTTTAACCACAGCATGCATAAACTAATGAAGATGTGACAATTAAGAAAACATATAAAAAACAAATAACTCAAAAGCTTTAAATAAGAGCAAACAATCTGCAAGATCTCCTGTTAATGACGATTTTATAAAATATGTTTAACAGGAACAACAAATAACAGTAAAAAAAAAAAGGTCCTGGTTTGCTGCACCAAACAAAACTGTTGGTTAAAAAAGTCAGACAGTTGCAAGACATGTTAACACAGCAATCTTAACATTAGCAAAATAGTCAATAATAAAGTGTTAGTACAAGTCACATATTTAAAAACAAACACCTATCAAGAAAGTATTCAGATGCAAAGACTGCAATGCAGTAAAGGTCTTAAAAATAAACTGTTGTTGTGATAATGTTTTCACACAAGTGGTGTGTCTCCTGAATTCAAAGAAACACGTTTAAAATTAAAACTTCTACTTCAACCTGTCAAAGATTATTTCTGCCAACGTAGAGGCTTTTCTGAAAATTGCTACAATCATAAGCAAAACCTGCAAAATACAGAACAGGTATTTGTCATTTGTTATATTGCTAGTCCTATGCCTATGGGTAAATGGAAACATGACCTTTGTACCATAAAGAAGTAGTGTAAGAAGCTTAGCGACAGACAACACAAGTTACAACTCACTCCTCAGTTGATTTAGCTCATCTCGAATCAGGTTTGTTGATGTTCAAATGTGTATGAATAGTTTTAAGTAATATGCGCCGTTGGTTTAATAAGAGTGCATGCTTTTGTTAAAACCATTGAAAGAATGGATTTTGATCGTTAGATTGGGTAACTTGCAAAATTGTGAATAGCAGCTAATAGAGATAGAATTGAGAGAATAATTTTATTTTTGATTAATATCAAACAAAACAAAATCCATACACACATATAGACTGATATAAGAATATAGTCAACGGAGATTCTTACTAAGCCATAGCATATGTTGCTAGCGTGAGAGCCACCCTACGTTTAATGTAGAACAAATAAAAATTTAGCTAATTAGCTCGCTTGCCTAAAGAGAATGTAAGAAAAAAAGATAATACAAAGATAATATAATGATAATACAGACGTGGCGCAGCAGCTATGCAACACTTGTCAAGTGAAAAAATACGCATATACATAAATGTAAAAAAAAAATCATACAAACAGTATAACATTGAAAAACATATTATATGCATTTTGGAGGGTCACGCTTTTGGAAAAGTTTAATCTTGGTTTTGTAAATTGCATACATAACAATTTGGAATATAGCAATATGTTTCGTATTAGTTTAAATAGTTTTGTTTTGCATAAACGAAGAATCAATGGAGACTATGTGTGCGACATTTATCTTTAATTATATTCGGATTTATTTTAATGCAACTCTTTGTATATTCATAATTAGTTCTTGAAATGACAAAATTGTTTCTGTGCCTTGTATGGTGGCTATGAATTTCAGAATGATAGATAAAGGACATGGCCTGAAAATACTAGGGCAAGTTGTTGTTTAAATAAAAAAAAATTTAAATGCTGTATTTTGTAAATGTTTTCCATTAAAAAAATTAGTTCTTTCAAAATATGTTCAGTATGGGCGTACCTACTTCGAGTGATTGCTCTTATAGCTTTTTTGAATTTTGTAAATCTGATCAAACTGGTAATTTAATTTATGTGTGACAAAATAAGAGAATTGTATATAGCTAACATTATATTTTGCAGTATGTTTTTTTTAACTTATTCATAATACGGATAGATTTTGATAATTTATTTGCTAATTTATTGATGTGGCTCTTCCAATTTAAGTATTTATCAATTGTGATGCCAAGAAAGTTGAACTCTTCCACGCATTCCAATTCTGATCCATCAATATGCAAAGTTGGCAGTTGTATCTTTTTCTGCGGTGTACAGAAGACCATGAACTTAGATTTATTTACATTTAACGATAACTTATTCACCTTTAACCATGTGCTTATTTTGGACAATTCATAATTTATTATTTCATTAAGATTTTGTTGTTTGCTTTTATTTAATGTACTATTTAATGTACTATGTAGTGTTGTGTCATCTGCACATATTATTGTTTTGAAAACAGTACTCGCAAATATGATGTCATTTATATAAATAATAATATAATATGTTATAGTATACAGTCTGGCCACTTCTGCTCTTTTACCGCAGAATTTTGACAGTCAAAATCATTTACTAGTTTGATCTGTCATCAAAACCAAATAACACATTTGCACACCTGCTATGTCGTAGTAGATACTAGACAGGTTTGATTTCTCTAGAAATGATTTTAAAATGAGATTAGCAAAAAATTTATTGAGGAAGGCGCTTTAACGAAACTTTTGTGAACTAAAATAATACGCAACAGCGCAATTGACAAAACTTTCACAATAACGTGCGTGACAGTCAACCGTGTCAGTAGAAATAATGGTTGCTACCAGTGATATAGGGTTCTATCTGCAGAATACCTAGCTGTATAGAGATATCAGTGCCTTAGATACAGCACTGTTGTAGAATTTATGTTTCCAGCTGTTTCGTGATGTCATCAGCAGTCATCTGACACCAGATGTACACTTTAAAACTACGCTAGAATCATATTTTTGGCTTAAGGAAACACAAATATGTTGATTTATTGTTCTGGGTGGTCCTCGTCATAATCCCTGCAGGGTTTCTAGAGGATCTCCTTGGTTGCACTGTTATTTGTTTAATCAGTGACTTAACTGATATTGTAAATATGTTAAAATGTATGTGTAACCAAAATAGAATTATTAATTCATTCATTCATTCACTACGGTGTATCCAGTTAGTGCCACACATTACACATAGCAAGGATGCTACCAAGCAAACAAACACACATGCACATAACACACCAGGCATGGGTTAATTTCAATTGTTAATTTAATTACTCAATTAAGTTAATTTAATTTATTAACTTTACCAGAAAGGCTAGATTAATTAACTTCACCAAAAGGGCTTAATTTAATTGACAAATTCCCAATTAACTGTCAATTAAGTGCTCATTTAATAGTTGGTATTACTGGATAGTTCACATTCACGTTACCCATTTTCAGAATGCCTGCAGTCACTATTCCAGTCATTAGCCTGACAGAGGTCAGGTTAAGGCATGTGTGAATGGGAGGGAGAACATCACAGAGCATTAATACTGTCTGTACCAACTGGGGTGGGCTGGTCATTCAGGCACCTGTGAGTTGGAGGAAGGCCTAGACAGTAGAATGTCCTCTGGTAGTGTGATAAATGATGGCGTCTGCAAATCTGTGTCTAAAGTAAACATGTTTGGCTGGCAACTTGCAGCCAAGTAGACCTTTGCATTAGACTATGTATCTATATTTTTCCTGTACATCTGCAAGTGTATATATAACATGCAGAGAAAAGTAAAATAGCTTCAATTTGGGATCTTTTATATCGCCAACTGGAATCAAAAGCAAGTCAGTTCTAGTGATACATAAAAATTGTGTATAAATATTAAAAAAATAAATTGTATAAGCTGCAAAAATAACAACTTGGTGCATAGAAATTGTGTATGTAGTTACCCGGTTTTGTTAATTTGGTGGTTGAATATAGGAGGAAACTCCACACCCTGCACATTTTCAGCCACAACTTTACATTCCTTTAAAAAAACCCATTAATTTTAACAAGCATCTACAACTTTTAAAATGTGATCAAATACCCCACAAACAAATGTCTTGGTATATAAATATTGTGTAAGCAAAACACATTTCTTTTATAAGTCAACAAAAATGTTCAGATTTGTTTGATGATAATAATCATGTTCCTCAGTAAAGTAATTCCATCTATATATATATATATATATATATATATATATATATATGAAATATATATATATATATATATGTATATATATATATATATATATGAAATAAACACTGTACTATCGTGACAGTAACGTTTACGAACCTGCTTGTGATTTTAGGACCGTTATAAAATGTGTAAATAACAATTAGCATATTATTATTTCAATGATGACTTGTAAGAAGTGCTTAAACTTACAAAAAAACAATGACATATAAGTGTAATCTGCATTTCTACCAAAACATAATTTAATTGTTAATTGAATTAAAGTTAATTGTTAATTTAATTGACTAATTTGGAAGGTTAATTTAATTTAATTGGCCTGAACAATGTGTGAGGTTAATTTAATTTAATTGGAACATTTCTGAGTTAACTGTAATTTAATTAATAAACTTTTCAAGTTATTTGCCCCATGCCTGTAACACACACATGTACACAAACACAGACATAAGACCTGCATACAAAGAAACACGACTGCACATCAAAGTCACACACCAAACTGCAGCTACATAAGAGTAAAGCTGGGTTTACAAGAGGCGATATCGTCGCCGCGACGAAGTGATTGCTACATCATTAGAAAAGGTCAAGCCTGTTAGATATCGCATGTGATGTTGCTTCAAAATAGGATCAGTTCTATTGCATGCGTCGCGGTGGCGATAATACCTCATGTAACCCCCCGCTTAAGAGGAAACCCAAGCGTGCCTAGGCAGGTTACTAGTGCTACTAGATGCATGCACCACCACACGGCTGTCCCATTGGCTCGCTGCATTACCATCAGTTGCGCCACCTAGCTTCCCAGACAGCACCTCGACCTGCTAAACAGAAAACGCAGCACCCATTCAAGCAACATGGGAAAACTGCATTGTGGGATGCATGCATGGAAACGCTGATGGCAAATTTTCTGACTACTGAAAAAACACTCCACAGAAACACATTCAACTATTGTTTTATTGAAATTCAAATAAACGACATCACTTGAAGGGAATCAGTGAACTTTCAAAGACTTCGGAAACAATGCAGATACATTGGGGCAAAGTATATATATATATATATAAAGAAGACAGTGGACTCCACTTAAAAGAATCACGGATAACAGACTCAGCCATTTTGTAGAATCAAAAATATTGCCTAGCACGGACTCATTCCCCATTTACGCTTTATTAACGTGTCGCTCAAGTGAATCCACTGCTTCATAGAATCAAATTGCCATGGTCGGAAGTGATTCTATTTAGCAAAGTCCATTGTATCACAAAATCGACCTAGACAAGAATACAAAACCAATACCAAATTCAAAGCCTTTATGTTATGTACATTTCAACTAAACACTCCCTTCATACACAATCACATATATTATACTTATACAGAACACCCTACATACCTTGTTCTCTGCAGACTCGATTGGGTAGAACTGCTGCTCTGCCTGCAGTGCTGCCATCTGTGTGGCATCACGGGCAGCATCTGAGCTGATAATCTCGTCCAGGGTATTGGCTTTCATCTTTCGCTCATTGAAGTTAGGGATCTCGTCTGCTTTGTACGGCAAGTCTCTCATTTCCAACTCTCTACAATGGCATCAACAAGACCTTTCCTATTTTATGATCTTTCATTAATATATTACCTTTCTTTGTTTTCTTTGTCCCAAAGAATACCTTCAGCACCGTGACCGACATGTATGTAACCACTCGCAGCTCACAAAATACTATTAAATTGTTCATCGTGTGGAGCGACCATTTGCACATCACAGCGACGTGGTAAACATAACGTCAGCTAGCTGGCAGATGCAGTTTTCAGAAATAATCAGCTATGAAATGTAGTTTTTTTCACCTACTAATTACTTCCAAAAAATTATATTCAGCAAATATGACAATTTGGAGGCAGACACAGAGACAAGTGACAATCTGGAGATGGACACAGAAACAAGTGAAAAACTGAACACGGACACAGAGACATGCGACAATCTGGAGAGAGACAAAGAAACAAGTGACAATCTGAAGATGGACACAGACAGGTGACAACCTGGAGACGGACACCGAGACAAATGACAACCTGGAGATGGACACAGAGACAAGTGACAACCTGGAAATGGACACAGAAACAAGTGACAACCTGGAGAGGGAAACAGAGACAAGTGACAACCTGGAGATGGACACAGAGACAAGTGACAATCTGGAGACAGACACAAGTGATGGCTGTACCTGTTGTCTGTAGATGTTGTGTCCTTTACATCATCCAAGCTGCTAGGGCAAAAGTTGTAGCTTTCGAAGCGGGCAGCACCGTAGAGTTGAGGTCGTGCGAAGAGGTCAAGGAGAGGGCCGAAGCGACCGAGTCGTTTCCGGCGGTCCTTGTACGAGTGACATGTTAGGCAACTCATCAACTCATCCAGGTTTCTACAATCACAGTTGATTTGCTGGACAAGGATCCATTCATGTGGGCATTCCGATGCTAATTGTACAATCAAACATACTTCTATAGCTATACCAACCATTTTACTCACAAGTAATTATCATCTTGTGGCTTATGTTACATGCATTTCTTCAATTACCACATCTGATTGCATTTTATGTCATAATAACTAATTTAATTGAATCACAAACATTAAAGTGTCTAAACATTTAAACTTAGAATGCATTATTGTTTGTTTTGCAAACATGGTTGCTCATCATATTTGGTAAGCTGACACTGCATTTAGTTTAGTTTAATAAACTCTGCTGCAACCAGCTAAATTTGTAGGCTTGATTACCTGGCATCTTTGTAGGACCTCAACCTCTGCTGGATAGTCAGAGATTGGCGAGACGGCCGCCGGTATGGATGGAAACGGTCCGTGTTTGTCGAGCCACTCGATGTCTTGCCACCGACCACAGCCGCCTAGCACACAAAGACCACTGTGAGTTCTCAACTACAGTTACCTCGTTGAGGGCGCCAAAACAAAATCTAATTGTCACCATCCTTATGTGATACAAAGATGATCTAGAACCATACCCACTGAGTGCTGTACACTGCGTCTATTCTTTTATCCAGTTTTTGTGAAATCTGCGAGCACTATAATTTGACCTGAGAAATGCAACAAAATAGATAATACAGCGAACGTATCTATATGAAAGTATTAAAAAATCTGTGGACATTTTACAATCAAGATTGATAATTATTTTTACTACCTGCATGCCAGTAAATGTGTTAATCCACTACATACTGGTAAGTAACAAATATAATTTAAACACTTAAATTACATAACTGATGATCCAACATGATATGATTCACTGTAAACATGCAGTAATCAACTGTTGTGTATTTTACTATTTTAAATCTTAATATAATTATTCTAACTAAGTCATAATGTAATAATGAATTAGTAGCAACAAAATGCATAGCAGTCTGCAATGGAATTACTGGTGGAAGATATTGTATCTTCAAAAACATACAATCTGGTAAAGATTTTGAATCTGTAAACATTTCGGCAGGTATCATTTTATATGGCTACACCGTGTAGCCAGTGGTACGAAAATAACACACGATTTAACAAGGCTGCCAACCAAATCAACAAGTTCCAGGAGGCAAGTGGACAAGGAAGCCATTTGCATTAGTGATCTATCAGTTCAGTTTTAAAAAATAGTCAGAAAGCTCACATATACACTTGGATGACACTGAGACTTTATCATCTCCACTTGGAGGACACTGAGACTTTGTCATCTCCACTTGGAGGACACTGAGACTTTGTCATCTCCACTTGGAGGACACTGAGACTTTGTCATATCCACTTGGAGGACACTGAGACTTTGTCATCTCTACTTGGAGGACACTGAGACTTTGTCATCTCCACTTGGAGGACACTGAGACTTTGTCATCTCCACTTGGATGACACTGAGACTTTATCATCTCCACTTGGAGGACACTGAGACTTTGTCATCTCCACTTGGAGGACACTGAGACTTTATCATCTCCACTTGGAGGACACTGAGACTTTGTCATCTCCACTTGGAGGACACTGAAACTTTGTCATCTCCACTTGGAAGACACTGAGACATTGTCATCTCCACTTGGAAGACACTGAGACATTGTCATCTCCACTTGGAGGACATCTCCACTTTGTCATCTCCACTTGGAGGACACTGAGACTTTGTCATCTCCACTTGGAGGACACTGAGACTCTGTCATCTCCACTTGGAGGACACTGAAACTTTGTCATCTCAACTTGGAGGACACTGAGACTTTGTCATATCCACTTGGAGGACACTGAGACTTTGTCATCTCCACTTGGAGGACACTGAGACTTTGTCATCTCCACTTGGAAGACACTGAGACATTGTCATCTCCACTTGGAGGACATCGAGACTTTGTCATCTCCACTTGGAGGAGACTGATACTTTGTTATCTCCACTTGGAGGACACTGAGACTCTGTCATCTCCACTTGGAGGACACGGACACTTTGTCATTTCCACTTGGAGGACACTGAGACTCTGTCATCTCCACTTGGAGGACACTGAGACTTTGTCATCTCCACTTGGAGGACACTGAAACTTTGTCATCTCCACTTGGAGGACACTAAGACTTTGTCATTTCCGCTTGGAGGACACTGAGACTTTGTCATCTCCACTTGAAGGACTTTGAGACTTGACCTTGACCGCAAGCTTACTTCTTTGATGCTGGTCACATAATCAACAGACTGGCATACACACTTAATAATTAATTAATTAATAACTTAATAATTCAGACATGCAACATGCTCAGGCACAACCAACAATGCTGTGTTATTGAACAAATCCAACAGTGGCAACAAAGGGTTAATGATGGTAGTATAACAGCAACGAGAACAGGGTTAATCCAAACTATCGAACACTGTTAATTGTGGGATCCAAGATGGGTGCAGCAGGCCACGTAATGGCCACAGCAGGCAATGTCACTGTGGCCCACTGCACCGTCAAACACAACCGTTTACAGACCTTCAAGCTTCCCCCTCGGCCGCGACCTTTGTCTGCTTCCACAGCAGGCAACCTTGACCTGACATCTTGACCTCTCCTCGTGCTAGATGATCTTTCGCCACGGCTTGAGTACCTTGAGTCATTGCTGTACTTACTGCTTGACTTGTCCCACCTAGTGCTCCACGTCTGCAGCCGTGGTCTCGCGTTGTCATCCCTTGCACCGCCTCTTTCATCCCTTGCACCACTTCTGTCATTTTTAGCACCGATTTTGTCATCCTTAGCACAGCTCCGGTCTTCCTTCGCACTGCTCCGTTCTTCTCTAGCACCGCTCCTGTCATCCCTTGCACCACTCCGCTCATCCACACTGCCGCCCCTGCTGGATGACTCGCTCTCTGATCGGCCTCTCTTTGATGCAACCCTATTTTTCCCCACACCAGGGGTTTTGCGGAGGTCTCCCTCGTTTGCCCTGGGGCTCCGTCCAGTTGTCTTGATGACCTTTTCGTTGCGTAGGTTTACAATCACTGATCGTAAGTCCGTCTTTTTGAAGTTCGCGGTGGATGCACTTGGTGACTTTGATTGGGGCAACTTGAATAATCTCTTCTTCTGAAGCCTCCTGGTCGCACGACCAGGACTCGATGACACCATCACCAAATCTGCATTCTCGCTTGATGCAAGAGGTCCCTGCGTCGTAGGGACTAGGGCAACGTTCCTGCCTTGATTGGTTGACGTCATAAAACCTTCCCTGTCCATTGCGAGAACTGTACATCCACATGGACGTATGGCCTTTCTTAAGAATGAATCTATTGCAAGACGTTTACCAAAGCACGCTTTCTTCGGTGGTGGTTCTTTGCCGTCCTCATCACTGATGGGCTTCACTTCGATGATGCGTCTCTTACTGGCGCCACCTATAGTCACTTCAGTGCTCACTGTCCCTGATGAAACTACATCAATGTTTTGCGTTGTTGATTCGATGACTGCAGTGTTGTCCCCTACTTTCACCCATCTTGTCTCACTGTCCGTGGACTGACCTTCTTGTGAAGACACCACATTGACTTCTGACTGAACATCTGATTCGGGGCCCACCAACTGCGTTCTCTTTGTGGTTTTGTTGGGTGAAGAATGTTTAGAGTGGGTACCAGCTGGCGTCACTACTGTTGCTGTGGCTGTTTCTGATGTATGAGGTGCCACATTCAGGCGAATAGGTATTGGATGACAGATTGAAGATAACGTATCCGTTTCCGAACAGACCTGAATGTTGACGTCGCAATTAGACAGTGAACTCGGAAAAGTTCCGGACATGTCCATTACCGTGCCCGAAATTTGCTGAATGGGTCGAGTGTCGACAAAAAAATCGGATTCAATGATTACAATCTCTGGACTACTGTTGCTAGATGTG
>OY759275.1:44763956-45033956 GCA_963662155.1 Lamellibrachia columna
GACCTGGGGCGGAAGTACTTGGTACTCATGTACTACAGTACATTTTTTAAGAACTCGTACTTGCACAACTTATGGGTCATGTACTCGTACTCGTACTAATGCTCAATGTAGTCAGATTTTACGAGTACATTATGGGCACGTCTGAGTACTTTCTCAATATATGCTGTGAAAATAAATTTATTTGTAGTTAACAAAATAAAATTTTCCTGAAGTATTTGAATGTTCAACAATTTAAAAAAAATACTTCGTTATTTCTGATTGATTACCCCCTTACCATCCCTACACATAGCACAATCTCCAATAACCAACACTATGATACCCAGTTCAGGCCATAATCCGTTTGTTTAATTAAGCCACCAGGATGTCCATAAAGGGCCATTTATTTATCTTCAAGAATGAATTTATTATTATTGTACATTTATAATGCGCCGTGTATCCGGGTTAAAAACCTGCTCAAAGGCGCTAACAACATAATGCTAAATAATTGTGTATGGAATCACTAGCGACGACAGATACACTGGGCAGAGATGATGCACAGCACGAAACACAAGTAGAATAAGTTCGATTCGCTGATGATGATGACGAACAGGCAACCAATGTAAACTGAATAAAACTGGTGTTATGTAAGCTCGTCTGTGGGTTCCAGTAATCAGCCATTCCGTGGAGTTTTGAATCATCTGCAATTTCCGCAGCTGCGTCTTGGGCAGTCCATAATGCATAGCGTTGCCGAAGTCGGGGTTATATAAATTAGATTAATTAATAATTTTTAGTAAAAAATATGTTATTATTTAATATTTATAAAATATGTACTCGTACTTGTGAGAATGTACTCGTACTCAGCTTTTAACAGTGTACTCGTACTCGTCCATCATCAATGTACTCGTACTCAGCTTTTAACAGTGTACTCGTACTCGTCCATCATCAATGTACTCGTACTCATGAAAACGTACTCGGCCCCACGTCTGATTAATATAGCATTTTGTCACATGCATTGTTCGTCTTGACTGTTAACATTCAGTGCACACATGATGGGAAAATGCTAAATTAAAACACTATGAAATACACAACAATGTTGATGTTTGTTGAAATTTTACGATGTTTATTTGGTTGAACCTACAAACAAGGTCTTCAAAAACAAAACCTTGTTCACCTACTCCATTTTTTTTAAGTGACAAATTGCATAATTTCCTCTAAATAGTTAAATCTAAGCGATAAACTAAAAACAATTTGAATGACTTCATAAAATTTCAGAATTAGAAACAGTAGCAAAAACCAGAAAGGAACCTCTTTTCAACTGCATCACATGTGAGATGTGCACAATGTAGAGCCAAACTATTAAAGTCACCCAGGGCTACTAAAGTGACCTTAATAGCCAGGTAATTAGTTTTTATTACATATAAATATTCTACTTTTTCACATATATAAATGCACAAGATGTTATTAGTGATAAAGCATACCTTGTGGCATATGTACATAAATACATATGCTTTCTTGAACTCGTCTCTGACTATAATAAACAGTCTGGGCACACTTTGGAAGGCTGATTTAGAGCCATATATTGCCCAGTAAAACACAAAGAGTAAGGCAGAGAGAGAGTTGATGGCTGTTTAGAGGAAGAGAGAAACACAAAGAGTAAGGCAGAGAGAGAGAGTTGATGGCTGTTTAGAGGAAGAGAGAAACACAAAGAGTAAGGCAGAGAGAGAGTTGATGGCTGTTTAGAGGAAGAGAGAAACACTAAGAGTAAGGCAGAGAGAGAGTTGATGGCTGTTTAGAGGAAGAGAGAAACACAAAGAGTAAGGCAGAGAGAGAGTTGATGGCTGTTTAGAGGAAGAGAGAAACACTAAGAGTAAGGCAGAGAGAGAGTTGATGGCTGTTTAGAGGAAGAGAGAAACACAAAGAGTAAGGCAGAGAGAGAGTTGATGGCTGTTTAGAGGAAGAGAGAAACACAAAGAGTAAGGCAGAGAGAGAGTTGATGGCTGTTTAGAGGAAGAGAGAAACACAAAGAGTAAGGCAGAGAGAGAGTTGATGGCTGTTTAGAGGAAGAGAGAAACACAAAGAGTAAGGCAGAGAGAGAGTTGATGGCTGTTTAGAGGAAGAGAGAAACACAAAGAGTAAGGCAGAGAGAGAGCTGATGGCTGTTTAGAGGAAGAGAGAAACACTAAGAGTAAGGCAGAGAGAGAGTTGATGGCTGTTTAGAGGAAGAGAGAAACACAAAGAGTAAGGCAGAGAGAGAGCTGATGGCTGTTTAGAGGAAGAGAGAAACACTAAGAGTAAGGCAGAGAGAGAGTTGATGGCTGTTTAGAGGAAGAGAGAAACACAAAGAGTAAGGCAGAGAGAGAGTTGATGGCTGTTTAGAGGAAGAGAGAAACACAAAGAGTAAGGCAGAGAGAGAGTTGATGGCTGTTTAGAGGAAGAGAGAAACACTAAGAGTAAGGCAGAGAGAGAGTTGATGGCTGTTTAGAGGAAGAGAGAAACACTAAGAGTAAGGCAGAGAGAGAGTTGATGACTGTTTAGAGGAAGAGAGAAACACAAAGAGTAAGGCAGAGAGAGAGTTGATGGCTGTTTAGAGGAAGAGAGAAACACAAAGAGTAAGGCAGAGAGAGAGTTGATGGCTGTTTAGAGGAAGAGAGAAACACAAAGAGTAAGGCAGAGAGAGAGTTGATGGCTGTTTAGAGGAAGAGAGAAACACTAAGAGTAAGGCAGAGAGAGAGTTGATGGCTGTTTAGAGGAAGAGAGAAACACAAAGAGTAAGGCAGAGAGAGAGAGTTGATGGCTGTTTAGAGGAAGAGAGAAACACTAAGAGTAAGGCAGAGAGAGAGTTGATGGCTGTTTAGAGGAAGAGAGAAACACAAAGAGTAAGGCAGAGAGAGAGTTGATGGCTGTTTAGAGGAAGAGAGAAACACAAAGAGTAAGGCAGAGAGAGAGTTGATGGCTGTTTAGAGGAAGAGAGAAACACTAAGAGTAAGGCAGAGAGAGAGTTGATGGCTGTTTAGAGGAAGAGAGAAACACAAAGAGTAAGGCAGAGAGAGAGTTGATGGCTGTTTAGAGGAAGAGAGAAACACTAAGAGTAAGGCAGAGAGAGAGTTGATGGCTGTTTAGAGGAAGAGAGAAACACAAAGAGTAAGGCAGAGAGAGAGTTGATGGCTGTTTAGAGGAAGAGAGAAACACAAAGAGTAAGGCAGAGAGAGAGTTGATGGCTGTTTAGAGGAAGAGAGAAACACTAAGAGTAAGGCAGAGAGAGAGTTGATGGCTGTTTAGAGGAAGAGAGAAACACACCTGGCAGAGGATTTGTGTAAACTGGGAGCTGGGTGAAAATAGAATGCATGGATTCTTGTAAAACCATTCCTAAAAATCATCAGTAATGGCACATTTAATTTTCCTTTATAAAACAATGTAGCTATATCCAATCTATACAATTGCAACTGACCCTTTATTAAGTATGTCATAATTTTTTTTAATGTCGTAATTGATTTTTTTTTAAAGTATTGTAACTGTACTTGAACTTTTACCATGCTGTGTAATTGTAACTGACAAATGTAACTGAACCCAACCATATTGTAACTGAACACACGCATATTGTAACTGAACCCAACCAACAACTGTAACTGAACCCAACCATATTGTAACTGAACTACGCCAACAATTGCAACTGAACCCTTCCAATAATTGTAACTAAACTCAACCAACAATATTATTGTAACTGAACCCAACCAACAATTGTAACTGAACCCAACCAACAATTGTAACTGAACCCAACCATATTGTAACTGAACTCACTCTTAGCAATCTGATGACTTATTCATAACTAACAATTTTATAAGCAGATACTCATGCAGGAATACAACACTACATTTTGCATTATGCTAATCCATGATTGTACACTATCTACGAGAGGTTCAACTCGGCCGACTACAGCGCCCTCATGTGGGAGGATGTTGCAAGGATGCACTTAACACATCTCTATAGCAATTCTTTGTCGAGTTAATGATTGTGGAACATATGGCTCTGTATACAATAAGTTGCGTGTTTCCAGCTAAGTCAATACACAAACACTGCATGAACGCATGCACTGTGCATGAACGCATGCACTGTGCATGAACGCATGCACTGTGCATGAACGCATGCACTGTGCATGAACCAACAAACAGCATCGAATGTGGACTCCAGCCTCGTGGGGGGGCGCTGTGATCGCAGTAATAATTCAAGTGGCCTGTACTACGCTCACATATGGACATCTATCACTATACAATCATAGACGCTGATAAACATGCACACTAATTGTTTACGGTCAACTTTGAAGCACAACAAATTATAAAGCAAAACAAACTCCAAACAAGAAATGCCAACTAAAAAAGGCTAGCTTAGCAACTGAACGACAGAAATTTTTTTTCATCAGGGAGGGTATGGTCATGCGAGTGAACTAGCTGACTAACTAACTAACATATGTATCCATACATAAACATACATCGTTTAGATGACAGGTGGGACACAGTGGCTCAGTGGTTAGAGCGCCAGACTGTCAAATGAGGAGAACCAGGGATCGAGTCCACTTGGTGCTGTATTGAAGCTCGGGCAACATCGTTCACCATACATTGCCTGTCTTTGAAGAGACACTAACAGCCGTTGGTCCCTTCTGTCTGGAGTCTGTGCCAGAAGAAGTAAAAGATCCCACACAGGGGGTGACCTGTCTTGAACTCACAAAGTTGGTGGTCTCTAAAACTTGCACATGATAGATTAATCAACTGGTTGACTCACTTATTGGGAGAAAAAGGATCGATGACAGACAATGGCAATAAGGAAAGCCCAGTTGTTCTGCCACAGGCACTGAATCCATTTGTTAGTCTAGTGATCCTAAACAGACAGTGACAACCCTCAGTGCTAGCATAGACAGGTTGGTTGTGTGATAATGTTCTGAAAAAGGCTGACTAGTTGAATGAAGCCTCACATGGACATAACACCAGCAGATTCTAGTATCCACAACATATATACAGACTAATCTGTCAATAAAACATTGCCGGGTGCTGGAAACAACTAAGAAAATTAACATCAGGTCGTGTCACCTTAATTGTCTTTTCTGCTATCTCCACAGCCATCCAATTGTGTCTATAGGTCTGTCTGTGGACTGTCAAACTTAAAACCCAAAGTCTACACCTGCAGTTTGAGGGTAAAACAAAGGAGAGGCACCCTGGATCAACTGTAGTGATACCTGGCCTATTGTTGTATTAGGTATTACAGGTGTGTCAGTGAATTGGCATGAATTGTCCAGGGACACATCACACAGCTGGTCCCAGTTGTGATCAATAGAGTGTGCAAATGCATTCCACACCACACCTGTACCTCAGAGACAATGGGAGAGAGGAACAAATTACCCTGAGACAACTGCCTCATCAGTTTAATTTCTGGCACTACAGTTAAGATTATGGACAGAACAAAACTATTGTCACCAGTGGGTTGACGATAGTGACCAGTAGAAGTAACATGACCTAGAGAACAGTAAAAGTCACATGACAACGGTGAATGGTAAAAGTCATACGGTAATGGTAAACAGTAGAAGTCACATGATAATGGTAAACAGTAGAAGTCACTTGGTAATGGTAAACAGTAGAAGTTACTTGGTAATGATGAACAGTAGAAGTCAACGTTTCATGCTAATCTGATTAACTCACATTGTGCAGGTGCATAATGTTTATTTGTCCTGTACAAAATGTTGCACACCACTGCTGAAAAATACTCTTTATGCTTATGTTGCAAATAAAATGATTGACTGAACTTAATATGGATCTGTTACTGTAGTTGAAAGTTTTTGACGTAACATTTCAATAAACTTTCTTCGTCTTCCTTTGGCAGACCTGCATTTTTAAAAATGGGAATCCTGTTTGTGTCAATGCCCGATCACACAGAGTACGATTCTGCAAGAAGCCACTCTGTATCAAGTATAATCTGCATAAGAACCCGTTAAGTTAATGAACCGTAAACCGAGATACATACCGAGATGAGTTGACTGTCTATTCCTGCTGGTGTTTAAGTGATGCTTCTGCTTGTGATGTTCTGACCTTGTCTTCTTCGTTCCAGCTCTGTCGACAAGTAACAAACATGACTCCAGCTCTGTCGACAAGTAACAAACATGACTCCAGCTCTGTCGACAAGTCACAAACATGATGTCATGCCAGATGATACCTACCTCCCTGACCTCTTTCCCATATGCTTTATGCTAGTTAGTTTTTTCTCCCTCTATCCCACATTTATCTGCCCAATCCCCACCCTATGTATTATTACCCCATGCCCCCCATACCCTCATCCAAACCCTGCATTCTCTCCTCTATCTTCAGGGGGCAAAACGAGATACCGTATTCGACGTATTAAGCGTACATGCCGTAATAAGTGGACATCCTCTTTCTTAATCAGCAGAATGCATAATTATTGTAATTTTACTAGTGTGGAACAAATGAAGTGTCGCCATCTGGTGATAAACAGTTGGTATAACTTTTCAGTTGTTCTACACTAGTCACCAAATGACACCACTAGTGTTAAACAGTAACCTTATTGTGTACAGAAACAAATTTTGGTGTATGCTTATAAGAACAGATTTTGGTGTATGCTATGCTTATAAGAACAGATTTTGGTGTATGCTATGCTTATAAGAACAGATTCCTTGACATTTTTTAAGCATTCTGTTCGCTTAATAGGTTGAATACCTGTTTTTTTTTAAAACTCCATTCTCCGTTTCATCCTCAGAATGTTGATGGGAACTTGTACATGATATCGGAATATCTCTTAAGTATGAATCCAATATCAACACAAATGGCAGCAAGGGTTGAAATCCTTATTGCAGATTTCAATTATAAAATTTTACCCATTCAGAAGCGTTGTCTGAATTGATGATTTTGTCCCGAAACACTTTAGATGTGTTTCATGCAGTGAATTTAATTGTTATTTCCATTCACCCTTCTCCACAACAACAATATCCCAACAATCTGTAATCCTAAAAATAAAATTGCTGTGGCCTAATCAGACGTATTCACAACAAACAAACTTACGCTGGCAGGAAGTGTGCAAGCACTGACTTAAAGTACACAAGATCGTTACTATGGAAATATTGTCAGCATTTCCAGGAAATGACAGCCTAGCAAAGGGGATTTCCCAAAGGACTGATTTTTTATGGATGTATTAGCAAAATAAGTTACTGCCGCATGATTATTTGTGGTATTGGCATTCGGTTCAATATTTCCTAGCATGTTATAAGAAAAATTTTTTTTACCAACATATTAGCCACCTTAATGGTTAGGCATAACAAGAAATAAACATCTCTGGCTGACAGGGAAGCAATGGTTTTACTTTTCAATATGCCTAGCATGTACTTACCCATTAGGAGTGCGTGGGTCAGTCAACTTTTGTGCTACGGTCCTCTTTGAGACCCTACTGTCGTGCTTGTGTACTTTGTTCGCATTCAGAAACAACTTCATGTCGTTGGCCGTACGAATCACTGAAGTTCCCTTTTCTCTCTTAGCCGGTGTTTCTTTTTCCTTTACCCTTTCCTTCTTGCCACTATGTGGCTTTCTTGCTGCGATCGTCTGGTTCGATCCAGAATGCTGCTGACATGTGCCGATGTCAGATTTGTGAGGTGTTCGAGTTAATATTGCCGTTTCGGTGGCAATAGTGTTTGTTGGATGTGCGGCTACCACGGAAGGCACGGACGGGACAGTTGGTTTGGTTACAGCAACACAAGCAGACAAAGAAATAGCCACACTACTCGTGGTGGTGGTCGTGGTGGCAGCAGCGGCTGCAGCATTCTGGGACAGTTTCTCTGTTGCGGCCTTCACCGATTCCTGAAGCATCTTGATCCTCGCCATCTCCTCTGAGATTTCGTGTGACATTTTCGAGAGCTGCTGCGACGTGACTACGTCTGGTGATGCTGCTGCCGTCGCAAGTGGATGGTTGTCACATGGCATCGACACTAGGTGGCCATCAGTTGGCGGCATCACGTTCGGCTTCAGTTGAACAGCCACTGTACACCCACGCACAATCTGATCCACCAGATCGTCGCTCATTTCGTCGCAGTCCACCGTGGCTCCAGTCACCGTGGCTCCAGCGGTAAGAACATTCGCTGACTCATTTTCTATTACGGCTTCGATGCACTTGTCGTCACCAGCGATACGCCTCTCTGTCGGCTTCAGTTCCATCACAGCTGTCCCACAAATCCGACCAGTCGACTGCCCAGTCGACGATGGGCTGCTCAACACCAGATGGGGCTGCACACTCGTCCCACTGCTCGGGGACGGGCCAACAGAGAGGCGCTCCGCTAAATTTTGATTCTGGATTGTCATCGCCGCCGTGTCACCTACAACATTCGTGGCCAAGTCATCTGCACCAAAGGGGGAGGCACCGGTCACTGGAGTGTTGCGCTGCGGTGCATCCGCACTCGGGTGTCGATTTCTGAGCAAACGAGGATCACTAACCTGACGAGCTGCATTCGGGGGGTGTATAGTTGTCGACACGGGTCTCGTGTACGATGTCTGCTGATATGTAACACTTTGTGTAGACGGCCAGTATGGTTGCTGCTGCTGTACCGGGGATGAGGGCAACAGGTGTGCCCCTGTGGACCCCTGCTGTTCACTGTAGTCCTGTGAGCTATGCTGGTGAGGCTGCATTGCCGCACTGAAACCAACGTTTGTCTGCAGCTGTGCGTATGGTACATTTGACTGTCCACCGTGATACGTCATTGTTGGCTCGTTGTACTGACTGCGGCGTGCTGCAAATTCAGGTTGCACGTCTAGCATCGTCCGTGACGACTGGTCGAAGGAATGTGAATGGTGCACTCTCATTGGTCCACGTGACTGTCGAACGGGAGACAACTGGTGACAATGAATGCTCCCCGACAATTCTGGCATGGAGTGGCTGCTAGTCGGCAATGCCTGCAGCACTGTCGACCGTTTGTCCATTCCGAAGCCCCGCTCGACAGTTCCACCTGGCGATGTATGCGGTGGCACCCCCTGGTGTGAAGCACTGTCACCATGCCCTGGTGGTCTGACATGGCTGATGACACCACGTGCTATGTCGATGTTGTGTTGGTCCTGTACATTTGTCTGGATTTCGAAGTCGATGCTCAGAGTATCGCGATACACGAGACTAGTTAGAGGCACTGACTTGTGGAAGTCTTCGTCAAGATGCGACCCTTGACGTAGGTTCAGCTCCGGTCGGCTTGCGAATCTATTTGGGTTCGGTGGTTCATTATCATGGATCTGGCCAGTTGGATTCAACCTTGAGATGTCACCAGTCTGCCGTGGTTGTTTGCCTATCCTCTCTGCAAGATGATTCCACATCATAGCATTGATTCTTGGAGCAATGTGAAAAAAAGTTGTGGATGGATATCTTTTATACATGTTTGAGCCCATGCTCCAAATATCTGGAAGATATTGTCAAACCTCAACCAAATCAAGTATATTAAAAGATATCCATCCGAAAGTGTCCAGAGGTGATCATGCATTATGTATAGCACACACATACCAAAGAACGTGTCATTTGAAATAAAAGTAAGGAAGCTATATTCAGTTGTAGGGGTGCTGCTTTTTGTGGTCATCTTGTAATTGTATTTTTTTTCAATTTGAAATTGTGATTTCAGAATGAAAGCTACCAATGCAGTTGGGAGACATCAGACGTACGCAAAAGTATTGCTGAATTTTCACATCAGGCCTTACAATGTACAAATGAATGCGCACACGTCATGAGATGACCTACCTTGAAGCTGTGCACGGCGGGAGACTGGGGCTATGAAGACACAGTGAAGAAGGAGAGGATGACTGTGGGCCTCACTCAAACCTGGCAACAAGAAACCAGATGGCTGACAACATGTTGTCACATAATACAGATATCTGAACATATGTTGCAAGACAACTAAATGACGCATGCATTTAGACGAGTGACATGTCTATACACAGCGACCTAGATCTTGACATGCTAATGCTAATCAGTCTTGTGGGTTTTTTACACTACTGGTTCTTGCACTGTGATACTGTGCAATGCTCAGTTGGCTGAGGTAATTAATTGCTTGTGTAAAATAAAACTTAATAACTTCTAGTAGATGTCATTTTATCAGCCTCAATGGAATCATTGTCAACATGTGCAAACATATCAGACTAACAATCTTCTAAGACATTATCTTTTATATGATGTTCAATAATTTGGTTCACTTTACAGATAATGTTAGCATGTCCAGCCACGCGATTAGGCTCTCTTGGCAGACAGCGCAGAAACATGTTACGAAAACGTCTTATGTTCATTTACCTCAAACATTTACTTGAGAATAATATTTACGGCAATTTACCTGCACTCAACTGATAAGACTTTTTACTGATGAAATATAATGTTTACAACACATGGACTACTCTCTGGCAAAGATAAAATCTAGTAAAACAAATTTGAAATAGTAGTGATGTTGTGATAGTAGTGATGTTGTAGACTTACCAAGGCTCTGCGTGATCTCACAGTTAGTCAGCATCACCATCTGTATGCTGTCCTGCATCTTGATGACGATGCCCTGAAACAGACAATATACATATCTTCAATAGGGAACTACTAAGGAGCCTCCTCCACATCCAAATGGGGCGCAGAAGTGCAGTGGTTAGAACGTTGACCTCTCAATCGAGAGAACCCAGGTTGAATCCTCCTCTTGCTGATGTTTCAAAGTTTTGGCAATTTCGTTTCTCCCACATTGCCTCAGTTCACTCAGTTGTAAAAATGAGTACATGGCTACAGACGGAGGTGGCGAGATGGCGTTCAAATGAACAGGTCTGCCAGGGGGTGAAGTGTAAAGCACTTTGAACAGTCCCAAGGACTGGATACCGTGATATATAAGAACGTATCTTCTTCTTACATGTTGGTTTGGACTGCATGGTTTTGATGATGAAAATGGCAAAGGTTGTTTTGCCTCTGTCATGAGGCTTTTCACAATTTACGTTAATTTTTTCAATGATTTCAACAAAAAGTATGCACTTCTTTTATGATACTAAGAGGGCATATTACTTAGACTATTCACACACTACATACATGAACACATTAACGAACCTGATTCGTAATGGGCTAAATCAATAGTATGTACATGGAATAGCATGTTTTTGATCGCTAGACGGCGGGTTTGTATAAACGCAATGCATTGCGGGATCGAGTGTCGACGGAAGTACACCATGTAATTTTGTACTTTATATAAGCGAGTCGGAACAATGACGTATCCATGACAACAATAGGATGCAAATATAATCACTGTTTTAGCAAAGAATATATCGTACCCAACAACAATGTCTACTTGAACCCTAGAATGCAGTGGCAGCAATTTTCTGGTTCCTTGTTTTAAAAGTGATTTTACAGTTTGTAGCTACATGCATGAAATGTGATCACTGTTTTGATGATGTTGCCCAGAACGGACCGAGCTGCATAAAAATTTTGTCAGTTAGTACATCTGTGTGCATTTAGTGACTTTTATTATTCAGCCAGCTCACCGGTACCCATAATCATGGTGACCGCCAGGAACTGCTTAACCACGACATTGCTGATGTAACTGGCAGCAACGTTATGCTGCCTCAGCCGTTGTTTAACACAATAAAGGCCATGGCAATGTCTACATTCACGCGTGTGTGCATGGCGTAATAAACAACAACTAATTTGTCGAATAAACGGACATCGACCAAGATCTGCACTCGTATGCCGGCAATGCGGTGTCAACAGTACCAACCAGGTGTGTGTAAAGAAAACTGGACTGAGTACCTCAGGTAGTGAACTTGATACGCCATACGTCAATGTGGCATTATTGAATGCTCGTTCTCAGTGCAACAAAGCTCTCCAGATCAACGAATACTTTGTCGAATATAAGTGGGACGCATTAGCCATAACCGAAATGTGGTTGAAGAAGACGGGTGACGAAGCTGTGATTGCGGATGTGACTCCACCTGGCTACCTCTTCCAGCATGTGGTGCGGTCACTTCGTCGTGGTGGTGGTGGTGGTGGTGTTGTCCTCTTGCATTGCGACACATTTACCACAACTATTCTGCCTAGTCTACATTTGAATACCGTAGAACATCTCCGTGTGCAGTCCTCTATTGCTCATTCTATATCATTTATTATGTGTGTCATCCATGTTCATTTTGACGATGAGACAAAATCAGAGCTACTTCATAATCTCCTCGAATCCTTCATTTACTACAACACGTTCATTCACTGACTCGTGAAACGTGTTAAGGGGATACAGGACACGGCAACATTTTTTTTTAAACTGATAAATCTCACCACAAATGATTTGTATGAAGTACCTGTATTGAAACTAAGGAAATTTCATTATTAAAATTTTTGTCTTGAAATATTTAAGTGCGGGAGGGGGTAATAATGGAGAAAAAAAAATCGTAAAAATAACAAAAGTTTAAATGAATAGAAAACTGAAACCCTTAGGCTAATTTAAAGTACTCAAATGTTTCTATCTAGGTAATGAACTATTCTAACTTTCTGTGCATGGCCATTTGCATATGTTATATAGATTTTTTTTGGAAATATTTTTTGGAAATTGTTATTTTTATCCTCAAAATTTTGACATTCAAACCCCCCCAGTATATAATCCAGATGACTGATCATTATTTCAATGCACAGGAATGTAGATATTTATGGCATTATTACTATGTGTAAAGTTGGTATGCATCAGTTGGTTAGTTTTTGAGTTCTATTCACTTTTACCCGAAAAATAGTGATAACTGAGAAAACGGCACTCAAAGTATGAACTAAGTAATTTTAATGTGTTGCACATATTAGATCTTGCAAATAAGCATCCGTATGGTAGCCTTACCATCTATATACAATATCTGTATGTTTATAACAGTAATAGTTAATTAATAGTGACACAATTATATCATAGTTTACCCCTACCCCCATAATCGATAATGCAAGTTATCATAGCCGACGCACCACTTCAGGCAGTTTTCACATATAATTCACAATAAATAGGTTGTGACATGATACCTACATCAAACATGCATACTGAATGCATGTAACAGGCAATATAGATAGGTTATCATGTAAAGAATCCTGTTCAGAGGGTTATTTTACCTAAGAAAGTATAATTTCATTTTTGCAAATGTAGCATATGTGCGTCCATGTACAATCGTGACACGTCAGTAAGTTATCAACTATTAGTTTGTTTTCCCAAGTACTAAATGTTGCAAATAAGTAGCAAAATAATAGTCTTAATATCCATGCATAATATATGAATGTCCATTAACAGTGACAATTATATCATGTCTTCCCACCCCTCCCCCATACACATATCATGTCTTCCCACCCCTCCCCATACACATATAATGTCTTCCCACCCCTCCCCCATACACATATCATGTCTTCCCACCCCTCCCCCATACACATATCATGTCTTCCCACCCCTCCCCCATACACATATAATGTCTTCCCACCCCTCCCCATACACATATCATGTCTTCCCACCCCTCCCCATACACATATCATGTCTTCCCACCCCTCCCCATACACATATCATGTCTTCCCACCCCTCCCCCATACACATATCATGTCTTCCCACCCCTCCCCATACACATATCATGTCTTCCCACCCCTCCCCATACACATATCATGTCTTCCCACCCCTCCCCCATACACATATAATGTCTTCCCACCCCTCCCCCATACACATATCATGTCTTCCCACCCCTCCCCATACACATATCATGTCTTCCCACCCCTCCCCCATACACATATAATGCAAAGAATCATCGAGGATGCATCAGTTCAGATAGTTTCCATATATAATTCACACTGCACAGGTTGTGACTTCAGACATCCATGAAACATGAAAATTTACTGCATATAACACACCACAGACTTGCTTGCTTCAAGTCAGTATAGCCTATAGGGTATAATGTGTAGACTACAGAAACAAGTTTTATAAGAATATCCCCGTAATCAGCCTAGGCACCACTTCACTGAGGCATTTTATAAATGCAGCAGGCGTATGTGTGTTCATATACAATCATCATATCTTTGATGATACGTCAGTCAATCATCACTAACTCTGAAATTCTTGCTATATATAACATAGCATCCATATACGTCATATGGCACAGTGTGGTGCATAACAAGTTACGTTCTGATCTGCCTCTGCAAAGTTTCATTCGCCGTCGATTACAGCTGCAAAATCGACTTTCTTCGCCGACCATCGAGATGTGCAGCATTGTATTCCCTCAGTCGCTTCCGTACAAGTTTCGATTTCTTCGGCGGCATCCCGATTAAACTATCTATTTCACTCAAAATATCGTTCGCTGACTAGCTGTCAAAAATTCTCCGTAGCAACAACTCCGAATAATGTTAACAGGAAACTAAACAACGTATAGCATCGTGGGATTGATTTGCCTCGTTTTGAGAAAAAACGCGTCATAAAACGGCAACAAGGATGTTCCGCGCCTCGTTTTCAGAAAAAACGCGTCACAAAACCACGAGAAGGAGGCTGAACGACCCCCCCGAACTTGCTTTCGGCCAGTTCCGTGTCTCATTTGCATATGTTCAATGCTAAATAAGGAGATCGTCGGGAATTTGGACCCGGTTTCAACGCGGGAAAATTCTACTTTGGAAGAAAGGGGCGTGACTACCAACATAACTGACAAATAGCCAAGAAGACGGCGGTTTTTCTGATACCAAACAAAATGGCGTACGGTGAACGAACGTGGTCGTTGTCAAGGCACAAACATGGACTACTTTTGGCGTGTTTCATCGATTCACATTTTTATTGTCATTTCACATTTGATGGGCCATCTAAGTTAGTGCTAAAATAGTGACTTAGCGGTGAGTAACTGTTAAAAAACGATCTTTGTTGTGAAGTAGATATATCGATCTGTCAATAAGTGAACAAAACAAAAATTGTCCAAAAAATAATTTCTGACGTATTTCAGACTACCGTATCAGGCCTTAAGTCACAGTAGAGATAACTTGGTATCTTCTGTCATCGTTTATCCGGATTCGATATCTGACCACTACAACACCTGTCTCGCTGACTGTTTAGATAAGCATGCTCCTTGGCATGACATACGCGTCAACAACAACTCACCGCATCCATGCTCAATACTAAGTAACAATATGGAAAGTACCATGCCTCATGCCTCATCACATCTATTACAAATGCCTCACTCAATAACGCAGTCATGCGTGTGCTGCTTAAGCAGGCAGTGGTCCGACCACTGTTAAGAAACCATCGCTTGAGAAGGACATACTCAACTACCGTCCAGTAAGTAACCTATGCCAACGTATTTAAGCAATTTTTTTAATTAACTTATATAATATGATTATCATACAATATTTTTTATTACACTATATTTATATATAAATTTTTATTCAAATAGATTGTTTATTGTATTTTTAAAATAATATGTATGTTTATTTGGCAATTGTATAACTTTGTATTGGTGTTTTATATGCTGTACAGCGCCATGAACAATTTAATTGGATCTGGTGCAATATTAAATAAAATATATTATTATTATTACTAATATTAAACTGAAATTACAACACAACACAAAAATTGGCTCATCTGACGTTACAATTACATGGATACGTGATTGTTTCAGCCCACGGCAAATGATTCGCACGAATTACGTGTTGTACTTCTGTCGACAATCTCACATGATTTCACCTATATATTTTATATTATGCACCAGGGGTGCCACGGGTTATTTTGGGTCGGCTCTATCGATGAGGGAGTTTTTACGCTCATCACTAAATAAACACAAACAGCATTGATGAACACTTACGATCTGTCGTTTAGCCAGGTATGTCATGACCTGGTTGAACTTTCCCTGAGTTGTCTTTGTGGGGCGCAGTTCGCAGTATGTGTAGTACTTATTGTCCACTGCTGTTTCCTCCTGTCTGTACAGTGACGTCACATGACTGAAGCACTTGGCCTTCAGTTTGCTGAGGGGCTGACCACAGTCCAGTGGTAGTTGTTGACCACTGCAGGAGAATGGGACGGCGAAACAAAGTCGACAGATTCTTAACAACACAGCTATAGAACAAGTGTCTAACATGGCATAAGATCGTGGTTTTTACTTGGCTTTTACATGTGTGCCTACCATAGAAGTTGCGACAGTGGACTCCGCTTAGCATAATCGTGGATAATACATCCAGCCATTTAGAAAAATACATGGCTGGGACGGATTAATTCCCTATCCCCGCTGTATCAGAATGTGCCACTTCGGTGAATCAGCCACGTCATAGAATCGAATAGGACAAAGGCTGAGTTCAGATGACCCGAGCTCCTAGAACACTGTCTAAGACACAAAACACAAACTTAATCCTGGTGAACAAATACGTTGTCAACTGGCACAAACAGATATCTTGAATTTGTACAAGAGTTAAAAAAATTTACCAACCTATTAGAATTTCACCATAATTGTGAACAAATGTGTACAAGAGATAAATTTTTTTACAACCTATTAGAATGACACCACAATTGTGAATTTGTTTTTACAAATAACGGGCTTCGTAACTAATCATCCAAAACAAAATTGGACAGGAATGACCCCACCAACCTCCATCGAAAAAATTTGAGGGTCTGTGCAAGCGCTGCTGATGCAGTGGTTTGAAAGCCAACTAAAAAAATTCAACCGAGGAAGGACTGTCTAAAAATATGCTTTCTAAATTTTTTTGGGTGATAATCCAAATGCACCCTTAGCCCACCAACCCATACCAATTTTTCTTGCAATTTACTAGCCCCTAAATACAACGCACAAGAGAGGCTATGCCACGAGACGAAATACTCACATCCTGACTGGCTTGACGCTGCTGCCGTATGACACAAGCTCTGCCTTGCAAAGTACGCACCCCCTGGTGGTAACCTCCCCCTCCCAGACAATCACCCCTCCACCGTCGCTGTCGACTCCCACCCGGCTCGGCTCAGTCCCTGGTGAGACGACATCCTCCACGGGTTTCCTGTCGCTCTCTGCCGTCAATATCGGCATTGCAGATTCGCTAGAAGCGCCCCCTGGCAGTGTGACGGAGTGTTGTCTCGACAGAAACGGTGGTCGCTGCGACCCAGCAACCTGCAGTGGCTTCAGTGCAGGTACTGCCCTCTGGATACTGGAGAAAAACAACGATGAGACATTGTAAGAGACTTAAACAATCCAACATGTATAATGTTCATGACGTACAACATTGTTTCTTTTGTGATACAACATGAACATCACTGCCAACTACATCATGAAAGTGGGTTAAAAAAAATGTCAGATACAAACAAGGAATCTATAGTCAGTGGTATGGATACCACATTTTGTGGTCGCCTTGTAATCATAATTTTCAATTTGAAATGCTATCAATTGCTATCAATGCCGGTGGGAGACATCAGACTGAGATTGTTTTGTGCAATACTACTTGGCACCTCTGCAGTGGTAACTAGCAAATTATGTTTAGCAACAAACACAACGAAGGCACTGACCTAGTTTTACTGACATGCTGTACAGGTGGCGGCACCGGGCGGCGGTAGATCTGGTGCTCCCCCGTGTGGCAGAAGCGCACATAAGCGTACGGACAAATCTGTCGTGGCCGCTCTTCTAGGTCAAAGTCACCGTACTCGTACAGGTACATCTAGTGTACAAGAAACACACACAAGATGTACATTGAATGTACACACACATGTACACCATGTGTACCTGAAACTGAGCTGGCAAAGCCAATATATTTATTACGTATGGCTCCATTCATCATAAACCTATGTGTACAAGAAACACACACAAGATGTACATTGAATGTACACACACATGTACACCATGTGTACCTGAAACTGAGCTGGCAAAGCCAATGTATTTATTACGTATGGCTCCATTCATCATAAACCTATGTGTACAAGAAACACACACAAGATGTACATTGAGTGTACACACACATGTACACCATGTGTACCTGAAACTGAGCTGGCAAAGCCAATGTATTTATTACGTATGGCTCCATTCATCATAAACCTATGTGTACAAGAAACACACACAAGATGTACATTGAGTGTACACACACATGTACACCATGTGTACCTGAAACTGAGCTGGCAAAGCCAATGTATTTATTACGTATGGCTCCATTCATCATAAACCTATGTGTACAAGAAACACACACAAGATGTACATTGAGTGTACACACACATGTACACCATGTGTACCTGAAACTGAGCTGGCAAAGCCAATGTATTTATTACGTGTGGCTCCATTCATCATAAACCTATGTGTACAAGAAACACACACAAGATGTACATTGAGTGTACACACACATGTACACCATGTGTACCTGAAACTGAGCTGGCAAAGCCAATGTATTTATTACGTGTGGCTCCATTCATCATAAACCTATGTGTACAAGAAACACACACAAGATGTACATTGAGTGTACACACACATGTACACCATGTGTACCTGAAACTGAGCTGGAAAAGCCATTGTATTTATTACGTGTGGCTCCATTCATCATAAACCTATGTGTACAAGAAACACACACAAGATGTACATTGAGTGTACACACACATGTACACCATTCATCATAAACCTATGTATCCGGAATACACTTTGAAAAACAGTTTACGAACAGGGAAAAGACACATGTGCAGACTACGACACTTCTACTGTGCATCAGATAACATTTTAATTGCTGATTAACAGAATAAGGACCTTTCAGTGGTGAAACAATCTCTGCGTATGTAGACAAAATCAACTTGTTTTTCTTGACATCTGACAGGGAGCATCAGCTATGTTGATTTTCTGATGACAAAATTGTGAGATTTGACCCAAAAAAATGCAGCAGGAGAATAACATGACATGCAACGTGTGCCATTGTGATAAAATCTGAATCGTTATTTTGCGCCAACATGTTCGCCTATGGAAAAACAAATAACGACATGTCCCCTTATTTTAATGAAATAACATAATAACCCACCTGTGTGGCCTCATATGCCTGCTGAGGTGTCATGCTGAAGACATCTGCTGTCACTGCCTTTGACATGTGACAGTCATAATTGGGAGTTGGGTCGAGCGCTCCGTTTGATGAGCTCTCTGCCATCAACTTAAGTTTCCCCTGATGAAGAACATAAGCGCATGTTCACAAGTAGCAAATAAATTATTTGTATCTAACCAACCCCTTTCGATGCATAACAGACTTGAACAATTATCCAAGGAAATTATAGTAACAAAACCATTTAAATATAACAAAGTACAGATTCATACACATGCACAGTGCATGCTAATTTAAAAATCAATGACGACACATGTCTTATTTGGTGAATATTTAACAAAACACAAATACCTGGTTGTTAGTGTTATTAATTAAATACTTTCCACACCCCTACAGGGACAAGTTAATTAGTAACACTTGGCTCACCTTAATAATCTTGAAGATCACAAGTATGCCTTGGAAGCCAGGGTGGAAGGGGCACGCCCTTGTGATGTCAGCATGCCGACTCAAGTACACCCCTAGTAGACAGACACCACAGACACTGACAACCAGTACACCCCTAGTGGACAGACACCACAGACACTGACAACCAGTACACCCCTAGTGGACAGACACCACAGACACTGACAACCAGTACACCCCTAGTGGACAGACACCACAGACACTGACAACCAGTACACCCCTAGTGGACAGACACCACAAACACTGACAACCAGTACACCCCTAGTGGACAGACACCACAGACACTGACAACCAGTACACCCCTAGTGGACAGACACCGCAGACACTGACAACCAGTACACCCCTAGTGGACAGACACCACAGACACTGACAACCAGTACACCCCTAGTGGACAGACACCACAGACACTGACAACCAGTACACCCCTAGTGGACAGACACCACAGACACTGACAACCAGTACACCCCTAGTGGACAGACACCACAGACACTGACAACCAGTACACCCCTAGTGGACAGACACCACAAACACTGACAACCAGTACACCCCTAGTGGACAGACACCACAGACACTGACAACCAGTACACCCCTAGTGGACAGACACCGCAGACACTGACAACCAGTACACCCCTAGTGGACAGACACCACATACACTGACAACCAGTACACCCCTAGTGGACAGACACCACAGACACTGACAACCAGTACACCCCTATTGGACAGACACTGACAACCAGTACACCCCTAGTGGACAGACACCGCAGACACTCACAACCAGTACACCCCTAATGGGCAGACACCAGACACTCACAACCAGTACACCCCTAGTGGACAGACACCACAAACACAACCAGTACATCCCTGGTGGACAGATACCACAAACACTGACAACCAGTACACCCCTAGTGGACAGACACCACAAACACTCACAACCAGTACACCCCTAGTGGACAGACACCACATACACTGACAACCAGTACACCCCTAGTGGACAGACACCACAGACACTGACAACCAGTACACCCCTATTGGACAGACACTGACAACCAGTACACCCCTAGTGGACAGACACCGCAGACACTCACAACCAGTACACCCCTAATGGGCAGACACCAGACACTCACAACCAGTACACCCCTAGTGGACAGACACCACAAACACAACCAGTACATCCCTGGTGGACAGATACCACAAACACTCACAACCAGTACACCCCTAGTGGACAGACACCACAGACACTGACAACCAGTACACCCCTAGTGGACAGACACCACAGACACTGACAACCAGTACACCCCTAGTGGACAGACACCACAGACACTGACAACCAGTACACCCCTAGTGGACAGACACCACAAACACTGACAACCAGTACACCCCTAGTGGACAGACACCACAGACACTGACAACCAGTACACCCCTAGTGGACAGACACCGCAGACACTGACAACCAGTACACCCCTAGTGGACAGACACCACAGACACTGACAACCAGTACACCCCTAGTGGACAGACACCACAGACACTGACAACCAGTACACCCCTAGTGGACAGACACCACAGACACTCACAACCAGTACACCCCTAGTGGACAGACACCACAGACACTCACAACCAGTACACCCCTAGTGGACAGACACCACAAACACTGACAACCAGTACACCCCTAGTGGACAGACACCACAGACACTGACAACCAGTACACCCCTAGTGGACAGACACCGCAGACACTGACAACCAGTACACCCCTAGTGGACAGACACCACATACACTGACAACCAGTACACCCCTAGTGGACAGACACCACAGACACTGACAACCAGTACACCCCTATTGGACAGACACTGACAACCAGTACACCCCTAGTGGACAGACACCGCAGACACTCACAACCAGTACACCCCTAATGGGCAGACACCAGACACTCACAACCAGTACACCCCTAGTGGACAGACACCACAAACACAACCAGTACATCCCTGGTGGACAGATACCACAAACACTGACAACCAGTACACCCCTAGTGGACAGACACCACAAACACTCACAACCAGTACACCCCTAGTGGACAGACACCACATACACTGACAACCAGTACACCCCTAGTGGACAGACACCACAGACACTGACAACCAGTACACCCCTATTGGACAGACACTGACAACCAGTACACCCCTAGTGGACAGACACCGCAGACACTCACAACCAGTACACCCCTAATGGGCAGACACCAGACACTCACAACCAGTACACCCCTAGTGGACAGACACCACAAACACAACCAGTACATCCCTGGTGGACAGATACCACAAACACTCACAACCAGTACACCCCTAGTGGACAGACACCACAGACACTCACAACCAGTACACCCCTAGTGGACAGACACCACAGACACTCAGAATCAGTACACCCCTTAGTGGACAGATACCACAGACACTCACAACCAGTACACCCCTGGTGGACAGACACCACAGACACTCACAACCAGTACACCCCTGGTGGACAGACACCACAGACACTCACAACCAGTACACCCCTAGTGGACAGACACCACAGACACTCACAACCAGTACAACCCTAGTGGACAGACACCACAAACACTCACAACCAGTACACCCCTTAGTGGACAGACACCACAGACACTCATAACCAGTACACCCTTATTGGACAGATACCACAGACACTCAGAACCAGTACACCCCTGGTGGGCAGACACTACAGACACTCAGAACCAGTACACCCCTAGTGGACAGACACCACAGACACTCAGAACCAGTACACCTCTAGTGGACAGATACCACAGACACTCAGAACCAGTACACCCCTAGTGGACAGATACCACAGACACTCAGAACCAGTACACCCCTGGTGGACAGACACCACAGACTCTCAGAACCAGTACACCCCTAGTGGACAGATACCACGGCCTCTCACAACCAGTACACCCCTAGTGGACAGATACCACAGACACTCACAACCAGTACACCCCTAGTGGACAGATACCACAGACACTCACAACCAGTACACCCCTAGTGGACAGATACCACAGACACTCACAACCAGTACACCCCTAGTGGACAGATACCACAGACACTCAGAACCAGTACACCCCTAGTGGACAGACACCACAGACACTCACAACCAGTACACCCCTAGTGGACAGATACCACAGACACTCAGAACCAGTACACCCCTAGTGGACAGACACCACAGACACTCACAACCAGTACAACCCTAGTGGACAGACACCACAGACACTCAGAACCAGTACACCCCTAGTGGACAGATACCACAGACACTCAGAACCAGTACACCCCTAGTGGACAGATACCAGACACTCACAACCAGTACAACCCTAGTGGACAGACACCACAGACACTCAGAACCAGTACACCCCTAGTGGACAGATACCACAGACACTCAGAACCAGTACACCCCTAGTGGACAGATACCACAGACACTCAGAACCAGTACAACCCTAGTGGACAGATACCACAGACACTCACAACCAGTACAACCCTAGTGGACAGATACCACAGACACTCACAACCAGTACACCCCTAGTGGACAGACACCACAGACACTCACAACCAGTACAACCCTAGTGGACAGATACCACAGACACTCACAACCAGTACACCCCTAGTGGACAGACACCACAGACACTCACAACCAGTACAACCCTAGTGGACAGATACCACAGACACTCACAACCAGTACACCCCTAGTGGACAGACACCAGACACTCAGAACCAGGGCGTCATCAGCTCACGAGACATCACAACAGGGTTTACAACACAGCCAACACATTTATTTACCAGTTGAAAGGAAACCTGAGCAAAGTTTTACTATTAATAAAAAGAGAAGACAAATACTAGACTTCACAGTGTCACACTCAAGGTTTTTTCAAAACAATTTCAAGCACGTGAACTTTGCCACTGGCGTATAATTGCAGCGTCAGTTTACTGCCAAGGCGACATCATTCACACACGTTCATATATGTATAGCATCCATGGATAAATGTAGCAGGCATGGGGCAATTAACTTGAAAAGTTAATTAATTAAATTACAATTAACTAAGAAATTCAATTAACAATTAAATCACGTGTTGGTAGAAATGTTTATACATTGAAAACAGTTCTAAAACCGTAATTTTGTTAGAAAGAGAGTTGCTCATACAATATTATTTACATGCCAAGACATTTCTTCATTGGGCATTTGATCACATTTGAAAAGTTGTAGATATTTGTTAAAAAGTTAATTATTTTCTGAAAGGATTGAAAAGTTGTGGCTAAAAATTTGCAGGTGTGGGGTTTTCTCCTATATTCAATCACCAAATTACAACTACAGACATGGGCAACTACAGACATCATTTCTATGCACCAAGTTGTTATTTATGCAGTGTTTTATACTAAATCATTAGGTTTCCCCTTTACGCACTAGCATTTAACTATGTATACACTATTTTTTATGCATCACTACAACTGGCATGCTTTTGATTTAAGTTAGCACTGTAAAAAGATCCCAAATTGAAGCTATGTTACCTTTCTCTACATCTCATATATTGAAGCTATGTTACCTTTCTCTACATCTCATATATTGAAGCTGTTACCTTTCTCTACATCTCATATATTGAAGCTATGTTACCTTTCTCTACATCTCATATATTGAAGCTATGTTACCTTTCTCTACATCTCATATATTCAACCACCAAATTAACAAAACAAAAATTATATTAAATTAGGCTTTCTGAACTCAAGTTGGTAATTTCACTAAGAGTCACACAGGTGTGTTTCTGTCAAGTATAGAGCAGACATATATCTTCAAAGGTATATATGGTGTGTCAGGATGTCTTGTCTGTCCACGAAACGCAGGAGCTCCCAGACTTTTGGGTACTGTTAAACTGACTGCAAAAGAGCTCCTTCCAAACACATTTAGCTGTCTGGACATAAGTCGACTGTATCAAACACCGAACTTCTGAATTCTTGCTACAAGCAACTGGCTAGCAGGTGATGACCAATGGTAAATTTCAGTCTTCACCCCACCCTAAAAAATACAATTTTTTTTTACAAAAATAAAGGTACTTCAAGGAATTTTTAAGGAATATTGGGTCCAACGTGACTAATTAATCCTAGAAATATACTGGCTAGTAAGCACTCAACTTATCAACTGGTAAAATTTATATTATAATTAGACAAGACATATTCACACTAAATCAGAAGTCCGCAATAAATCATTCAACCATGAGACAATGTGCAATATTTCCGATTCCACTTTGAAGGAATTTGAAGGAAGATTTTGCAAAAATAAAGGGTATTTGAAGCAATTTTAAGGAACAGAACAAAATAAAAGAATGTACAGGAATTTCCTTTAAAATAATGGTATGACCACCAAAATTTGTGCGTCCTAAAATGGATACACTCAATCTTGAGAGGAAAGGTTCACTCAAACAGTTATCTGGCTGTTGTTGAAATAATGATACCAGTGGTGTATTTGGGGGGGGGGGCACTGGGCTATGGCCTCCTTTGGCTTACGTCTGATTTTGTTTTTGTATTTATACTGCTGCACCACTACATGTTAGCATGGTAAAGTTTTGCACCCCCCTTTGTGAGATCTTAGTTAACCACTGTCCGATATGTATCTGGGCAGACAGGGGTGGTCACTTACCCATGTGAGGGTTTCCCAGGCAGGTGAGAGATGAGTGTCCAATGTGCAGGCCGTGCTCACACATCTTCCTGGCCTACAGATTACAAGGGATTTAAATAAGACAATAAATAAAAGTATTTACATATAATGCATAAAATAAAAAATTATACATAGAAAACATATATAAAAACTCAGTTAAAACAAACAAAATGAATTAAATTTGTTTTTAAATATGATATAATTCTTAAGGTAAACTAATTTTTAGATGTCAGTTGTTCAACAATGCACGACAGAACATGCTAACAGATACATTCTGTCCTACCATTCTAGTCTGACTGATATTATGAAAACAAGCACTCAACCTCCTCAATTTCACCATTTAGCCCTTTATAAATATATAATATTAATAGCAGCCATGCTAAATGCATAATTATCTGTCTTATGTATAAATTATTGAATATTGTGTGTGTGCAATAGTGCTCTGCGCGGGCCGGGCTTTGGGTCCAAGCCCGGCCCGGCACATAATTTCGCGGGCTGGGCCTGGGCCTACATACTGCGGGCACAGACTGGGCCTGGGCTGAAAACAATTTAAACACATCAGGCTTGGGCCGGGCCTGGGCCTAGTGTGAGCGGGCCGGCCCAGGCCTGGGCATAATAAAAATATTCATACAAAACACCGATTATTACTTTTATTTTTTTTATAAAAACTGATTATAAATTGTAATTCCGGTTAATGAATGCTTAAAATTATTTCTTTAGTATTATATAGTTGCAAATTGAGACCTTGCATGGAATCTAATGGCCCCATAAGTTCACTTGGCTGGAAGTAGCCAGCCCCAAATGTTTACTTTAGAAATATTTGCAGAGGCAATCAAGCCATGATTAACCATCAACTTATCACCCTTTGACCCTACCAGTGGACATTCTATTGTCTAGGTCTTCCCTCCAAACATTGCCCACCTGAATGACCTGCCCACTGCCAAGTGCCCACTAGGCCACTAGGCCACTAGCCCACCACCCAGTACCCAACCCAGTTGGTAATTGGTATTTCTCCCCAGTCCCAATTCATTCACACTTGTACTAATTCACACATCTGAACCTGTCTGTCTCAGGCTAGTGACTGCAGGCCTGCTGAAAATGCCACTGGGTGTCAGTGCCAGTGGGTGACATTAATTTTAAATGAAATATCATATTAAATTATACTAACTTAGTTGAGCTAATTCAATTAACAATATAAATTGGGGTTATAGCTTGCATATGGGTTAAGTCAGGGTTAGATAAACAAATATCCTACCCTAACCATAAGCCAATACATTATAGCCAAATATAACAAATGTTATCATATTTAATAGTAATGACACTAAGAAGTTTTTCTTTATTTTTCTTCAGGATATCAGTTTGAAGGAGTTGGTGGTGCTGGATTTTTAGAACTCATCCAGCACACTATGGACCTTCAGCATAAGAGTAGTACTCCACTAAGAGCTAAGGATATTGTGCCCTATCCCATATATATATATATATATATATATATATATATATATATATATATATATATATATATATATATATATTATTTAATAAATGTTTTTATTTAAAATGTTTTGTAGTTTATTTGTTTTTCGTTTTTGTTATAAGATTATAGGCTAATCTTCTCTAAACTTAGCGGGCTGCGGGTTTACCCATCTTTGGCTCGTGGGTATGGGCCGGGCCTGAAACTTGCGGGCCGGGCTGGGCCTGGGCCAAACGTTCACGGTCTGGGCCTAAATTCTAGTTTGCAGGCCTGGGCCGGGCTTGAAAAATTATTGCGGGCCTGGGCCGGGCCTGGGCCAGGCCTGGACTCTAACTGCTAATTGCGGGCCGGGCTTGGGATCAAATTCTAGGCCTGCGCAGGGCACTAGTGTGCAAATACATTTCATCACCTTTTCTGATAATTGAATTTTGCAGATTCGAATTACTTATTTATTTAGTAATAATTAGTATTATTCTATCTATAAACTGCTATATATCCCACTGGTAGTCAGCTACTCCATGTTGTCTGATAGTCTCTACCATTCTCTCCTACTAGCAGCTCATGTTGTAGCTTCAGTCACGTTCCATTAGGGGCTCATCCATTAACATTAATAATTTACATACTTCACAGATAATAATGGCGAAAATGAGGTGGATCCAGATCAGGGTTGTTTGATTTAAATCATTGATTTAAATCATGATTTAAATCACTCAAAAAAAAAAATCATTGATTTATGATTTTTTTTTTTGACTTCTGGTTTTTTTAATCGCTGATTTATATGAGTTTAACACAAATAATTGTTTACAAGCATCGAAATCAACAAAGTTTTGTATGTTTTTTAAAACAAAACACAAAGTGCGCACACTTGTGTAGCTGACAGCTACACAAGCTACTAGCTGTATTGACACCAGATAGCCTGATAGTCAAATATTTTATGGCATTGTGTATGTTTGAGCTATTCCCTTTCTGAATGTAGTGAAGCCACACAAACTTGTCTTCCAGAGGAAGTATCTTTTCAACTCAGAAGCCCTGAGTTAAAGTCCACTTATAGCTTGTGCTAGTTGTTACCAATTCAGTATGTTGACTCAGTTGTTTAATACTGTACCAGTTTGTATTCTGATTAACAAGATTTAACAAGAGTTGCCATCCAAGCCAAAGGCCCAGATGGCAAGTGGACAAGGAAGCCATTGGCTTATCAAGAGTCCAACAATGTTCATCTACTTATAACCCGCCCTCCTGAGATATGTGTCTACCTTGTTTTTAAACATATTCACGCTGCTAGCAGTTACACAATCTGTAGACAATTTGTTCCATTCATTTATTGTCCTCTGTGAGAACGAGTGCTTCCTGATGTCCAATCTACATTGATCCTTTACTAATTTTACCTCATGTCCTCTAGTTCTGCTATCCTTCTTGAGTGAGAAAAACACATTTCTATCAATATTTTCATACCCATTCAATATCTTAAAAACTTCAATCTGATCTCCTCTTAACCTCCTTGTCTCTAGAGTTGTTAAACCACATTCTTTCAGGCGTTCTTCATAACTAAGGTCTCTCAGTTCTGGAATCATTTTAGTTGCTCTCCTTTGTATGCGTTCAAGCGTATCTATATCCTTCTTATGATATGGTGTCCATGCTTGTATACAGTATTCTAAATGAGGTCTAACTATTGCTTTATAAAGAGGTATAATTAACTTTTTTCCCTTGTATGTTATGTTTCTTCTAATCAATCCAAGAATTTTATTACCCTTTGAAGCTGCAATACCACACTGCTCTGAAACTTTCATATCAGCGCTTATTGTAACTCCTAAGTCCTTTTCTTTTACAGTAGTACCCAGAACAGTATCTCCCATTTTATAGTTTACATTCAAGTTCCCATGTCCTGTATGTAGGCATTTACATTTCCCAAAATTGAACAACATCTGCCATTTCTCAGACCATTTCACTAATCTGTCTAGATCGTTTTGTAAATGTTGTTTATCACCATCAGTATTAACTTTTCTAAACAGTTTTGTGTCATCCGCAAATTTCAGTACGTTACTTGTTATACTGTCGTCCAAGTCATTGATATAAATTAAGAATAATATAGGTCCTAATACTGATCCTTGAGGTACCCCACTCAAAACCGATTTCCAATTTGAAACTTCTCCATCTACTAAAACTCGTTGTCTTCTGTCAGTCAGCCATTGTTCTATCTAGTCAGTTATGCTATCCCCGATACCATGGGCTTTTAATTTAAGTAGTAATCTTTGATGTGGCACTTTGTCAAAAGCTTTCTGAAAATCTAAGTAGATAATATCTACTGGCGATCCCACGTCTATCCACTTAGTGATTTCTTCCAAAAAACATAACATATTTGTTAAGCATGACCTCGCTTTAAGGAATCCATGTTGAGATGAATTTAATAATTTATGCTTAACGAGGAAGTCCACCATATGGTCTTTAATTAACCTTTCTAATAATTTACAAATCACTGACGTTAAACTCACTGGTCTGTAATTCTCTGACTTATTTCTCGAACCCTTTTTAAATAATGGTATGATGTTTGCTTCTTTCCATTCAAACGGAACAACTCCCTCTTTTAATGACAAGTTGAATACTCTTGCAAGTGGTATACTGATTTGTTCTACTGTTTCCATTAGTAATTTTGGAGGAATCCCATCCACTCCCGGAGATTTGTTATCCTTCATTGCCTTTATTTTCTTAGCTACCAATTCTGGAGTTACAACTAACGGACCTAAATAGTCAGATTTAGCCCCCTGAAATTTAGCATCAGCAACTGGTAATGAACTAATATCTTCTTTGGTAAACACTGAACTGAAGTAACCATTTAGGTCTTCCGCCATTAAAAACCCCTGTGATATTATATTTCCAGCACTGTCTTCTAGAGGTCCAACCTTGTCTTGTACGTTTTGTTTACTCCTGACATATGCATAAAAACTCTTGCTGTAATTTTTTATGTTACATGCTAGTTTTTGCTCATAGCTTCTTTCAGATTGTCTTATTTCAGTTGTAGCTGCATTAAGTGCCTCTTTGTATTTTGCATAGTCTTCTTCCTTTCTGGTATGCCTATAAACCCTCCACATTGTTTGTTTTAGCATTATTTTTCTAATAGCCTCTTTTGACAAGTGTTTCTTTCTACACCGTTTTCCTTGTTTTTGGAAGGGAACAAATTTATCGATGATATTCTCAATTTCATATTTTAGAATATTCCAACATTCAATTGCGGTCTTATTCATCAGCATGTTATTCCAATCTAGCTTTGCTAAGTATTTTCTCATATCTTTGTAGTTACCTTTGTGGAAGTTTCTCTTGTACGTTTTCTTATTTTTACTTTCTGATTTTACATTGATGTCAAAATGTATTTGATTATGATCACTAGTACCCAATGGTTCAAATATTTTTACATTGTCCACTAATTCTTTTTGTGATGACAGAACTATATCTAATACATTTTCTCCCCTGGTTGGTTCTAGTATGTGCTGAGTAAGAAAGCTATCCTGGATTAAAAATAGAAATTGTTGGTCCTCAATCCCTGTGCTCTCTAGAGAATTCCATTGTATGTGTCCATGGTTAAAATCTCCCATTATGATACATTCCCCTTTACTAACTTCCTTTATAGCGTTTTTTATTTTTGTGTTGTCCTCTTCGTTTATGTTTGGACTTCGGTAAACTAATCCAACAGTTAATTTAGAATTTCCTGAAACAATTTTGCACCAAACAGCTTCATCGCAATCTGCTTCCCTTTCTAGTTTTATTTCATAAGCCTGAATAGATTCTTTAACATATAAAATAACTCCCCGCCCCTTCTTCCTATTCGATCTTTCCTAAACATTACATATCCTGTCAGTCCTAATTCAGCATCTGTTATATCTGTTATGGTTAGATACCCTTAGAGTACACAGAGCCCTGGACAGGTGCTAATCCACCCTATAGGCAAACAATAATTAGCACTGCTACAGCCACAGACACACAGCATGCTTTCCTTTCCAAGACAGATTATGCAACTACAGGGGGTGAAGCTTTGTGGACATTGTCTAATGTCTTTATATAAGCTAAAATCATGTACTCTCTGTTAAGACAAGAACCCAAATTGATTCGAATAGAACACGTTTGAAAGAGTTTACAAATTTAAACATCTATATAAATATCTATATACCAGATTATAAAAAAAAAAAAAATCTGATTTAAATAAAACAAATCCGATTTTTTATATTTTAAAATAAAAATCATTATTTTTTTCAACCCTGATCCAGATTCTAAGCCAGTGCCTAGAAACATCACAATGACAGGAAGTGGTCTACCGATGCTCGCAACAGTAGAATTAAATGCTAACCAACAACAGCAAGCTGACTCAGGAAGCGTGTTATTTTCTACACTAAGTATTAATAAAATGCAAGATGCAAAGTATCAGCAACAAAAGTTCCAAAATCGTGCTTGTTTCATGAGGCACTCGATACCACTCATTTCAAGGTATTTGGAACCATATGAATGAAATTCAAAGGTGTCCAATTGCAAACATTTTGTTCTGGCTGCTGCTGAGTGTTGATCAACTGAACAGATACTGTGATATCAGCTTGCAAAATGGTGTGTGAAACTCGACAGTGACAAGACGATGCGGTGTCACATTGCAGGATATGTTGGAAACAAATGTGAACACGTGATTCATCATAGCACTATGGGTAGCAATGAACAGAGAACCTTAACAGAAAATAACAAGGTCAAGTTACCCTGATGGTCAAAGATATGACTGGTGTTTACTGAAGCATGGAAAGATTGTCCACATACTTGCATAGTATGATAATGTTTACAGATGCTTACTTCGATTTGGTTTATTTATAACGAAATATATAATTATTCAAACTGTCCTCCTCTCCCCAATATTCATACCACTACCAGGGCATAACTGTGATCCATTCACAAATTACTACAAGTTAAACAACAATTTTCTAGAACGTTCCATTGATATACGTATTTATATAATTTTACATTTTTATAATTAGTAGTTATTATCAATAAACATCTGTGTATTTCTATTTACTAGCTAGTCAATTTATAACGAAACCAGTAACCAAACCATATTGTGTACACATCAACATGTGTACTATAATTATTTGAAATGCGTTATGTAGCTCTTATGTAGCTCTTATGTAGCTCTTATGTAGCTCTTATGTAGCTCTTATCTTTCATCAGTGAGAACACTTAATAACAGGTTGTTGTGTCTTTGAAGTTTCTGTGGCACATACAGCTGCCCTCTATGGATGTTGCCACAAAGCTATTAACGCATGAATTTTTAGTTCAATAATAATATCAACAATTCACATCTGGACAAAGTCCATTCATGGACGTTAAGTTCCAGTATGACTTTAACTACACATTCATCATTGGGTCATCATTGGGTCATCATTCCACGCCAACGCACCCAGGTGACCCTCTCAGATTTCAATGAAAAAAATCCTAAAAATACCTTTGGTGGTAGGATGGAGCTGCACAAAATGTGACAGTTGGAAAATAAAAATATGTACCATTGATGGAATTGAGAACCAAAGCTAAATACTGGAACATTATGTAAGACTGATGTACGTGTTGCAGTGGTGGAAGTGTCAATATACTGCACTGCAGAATTGCCAACATGGTCAACCAGGTTTTATCTCACACGGCCACGGGCATCGTGTTTTACTTTTACAGGTGTTTTTTAACTAGCTCAGTTATATTTTGAACCAACCCAGGTGAGTTTGAACTGGACCCACAAAAATGTATAAAGCAATGTTTTCGTGCGTAAAACTAAAACAGACACTGTTTTAAAAAAGAAAATAATAATATAATAAATAACCATACCAAATACTCTCGTTCATTTCTTATGACTAGCAGACCAATACAATAAAGTAATAAATTTAATAAACATTTCAATGTGAATTTTATTTGCAAACAGTTACAGTTGTTGAAGAGCGAAGTCACGAAAAATGGAACACTTTCATTTTCTAAACTTATGAGCTTTGCTGTTTGGTTGTTTAGATTAATTTCTCACGTTTAATTTTTGTAAGGGATAAAAATGGTCTTATCTTTCAGCAAAGACAACTATGGCAAGTTTCATCAAGATTTGCCTCTCCTACAGCTATTTGAGGGCCTAAAAATTGGGATATTTTTGCATAAAAATGTTAAAACTTTTGACAATAGCATTTCATGTGTAAAATAAAAAATTACATGAAGTTCTGGATGCCTCCTTTTATTTTTTTGTGTTGAATATATACCCCAATGTATATTTGAGTGAAAAAAAATAATTGATTCCCAAAAAAGAAATTGAACAAACATTGCAAGTCATACAGATTTTTTAGTGGAGAACTGTGAACAAAATTCTGTCCCCTTATGTCGCATCTGTCAAACCCTATTTTCTCAGAAAAGAAAGAGGGAGAAAAATTATGCTATACACAGCTTGAACCATTTGTAATTCACAGGTACAAAAACATTAATCAGTGAGTTCGTGTTATGCAGTCGCAAAGGATTTATCAATTCCGTTCCTCAAAATGTTGCGTCTGTCACACTGTGACAGATGCGACATAAGCGACATAAGTACCAGAATGATAAATTTGCTGTATTGTACTTGCAGTTATATGATAAATGTCCAGATGTTTTGGTATGAAAAATATTCTAAGTTAGAATAATAGGTACTAGGCCAGGACACTTTCAAATGTTAAGATTGGGTTGTTGCAGATGAGACGCTTTATGAGCATGACGATGTCACCGGTGAGTAAACTAAGCTGTTATAAACCATCTTTTTCTTGGTTGAAATTACACTAAAACAAAGTAAAACTACATGAGCCATGTGATATTACATGTTATTAACTAGATACAAACATATGCCTACTTTTGGAAATTTTCGACCATTGTATTGTCCCAAACATCATAATTTTGCCAACAATTGGCTGGCAATCTACTCATAGTTGGCTGTAGTGTACAGCTGTTTTATTAATGTTACTTTATCATGCAGATGGCACCACAGATTATGCTAATTGCACAAACAAAAGACAAACCCCAAATATTTTGATATCTTAAAGGTGCTTCCTCAATTCAATTTTTTTGGTAGTCTCATTTCAAATTACCTAATATCCTATGCAACATGCTAGCTCGTTTGTGCAACTTTTGTATGTTGTAGTTTTTGTGAAATCATAAGACAAACTGTTAAATTACTTAATGTGTATAACATGTGTATAACATATACGTATCTGTTTTTTGTATTAGAAGTTCTAAATGAACACGTTTTGGACTGCTTTTGATGGGTCATGATACCATCCCCTATTATTTATTTGGCTCAAAAGAGAACAATACAATGTTTTAGTTTTCAGAGAGAAAACCTGATATATTGTTAAATTTTTTGACTTGCCTAAAACTTAAGTGAAATGGCTAGTGATAAGGTTTTTCAAATAAAAAATCAGGATATCATACTATGGTTGAGCTGATGATATTAGGAAGTGATGTAGATGATGCGATAATGTCAGAAGACACAGCTGAAGAAAAGGAAGGTCCCTAAGCACTGAATGCCACCAGCAGGCAGCTCAGATATTACTACCGCAGAAAACTACTTGAAAGGATGCCACAACACAGAACACACAGAGCAGAAGCACTTCAGTCTATAATCCTCTCTGCTACACCTACCTCCAGAAAAGCATACAAGAAATATGGGATTGTGGTTAAAAACAAGTGCACAAAACAAACGTAGATTAATGCCCGAATATAAAGGGATGGTCATGGACAGGGATGTTGGCAGAAAAATATCAGCAAATCGTGCCCTCTGGATCAAAAGAAAATACAAGAATAAAAAAAAAATGGCAATAACATACTGGCTGTTGAGACAAAGTGTACAGGGATATTAGCATGCTCTCTGGGACTGCCAAGTTTACAAAAGGCCTTCCCTTACAAGTTCACAATATTCAAATGTGAGGATCCCACGGTTCAGTGATCATATTCAGTGCACCTGTCCCAAGCACACAAATGTTGAAAGGAAGATAGCTGCTTTGAATGCCATCATGAGAAGATTGGTAATACCAATTTACACGTAGTTAGATTTCCAGGTATTACTATGTTAATTAAAGTAATCTTCTTTATATTTTGTGAAAACGAAAGTGATTTTAATCGTGTAAGCCAACAGCCCAACCAAGTATAGACAGTTTGAAAATAAAAATTAATTTGATTTACCTTGTCGTTTATGTCACGTCACGTCTGTCACAATTAATGTTGCATATGTCACACAGGTTTTTGTCCTGTATAATGGAATCTATGAAAAACAGTGCCCCAAGAGAAGTATGCTGAGTTAGGTGTGAGGTATAAAACATAACCAGACAGTTAATTTATTTCTCTGTCCAAAAAAATTATGTTGAGTGGAACTTTTCCAACTGGTTTTTCAAAAAGGGACACAATTTTGCACTGTCAGCACTATCATTCGATAGTTTCGATGGAAAACTTAACATTTCTATTTTTTGTCTGATTACTACCATCATAATACACCTCTACAAGCAAAGGAAAGAATTATCATTGTGGAAACGTTTGTAGGAAACATAGATTTATAAGTGTGACAGATGCGACACAAAAATGTGAATGGTCTATTTCATCATCCGATATAATAAAAACCAGGCAGTGAGTTATCTTCTACTTATCACCTTGGTACACTTTCAAACTCATACTGCAACATTATATGGGAAAGAAATTAATTCAGGAAAGAAAATTATTCACTCCTAATTTTTACACAACTGTTCTATTTTCGGGACTCCACTCTGAAAGCAACATTATGTTTCAGTTTGATGTCGACATTTTGAGCGCACTGCCAATAGCACTGCCCTGGGCCTGGCAAGGACAAACATCTATACCATTCTCAATTCACTCCAAATCGAAGGCTCCAAAGACTTTCACAGCCAAATATCACATACATTCAGGATTGAAAAAATAATTTAAAAAAAAACAGGATTTAAAAAATTTAAATCTGATAAAAAAAATTTTTTTTTAATTTCTTTAAAATCTGGTATATAGATATTTATATAGATGTTTATATTTATAAACTCTTTCAAACGTGTACTATTCAAATCGATTTGGGTACTTGTCTTAAAAGAGGGTACATGATTTTTGTTTATATAAAGACATTAGACAATGTCCACAAGGTTTCACACCCTGTAGTTGCATAATCTGTCTTGGAAAGGAAAGCATGCTGTGTGTGTGTGTGTCTGTGGCTGTAGCAGTGCTAATTATTGTTTGCTGAGAGGGTGGATTAGCACCTGTCCAGGGCTCTGTGTACTCTAATGGTCTCCAACCAGACTGCAAACTGGTACAGTATTAAACAATTGTAGCCCAGTCTCACTTGAGTCAACATACTGAATTGGTAACAACTAGCACAAGCTATAAGTGGACTTTAACTCAGGGCTTCTGAGTTGAAAAGATACTTCCCCTTGAAGACAAGTTTGTGTGGCTTCACTGCATTCAGAAAGGGAATAGCTCAAACATACACAATGTCATAAAATATTTGACTATCAGGCTATCTGGTGTCAATACAGCTACACAAGTGTGCGCACTTTGTGTTTTTGAATAAAAAAAACATACAAAACTTTGTTGTTCTCGATGCTTGTAAACAATTATTTGTGTTAAATTCATATAAATCATAAATCAATGATTTTTTTGGAGTGATTTAAATCATGATTTAAATCAATGATTTAAATCATATGATTTAAATCAAACAACCCTGCATACATTATATTGTCAACCGAATTGCTTGCCTCCTTAGTATCACCAGTATGAAGTAAATTGGCATAATAGCCCTAAAAAAATTTCGAACTCTACGATTCTCGCTACTTCTTCCGCCATCTTTGCTTTGGTGTTTCCCTGGTATTCCCCAAGATACTGACATCATTAAATGTGAATCATCCAATAGGCATCCATGTTATCAATGCCAGGGGTTTCCCTTGCATATGTGGACTTCTCCTTGGCAGCAATTTGTCGCTGGCAAGGAAGAAGTAGTTTGTAATAACTTTATTATATATCGAATTAACATAGATCAGTAAGTACTGTGTTGTGCATCACTAATATAACCCAACCCAGCAGTGGCTGCCAGGATGAATTAGCATAGATCAGTAAGTACTGTGTTGTGCATCACTAATATAGCCCAACCCAGCAGTGGCTGCCAGGATGAATTAGCATAGATTAGTAAGTACTGTGTTGTGCATCACTAATATAGCCCAACCCAGCAGTGGCTGCCAGGATGAATTAACATAGATCAGTAAGTACTGTGTTGTGCATCACTAATATAGCCCAACCCAGCAGTGGCTGCCAGGATGAATTAGCATAGATTAGTAAGTACTGTGTTGTGCATCACTAATATAGCCCAACCCAGCAGTGGCTGCCAGGATGAATTAGCATAGATTAGTAAGTAATGTGTTGTGCATCACTAATATAGCCCAACCCAGCAGTGGCTGCCAGGATGAATTAGCATAGATTAGTAAGTACTGTGTTGTGCATCACTAATATAGCCCAACCCAGCAGTGGCTGCCAGGATGAATTAGCATAGATCAGTAAGTACTGTGTTGTGCATCACTAATATAGCCCAACCCAGCAGTGGCTGCCAGGATGAATTAACATAGATTAGTAAGTACTGTGTTGTGCATCACTAATATAGCCCAACCCAGCAGTGGCTGCCAGGATGAATTAGCATAGATCAGTAAGTACTGTGTTGTGCATCACTAATATAGCCCAACCCAGCAGTGGCTGCCAGGATGAATTAACATAGATCAGTAAGTACTGTGTTGTGCATCACTAATATAGCCCAACCCAGCAGTGGCTGCCAGGATGAATTAGCATAGATCAGTAAGTACTGTGTTGTGCATCACTATTATAGCCCAACCCAGCAGTGGCTGCCAGGATGAATTAACATAGATCAGTAAGTACTGTGTTGTGCATCACTAATATAGCCCAACCCAGCAGTGGCTGCCAGGATGAATTAGCATAGATCAGTAAGTACTGTGTTGTGCATCACTAATATAGCCCAACCCAGCAGTGGCTGCCAGGATGAATTAGCATAGATCAGTAAGTACTGTGTTGTGCATCACTAATATAGCCCAACCCAGCAGTGGCTGCCAGGATGAATTAGCATAGATTAGTAAGTACTGTGTTGTGCATCACTAATATAGCCCAACCCAGCAGTGGCTGCCAGGATGAATTGGTGGGGCCGATAACTTGGGCATTTTGGCTAACTGAATCGGCAGGAAGCATTTTGAATCAGCTGCTGCCGATAAAAAGGCCTAAATTTCGTACACTGCTGTCATTAAAGTCTTCCCGAAACCCTGTGAATATAATTGTTTTCTCGTTTTGGGATGCCTATAGCTTGACCTATAGCTTGACCTATAGCTTGACCTATAGCTTGACTCTGGCTAAAGCTACAATTTACATTCAATGACAAGATATGATGTCCCAAACCACTGTTTTCTTTAGACTATAAGGTAACTGTTTAACACTAGTGGTGTAATTTGGTGACTAGTGTAAAACAACTGAAAAGTGGTGCGAACTGTTTAACACCAGATGGCGACACTTTTCAGTATTACCATAGTTGTCAAATTACAGCAATTAAGGATCCTGCTAATTAAAAAAGGGAGTGTACATCGATTAGGACACGTACGCTTAATAGGTCGAATACGGTAGATACAACACATATAGTTACCTCAGCTTCCGTATCAACACACAGGAATGCATAGCTGTCCTGGGCATCTTTGTCCGAGTATCCCTCTTGTCGCATCTGCTTCCGTCTCTCCACAAACTGAAATTGTAATGACGCTGTCATATGACGTGGAAAGGTGAAATACTGTCAAATACACAAGGCAGATACAGTCATGTCATTTCCCGTGTGCCACTACAAAATACTGTCAAATACACAAGGCAGATACAGTCATGTCATTTCCCGTGTGCCACTACAAAATACTGTCAAATACACAAGGCAGGTACAGTCATGTCATTTCCCGTGTGCCACTACAAAATACTGTCAAATACACAAGGCAGATACAGTCATGTCATTTCCCGTGTGCCACTACAAAATACTGTCAAATACACAAGGCAGATACAGTCATGTCATTTCCCGTGTGCCACTACAAAATACTGTCAAATACACAAGGAAGATACAGTCATGTCATTTCCCGTGTGCCACTACAAAATACTGTCAAATACACAAGGCAGATACAGTCATGTCATTTCCCGTGTGCCACTACAAAATACTGTCAAATACACAAGGCAGATACAGTCATGTCATTTCCCGTGTGCCACTACAAAATACTGTCAAATACACAAGGCAGATACAGTCATGTCATTTCCCGTGTGCCACTACAAAATACTGTCAAATACACAAGGCAGATACAGTCATGTCATTTCCCGTGTGCCACTACAAAATACTGTCAAATACACAAGGCAGGTACAGTCATGTCATTTCCCGTGTGCCACTACAAAATACTGTCAAATACACAAGGAAGATACAGTCATGTCATTTCCCGTGTGCCACTACAAAATACTGTCAAATACACAAGGCAGATACAGTCATGTCATTTCCCGTGTGCCACTACAAAATACTGTCAAATACACAAGGAAGATACAGTCATGTCATTTCCCGTGTGCCACTACAAAATACTGTCAAATACACAAGGCAGATACAGTCATGTCATTTCCCGTGTGCCACTACAAAATACTGTCAAATACACAAGGAAGATACAGTCATGTCATTTCCCGTGTGCCACTACAAAATACTGTCAAATACACAAGGCAGATACAGTCATGTCATTTCCCGTGTGCCACTACAAAATACGTTTTTAATAATGTTCTTTGTTGTATTGATTTGCCGAGTTATTCTTACTTTCTGCAGACAAACAATATATTGTAAAATAAAAACTGTCTTCTTATAAAATGCGCTTTGAAATGTCAGTTAACAAACTGTTTGTCTAAGTGGTTAAATATGTCAGTTTCTCAAAAAGCAGCTTCACAATATAATAAACAATGTCACCTGACTTGGGTAATTTATAGCATTCCACATATGCTGTGTTAGCATTGAAAAAATTAATTACTATTAGTAGAGTAATACGAGATACTGGTATCTGGAAATGGAGTAATTTTCGAACGTAAAAGTTAAATAAAAAAATTAATACATGACACAGTATTTTAAGTATGGAAAATAAATGATAAAATAAATTAGTTAACAGAACAGGTTATTCACAACTGGTCATTTAGGTGCATTACGATGACTAGATACTTGTGTTGACAAGACATTTAGGTGCATTACGATGACTAGATACTTGTGCTGACAAGACATTTAGGTGCATTACGATGACTAAATACTTGTGCTGACAAGACATTTAGGTGCATTACGATGACTAGATACTTGTGCTGACAAGACATTTAGGTGCATTACGATGACTAGATACTTGTGCTGACAAGACATTTAGGTGCATTACGATGACTAGATACTTGTGTTGACATTAGTCATATGACTAGATACTTGTGCTGACATTAGTCATATGGTTAAAACTCCCTATTCAATTGATTTAAAGTTTGTTGATGTTAAAATGTGTAGTGAAGAGTTTAAGTAACAGATCATCTGTCTAGAGTCAAATATGTGTAAGTCCAAAACAGATGTTTCCCGCAAATCAATAAAGCGTTTATTAAATGACATGTATTAGCCAAAACACAGTCTTAATACACTTGATTATGAGGAAAGCAATCAGAAATGATACAGCAATATTAAATCTGGTCTACATGTGTTACTTTTGGCCATTTGGCCATACAATGGACTTATTTATTTTTGCACGATACTGCAATTGGACTTAATTAATTTTGATAATTTCACGTAAAGACCTGTATATATTACTGTAGATTATGAGGTAAACAGTAAAAAATATACTGCAATATTACATCTTGTATGTTCATTAATGTAGGCATTTGGCCAAAAAAATTACAAACTGTTTTGCACAGCAATATAATTGGACTTTAGAAACTTAGAAAATATGAAATAGAAATAGGTATTATCAAAATGCCCTCTTGTTATACTTGTTTATGACGGAAATGGTAAAACATGATAGAGAAATGTCAAATCTGGTGTACATCCATTATTGCTTTGGCATTTGGCCAGAACATGTCCATAATTAACAAGCTTTGCATTGTAATATAATTGACCTTTTAGTACCTTGAAAATATGAAACACATCACATCTTTTTGAACAGAGTCAAGTCTTAACTATCAAGTTTATCCTCACATGTCTCATCACTATTTGCTAATGTAACGTCCATGTAACTGGTAAGACAAGTCCATCGACAAAGCATTCAACATGTGGACGTGTGGTTGCATCGCGGCTACCCAGTTCACAGATCCGTGGCATGGTCAGCATGCTGATTCTCTACATGTGAGGTAAGTTGTTGTAAACACCATGGAAGTCTGATGGTATCACTCTCTTGAGCTGCTGGAGGTGTTCATATTCCTGACAGCCTATCTTAAGTGGAGTGTCATACAGGTGTGGAGTTACAGACACTGTAACAGCCCTCCCCCTCTGAGGGAGTTACAGACACTGTAACAGCCCTCCCCCTCTGAGGGAGTTACAGACACTGTAACAGCCCTCCCCCTCTGAGGGAGTTACAGACACTGTAACAGCCCTCCCCCTCTGAGGGAGTTACAGACACTGTAACAGCCCTCCCCCTCTGAGGGAGTTACATACACTGTAACAGCCCTCCCCCTCTGAGGGAGCTTGGCCCACTCTTCATCAAATGCCGCCTTGTACTGAACACTGTCATTGGGATTGTACTTGAATGCAACAAGGTCAAGGACCTGAGGATCCCCTACTTTGTTACCTGGTCGGATACTTGTGCAGTATGTAACAGAGGAATAGTCCTTGAAGAAGCTGTGATTTAGATATTTGACACAGTAAGGGTTACTTGGTCTTACTTCTTGTATGACGGTAACATAACCAGCCGGGCTGTACACCTGTTTCTTCTTTAGTCTGTGTTCTGTTAGGCTGTGCACAGAGTCCACCTCCATCTGAGTGTGTCCTTTAGTGAGATACTTTTGTCTTTCCTGTCATTTTGCAATAAAACATTAATGCGTTTGACATGGTTATGTTTCTGTTCTGGTAGCCACATCCATCGCTGGAGATAATGATGGTGTTGACATCATTGTTGTTCAATTCATTCTCTAGGTAGTCCACAGGGCAACTTGCAAAGCTGGTGGATTGCAAGCCACCTTCCGACTCATGCCAAAAATAGCAACAGACGTTCTTCGAGGTCATGTCGCGTACAGTGAAATTGTGGCAGCATAACTATGTTTTGTAATACACAGCAGTGGCCAGGATTGCAGGAGTCAACAGGACAGCCTGCAAGTCAATTGTCAATATCACTGTTTTCCCATCAACCAGTGCAGTTTCTTTGTCCATAGCTGTGTGCAGCAAATGTCGCACTGATCCTTTTTTGGCAGAACAAAAGACAGGTTCATTTCTTTGAAAACACAGAGTAATAACCACTTGGAAGCAACCTTCTTGTTGTCCTTGTTACACCACACTTGGTGCAGCTTGTACAATACGTTCTTGTTTTGTTGAGTTTGCCCTGCAGTAATGTGATGGCATGTTGGGAAGAGTACCAAGAAAGTCTTTGATGTGACTCCTGTTTTCAGCTTTTTTCTGCAGGTGTCTCTTTTCACCTTCGGTTTGATAAACACCATGTGCAGCTTCGGCCACCTAATGAGCCACTGTGTTACTGTTCAAGCCAAATGTTTCTAAAAACATCTTTTGGCACACTTGTTTTTTGTTCCATTCACTTTCAAATGGTAGTGCTATGTGGCCCCTCTCTGGCGGCGTGCTTTGTTATGTTCTCTTTTACGCTGACGTGATTCAGGCGTAACATCCACTAAGGTGGAAATGTATGATTTTTTTGCCCCTAATCCATTAGCTGCCAAAATCCATGAAAAAGCTCGTTTCTTGTCATCGTCTATCTCACCACATGCATGCATGTTGCAAAACTTGGATGAACATCTAGGGCCGAGTTTCCCAGCACATGCATGTTTAGGCGAAGCACATGAATAATGGACTTGTGTGATTTTGATTTTCAAAAACGTTGCGTCAACATAAATGTCAATTTGCATCTATTCGCTAGGTGGCACCACATATACCTTAAAGATTTGTGTTGTTTTGCTCCTGTATCGGTATGTGTTGGAGGATTATTTTTCAATGACAATATCTGTTTGAAAAAAATTGGATTTAAGCAAGTTTTGACTCTAGACACACAATATGCAATTGATTCAATAAGAGTGTGACTTCTAAAGGTTTGTTGATGTTAAAATCTGGAGCGAATAGTTTAAATAATATATGCAGTTGGTCCTAAAATCATCGAAAGAATTGACTTGATCGTTAGATCGGGAAATTGCGAAAGTGTCAGTAGCCTTATGTCATAGCATACAAAGCCGGATTACCGTTGTCCCTTTCCACAATTTTTTTTACAGGATCTGGTAAAAAATAATTTACCAGTTTGTTCGATGATTTTATCAAAACTAAATGATAACACATTTGTACAAATGAGCTGTTGTAGTGGATGCTAGAAAGGCTTGATTTTTTCGTTAAGTGCTCTAAAATAAGACGAGTGAAAACAAATTAATTGATTAATTAAGTAGACACTGCTGTTGAGTAATTTAAAAATCCTACACCAAGTAAAGATGACACCGACCTGAGAGAAGAGCTCTGCATTGTGCACCTGCTGCGCCTTGAGGAACGTGAAATTGTTTCTGGCGTTGTGAGACTTGAAGCTCTGCTGAATAACTGGTAACACGTCATGCTGAAACTCCCTTGAATCCACCTTGATTGCCTCAAGAAGTTCTGTGGAACACAAAGAAATGACTGGTAACACGTCATGCTGAAACTCCCTTGAATCCAACTTGATTGCCTCAAGAAGTTCTGTGGAACACAAAGAAATGACTGGTAACACGTCATGCTGAAACTCCCTTGAATCCAACTTGATTGCCTCAAGAAGTTCTGTGGAACACAAAGAAATGCTGCTACCCCCTAAGCCAAAAGACACCTGTCTACATTGTCACAAACATTTGCTGCATGCACGTATAATTACGGCATAATACACTGCTTGTTGATGTCATGAGTGTTACCATCTAGATAACATCACCAGTGCTGCAGGCATAACGGTGAATCAACATTTGAGCATACTTTTTCACTTCCAACATCTGTAAATATGCTGCTGGGCCGGTTTCATGAAGTATTTATACCGTTCGAAGGAACTGATGCAGACGTTTGATGCAGATTACATAATTCACAATGATCACAAAACATGCACATCGTTCATTGCATGTCTATGCCAACATACTAGTTCGCGTTCGAAATGATTCAAACATCAGATGGATTCTCAGAACGAGGATGCCGTGCGTTATTTGGTTTGATTTTTTCTTGGTATAACGCTGTAGATCAATTAGGTAGTCTTATTACCACGATATATCCAATCAAATAATGCATGGTAGCCTCGTTGTGAAAATCCTATGTTAAACATATGCTTGTGAACATCGAGTGTAAAAACATTCTCTAACCAGTTAACAAAACTTGGCCTAAAATATACAAAGCAAATGTATCAACAACAACAAAGCTACTACAAATAGTAGTGAAAGACATGATAAAATTCAAGATGTCATGAGATATGTTGATTTATAAGCTAGTCTGTCTAAATGACATGTAATAATAATAATAATGAAGTCTTGTATAGCGCCAGTAACCGTCAAATAAAGCGCTCATGATGCTTGATATAATTTAACCATTATTCAAAATATCAATTTAAGATCAGTATCATAAAGATTATAAACTGATATGTCTGTTGCCGCAACAGTGAAACTAACATCCCTCAAAATCACTATCCATATACCTTCAAAGTAATGTATATATGACATTGTTATTAAGTGGGGCGGGATACCCCCCAGCGGTTAGATTACCAGACGGTCAACAGGGCTTCACGTTTGAAAACAACAGGCTAGCGATAAATCGCTCGCCTAAATATGCCAAATTAATTTAGGCGAGCGATTTGTTTTTTACCGTGTGGTGGCGCCACTATTTCCCATTCGGATTCTGTTGTTGTCGCCATGAAATTTTAATTGGTACTTGTTGGCGCTATGACTTTTGTACAAAGAAATGAATGTTTACTTTAGTAAACCCCATTCATTACAACTGATGAAACGGTTTTGAATTGCAACATGTCATCGATCACCGTAGGCGTAGCCTAGGCAAGGCCAATGCCGTGGCAGTGCCAGTGGCCATGACACGGCACAGGTTTCGTGTGCGACTTAGCTTTGGCGGTTTGAAAATTGCAGTTGAGATTCACAAATACGCCATGTATAAGAATAGAAAGAAAGGCAACACCAATATAAACTGGGCTGAAATGGTATACTTCCATTGCATCATAATGCCAAATGCACAGCTCAAACTCTGTGCGCAAAAAAATATGAATTCGTCATCCGCACATGAGACAGTGACTGAATGTTAAGTGGTACCGGAAAAGTGAATCGTGAATTTATATATTCAGAGCAGTTGAAAGACGAAGTGGAACAATTACTAAAATTGTAATTTTCAATGTTTAATAAACTTTTACACTCCGTGTCAACTCATATGCATGTTCGGTAGTTCAGATCGTAGCGAAATATTGTTGATCTCTTAACTATACCATAATAACTGTACATAATAACTGTATATAATAACTGTACATGTATACAGTTCGATATACAACAGTATGTGACATTTAAACATAATACACATCGATGCTAGTCCACTCATTCGATAACTTTTTTTATAAACCGCACGGCCAGCACATTGTGGCGATGGCGTTCTTGCAATCTTGGTGCAGCGGGCTGCGATCGCCATCGCCGGTGATGGATGATACATGAACTCCGAATATTGGAGCCTGAACAACTGCATTATAAAGAGGGTAGACTTTCCTAGTGAATCTAATACCCAAGAAACTCCTTGTCGAGTAGAGACAAACACTTGCAGGTAGTGAGCAATTTTAGCAATTGATGCGAGCGATAAATCGCTCCCTAGATTATTGATTTGCACGAGCGATAGGGAGCGAGAGCGATCGCTCGCCTCAAACGTGATGCACAGGGTCAATCGGGAGAACTAGGCTTCGGGTCCACTACTGCTGCCGTTTTTAAACTTGGGCAAATCTGTTCACTCCACGTTGCCTCAATTCACTCCTGAAGCTGTATAAATGAGTACCTAGCCAGTTGTGGATACATAATTTTATATATATATATATGTGTGTGTGTATGTATATATATATATATATATATATATATATATATATATATATATATATATATATATATATATATATATATATATGAAACAATTGTTCGTGTTTTATAAATTATAAATTGATGGTTTTATTGAATGGTTTTTATATAATTAATTTATATATTTATTTATAATTTCTTAGAATTTTTATTTTTTCAAAGGACCTGTAAATATTTTTTTTGCATAAATGAATTTCTTTTTAAACTGCAGGATTTGTAAATTGATTGTTCTTAGAATTGTAATGTCACTGGTCTAGTACTTCGGTCTAGACACAGGCCGAGCTTTATTGACCGATTAGTGGTCAGTGACACAGCTTAACCTAAATTTGCTATGCTAGTATACATGTTTCATCCAACTAATCTACCAAAGCAGAGTAAGAATTAGTTAACGCTGGTCGTTTCATAATGGTGGCAAATGTGACATGCAGGCCCCTGTATATAGTGTTTTATATAAGTATAACCACTGGCATAGTCCAGTGTCACTGTTTCCCAATGATTTCTACTTAACCTCTTGCCAAGATGTATCCAATTAACTTTTGACCATGCTGAAGCCAAACCATGAACTGGTAGCCTGTAGACTTATAGGTTCCCCCCACTTGGTCTACAGCCATTTTGTCTACTGTGCATAAACTTCCAATATGCAAGGCATACAACAACTGGTCTACTCTGGTATATCCAGGGTTCTGGATAACTTTTGAAGTCATAACACAAGCTACTCAGTCCTGTATAACTTATACAAACAATCCCCAACTGAACTTGGACCCGATATGCCGAAAAAGAGTAAACCCCGATTTTGATCAAATTTTATCTTTAGCAAGGTCATCATATCAACAAGTATCATAAAAAAATTAGAATGGGACCTTGAAGAGATCTTGAGATATAGTAATTACATCTAAACATGTATATACTGTAGACATAACTTTGGCCCTTAAAGTCCTGGTTTTGATCTTACAATAGAGCTAAAACATTGCTCTATCCAGAGATATGCATCACGTGGCTGTTTAAAAAAGTTTTTACAAAGGTCAGTTAAATCACTGACCTTGACCTTTGACCTGATATACCCAAAATGAGTAAACCCCAATTTTTATAAAATTCGACCATTAGTAAGGTCATTGTACCAACAAGTTCCATTAAAAAATTATGGGTTCTTGAAATACAATTTGAAGTTAGGATGGTGGCAATGTTCACGCAAATTTAGGTTCTTTTATCAAGATTTAACAAGATTGCCATCCCAAACAACAAATTCCAGATGGCATGTGGACAAGGAAGCCATTGGCTTATCGAGATTCCAACAATTTTATCCTCTATGTATAGCCCGCCCTTATCATATATCTGTCAATTCTATTTTTAAACATATTCACACTACTAGCATTAACACAATCATTTGGCAGTTTGTTCCATTTATTTATCATCCTCTGTGAGAAAGAGTACTTTCTCATGTCCAACCTACACTGCTCCTTAACTAATGCTGCTTTGTGTCCTCTGGTTCTACTGCCTTCTTTAAGTTTGAAGAACATATTCCTATCAACATCCTCATAACCTAGGCATATAGAAAAAATCAGCAATTTATTTAGTTGCAAGTATATTAAAATTACGTTTTTAAAATAATTTTAGTCAAAGCATCCCGGAACTGAATTATATATATATATATATATATATTAGCCTAGGTGTCGTATGAAACTGGAACGTACACAACTAGATTGAGGTTATAATTCCTTGCTAAAAAGGTCTATCTGCAGCAGATATGGAAAATTAATAGCTGTCATTCTTTTTAAAAGTATATGCTCTATGCAGACATGCTGTTTGGGGTTGAAACCTTATAATTAATATAACGTCATTTCGATCTTGTGCCGATCTCTCAGACTACAAAATACACATCAGGCGTTATCCGCTAGGTGTCGCCAGTTACATCAGCATAGCGTTTTTTTCGTAAATGTTTTAAAATTCTTTTACCTTTAAAACATTTTGATTTAGTTTTGTTGTCTTTTTCTGCTGTCTGCCTTTTCAAAATGTTGTCCCGCCAGTCTTATAATTGAGAATATTGACCATTATGATCGAAGAAATCAAATACGCTTTCCCGCAATTTTCAAGTCTTGGCCGGGCTAGTTCATAATCATATTTATTATTAAAATGGTGTTTTTTGACTAATTGCATGGTCTTGTACGTGTGTTTGGATAACGACGGATGGAACTTCCAGATGTTCGTTCATGTTGGCTAGGGTGGAGAAATGAAGTAGGATAGGTCGGTAGCGGTAGTGCCTCGTAAAATATGAAATTGCATACATTTTGTGCCTTTGAGATGCAACGATATCGTCGTATTTATAACGCAAAATTCTGGGAGTCAGCCGGGCTCCAAGAGTTGGAATTTTCTCTTCCTGAATGTCACATGGGAGAATTTGCACAGTGTCCCAAAAGATCCACCTTCAAAGAACAATTGAATGCACTGATGGAAAGAGAAATGGTAGATGAAGTGACAGTGGGTATCGACAGATAGGTCAACCTTAGAAATGACAGTGAAAAAGACAGATGATTTTGTCGATGACCTGTGTGACAAACTGGATGTTCTCCTGTGACAAGATTTCATTGCCAAACGACTGAGCAATTTCCAAACAGAGGTCAAGGAGAGACTTCAAATGGGTGAATTCCTTGTCCTCCTGGACTTTGAAGAGAATTATTCCTTTATGCTGCAAAATGTGGCCCAAGGATTTCATTGTGGGAACTCAGTCTTCACTCAGCTGTCCCGATGTCAAGAACACAACTGGCTGTTTGTTCCTACTCAACAGCCTTGTCAATGTCCAAAGCACAAGTCTCGGTGCTCAAAGATGACTTCTGCTTTGATGACACAGGGTTTGTCACATGCAGGTATGCTAGCCCATGGTGGTTGGGGTGTCTATTGGACAATAGTGCTGATACAGAGGAAGTAACAATCAGCTTCCTTCATCCGTGCAGCCTTGCACCGTCATTCGTTTATCCCAGGAACCCTGACGTACTAGTCACACACCGTACAACTACAAGTATCTTGACGAAGGTGGACCCAACAACTGCTACTGGTCGAACCTATACCAACTTGGTGCCACAGAGCAAGCGACTGCCACCAAAAAACTTGCATAGTACCGGTAGATATGTGATCAGTTGTACTGTTGCACACCCAATGAGGTTAAACTGGCTAACATTATTAAGGATTCAATCACTGAGGATGTCGTTGAAGACTGGAATATTCAAACACTGAGAACATGCACATCTATGGGTGATTATTTTTATGTTGGTTCTTGGTCATCCAAATACATCCGTCACTGTTACAATATAGTGTCATAAATTTGCTTCAATTTGCCTATTCTTTTATTCTTTTCTCACCTGCACATGTTAAAGCATGAGTGTTACCAAGTGTTACCAAGTGTTACCAAGGCTGTCCCAACTTTAATTTCTCACCTGCACATGTTAAAGCATGAGTGTTACCAAGTGTTACCAAGTGTTACCAAGGCTGTCCCAACTTTAATTTCTCACCTGCACATGTCAAAGCATGAGTGTTACCAACGCTGTCCCAACTTTAATTTGCTGTATCTCAAGAACTTACGATGTATTTTTTTTGTATGAAACTTGTTGATATAATGACCTTGCTAAAAACATTTGATAAAAATCAGGGTTTACTCAATTGTAAAAAAAAATCACTTTAAATTACTGTATCTCAAGATCGCTTCAAGGTCCCATTCTAATTTTTTGTTTCTGATACAATGACCTTGCCAAAGATAAAATTTTATAAAAATCGGGGTTTACACTTTTTTGATATATTGGGTCAAAGTCAATGGCCTTTACAATTTTTTTTTCAAATGCCACATTAAATTGACAGACTTTAGCTTTATTTTAAGACCAAAACCATCACTTCTGGGCCATTAGGACCAAAGTTATGTCTAGATATGTGTTACAAGGTAATGCAACATTAGTGCCATTGCTTTATTATTAATATGCAATAACTCAAAAACTATTTCACTTAAAAGTTTGAAATTTGGCTTAAGTAAATTTCACATGTCCAACACGTGTGCCAAATTTTATTAAAATCAGAGGGGGTCAAGAACATTGCTGGTTGATTTCATATGGAATGGCCCAATAACTGAATACCATAGCGGTATGATTGTTCAACATCCTATGTTTTGTTCTTGGCAAGAATGACAAGGCCACAGTTTTTTAGGTGTTTGAATTTTACAGTCATTTCTAACATCAGATGGGGAAAAAATGTTTTACTGTCATGTCTAACATCAGATGGGGAAAAAATGTTTTACAGTCATGTCTAACATGAGATGGGGAAAAAATGTTTTACTGTCATGTCTAACATGAGATGGGGAAAAAATGTTTTACTGTCACATCTAACATCAGATGGGGAAAAAATGTTTTACTGTCATGTCTAACATGAGATGGGGAAAAAATGTTTTACTGTCACGTCTAACATGAGATGGGGAAAAAATGTTTTACTGTCATGTCTAACATGGGATGGGGAAAAAATGTTTTACTGTCATGTCTAACATGAGATGGGGAAAAAATGTTTTACTGTCATGTCTAACATGAGATGGGGAAAAATGTTTTACTGTCATGTCTAACATGAGATGGGGAAAACATGTTTTACTGTCATGTCTAACATGAGATGGGGAAAAAATGTTTTACTGTCATGTCTAACATGAGATGGGGAAAAAATGTTTTAGTGTCATGTCTAACATCAGATGGGGAAAAAATGTTTTACAGTCATGTCTAACATGAGATGGGGAAAAATGTTTTACTGTCATGTCTAACATGAGATGGGGAAAAAATGTTTTACTGTCATGTCTAACATGAGATGGGGAAAAAATGTTTTACTGTCATGTCTAACATGGGATGGGGAAAAAATGTTTTACTGTCATGTCTAACATCAGATGGGAAAAAAAAAATGTTTTACAGTCATGTCTAACATGAGATGGGCAAAAAATGTTTTAGTGTCATGTCTAACATCAGATGGAGAAAAAATGTTTTACTGTCACATCTAACATCAGATGGGGAAAAAATGTTTTACTGTCACGTCTAACATCAGATGGGGAAAAAAATGTTTTACAGTCACGTCTAACATCAGATGGGGAAAAAATGTTTTACTGTCACATCTAACATCAGATGGAGAAAAAATGTTTTACTGTCACGTCTAACATCAGATGGGGAAAAAATGTTTTACTGTCACGTCTAACATCAGATGGGAAAAAATGTTTTACTGTCACGTCTAACATCAGATGGAGAAAAAATGTTTTACTGTCACGTCAAACATCAGATGGGGAAAAAATGTTTTACTGTCACGTCTAACATCAGATGGGGAAAAAATGTTTTACTGTCACGTCTCACATCAGATGGGAAAAAATGTTTTACTGTCACGTCTAACATCAGATGGGGAAAAAATGTTTTACTGTCACGTCTAACATCAGATGGGAAAAAAATGTTTTACTGTCACGTCTAACATCAGATGGGAAAAAATGTTTTACTGTCACGTCTAACATCAGATGGGAAAAAATGTTTTACTGTCACGCCAAACACAGGACAGGTGAATAAGAGACAAGAGAGATGAAGGGGGAAAGGGTTAATCAAGGCCAGTTTTTTTTTAAAGTTTTTGTATGGATTATTACAATAGTGTTTAAGGTAGCTGGGGCGGATATTATATGATTATCTTGAATTGATTAGTTTCAGTAGAAGTTTTTAAGATAAATTAACCATTTCTTTACAGATTGTAGATTAAATACTACATAATATTTCAGATTATTAACATTTGCGGTTTTTAATTTATTTGGTTAAGTTAAACGATTTTTTTTTTACATTTTTGTATGAGTGTCACTGACAACTTTAAGATATATTTTGGTTGGCATAAACGAATTATGTCTGCTACACCACTGTGAATGAATTAAGCAAAAGTTGAATGACAGCTTAAAGTGGCAGCGTATTTTTGATACAAACCCATCACCAATCGTAATTCAATACCGTATTATGTTGCCTACACGTAAGAAGCGTTCATACGCCAAATTGCAACATCGTAAGTATTGTAGTTTTTCTAAAATAAGAAATTAAGCATCATTTCCTGGTTATTAATGAAAACGCAATCTCAACAAATGTTTGTTTTTGTGTCGAAATTTAGTTTTTTACTGGCGTTTTACAGATTGTTGACAAAACATGACCATTTGTAATACTGACACGTCCCCTTTATTTGCCACCACAATCCGACGGGGTGACCAGGTCACATATACGTTGCAATTTCCATTAGCGTCAAAGGCACAATAAACTACGTTTGCACTGATATTTGCTGGTTTAAGGACATGATTTAGTTAGATATAATACTGATGTGTACTGGAATCACAGTAACCAGACAATAATTATGTTCCGCTTTCATGGCGAACGAATGTAGCTGGTTTGAACATCGTAGCAACATGTTGGCAACACGTTGGCAACACACACAATACAGCTTGACCACAGCCTAGGCAATGTCAATCAACACATAGAATACAGGTTGACCACAGCCTAGGCAATGTCAATCAACACACACAATACAGCTTGACCACAGCCTAGGCAATGTCAATCAACACATAGAATACAGCTTGACCACAGCCTAGGCAATGTCAATCAACACATAGAATACAGCTTGACCATAGCCTAGGCAATGTCAATCAACACACACAATACAGCTTGACCACAGCCTAGGCAATGTCAATCAACACACAGAATACAGCTTGACCACAGCCTAGGCAATGTCAATCAACACACACAATACAGCTTGACCACAGCCTAGGCAATGTCAATCAACACATAGAATACAGCTTGACCATAGCCTAGGCAATGTCAATCAACACACACAATACAGCTTGACCACAGCCTAGGCAATGTCAATCAACACACACAATACAGCTTGACCACAGCCTAGGCAATGTCAATCAACACACAGAATACAGCTTGACCACAGCCTAGGCAATGTCAATCGCCATACAATGTTTTCCATCTGGCTGCTGCCGATGTATAGGCGAAGGACCTGCTCGTCAAAAATGTACGCATTTTCATGAAATGTGAAACCTTACAAAAACACCATAAACAAAGCCATAAACACATATTTCATGTCTGTATACATTGTTATATGTATATCACTAAAGTTACCTGACAATATAACCATGTAAAAGTGTGAAATTATTACATTCTTGTCAAAATATATTACATTTTTGTGAAAATGTATTTGGATTCTCGTAGATCAATATAAGGTCAAGCTAAGAATTGCCGTCTGCTGGCCATAGACTTACGTCATTAATCATCCCCCTATAAACTACTAACTTACTAACGGGTGTTTTATTTATGTCTGTGCTGCTGGCCCACTCTGGCCTCATTCTACACGAAATTGCGTTACACCATGTGATCCAAAGGCAACATTAACATCATCAAATAAAATATTTTGTATGTGACCGATAAATGTACTCATAAATAATTATTTGGAGCACATTTCTTCTGTTTCTTAACGTGTTGGTTGTATGTCACGGAATACACATGTGAAACGGTTAGTAGTATCGGTATGGTAGGTATCGGTCTTAAAACTTAAGTTATTAATTCCGTAGCCATTTGGAAAGCCCAAATGGATTATGGAAAGCCCAAATCCGCGCATACGATTCTCACGGCCTGGACCTCTGCACCAAAGCTCAAGATTGGGGCAGACGATTCTGCCTAGACCACAGCGGGGCCTACTGCTATGCCTGGAAATAGTCTGTCTATATTTCGTTTTGAAACTTTCATGACTATGAAAATCACTTCTCTTACAGAACATTATTCACACAAATTTTGCACAAGACTGATCATTTGTATTTTGTATTAAGAGTCAGAGAACAATGAGTTGTCTGCGTAGTAATGCGGCACATTACCGTCAAAGGTGTTTCCCAGTGTTATGAATATACTTTCAGTGTCGCAATGCTTCTCTGCCATTCGATTTTTGTGAATATTTCGTTTTTCAGACATTATATTTGTTTTTCATAGATTATTATTATAATAGGTTATTTGTAAAAAAATTTGTGTAAGAATGTTGGCGGGACAAAAAAACTTATTTAAAAAAAATTCATCAAAATGTGGTTGGCGGAGCGGTAAACCAAAAAAATTAAAACCGTCGCCCAAGAGTTTCCGTCGCTTTGACATTGGAAGGCTGGACAAGCAGGCAAGTGCTCTCTGCTTCCGGTCTCTAGTTCCATCATTGATTGCTGTTGGTGTACACCACACTGACTGATTGTTACACTACTATGACGTGTGTCCTCTTGTAGATTGCTGTTGGTGTACACCACACTGACTGATTGTTACACTACTATGACGTGTGTACTCTTGTAGATTGCATAGCTCTAGCTATGAACCAGGAAGACAATAATGAAGAACAGTCTGTTGTTTAAACTGCCACAAGTTAGGTGAATGTCCTGAGCTAGGAGTGAATTGAGCTGCACTGTGCAGTTTAGACAGCCACACAACCAATAACAAAGAAGCTTCCAGTCTAGTCAGGTCCGGATACTTCCCCAATTCAGTAAATAAGTTCAACTGTGTGTGAATTACTTTATTATAAAAAATAAGACTTGGTTTGAAGCCATGAGACTAAGTAGACCAACTTAGGTACATATCCTCAAAGCACCAGTACAGACCATGTGGGGCAGAACACCAGCAGACTAAGTGGGGTTGAATACCAGTAGACAGTTCTACCCCATAAGTAGACCATATGGGGTAGAACACCAATAGACCAAGTGGGATTGAACCCCAGGGGCCGTATGCATGAGCCAGGACTAACGCCTTTAGCACAGCATGAACACCAAAGTACTAGGCTCAATTTCCTGCTAAGTTCCTGGTGTATCTTTATGCCCAATAACCACCAGGACTAACTTTAGATACATTTGTTTTGATTTATAAACATTTGGTCAAGGAGTAATTAATGACATAAATTTAGGCATCACAATGAAACACCTGATTTGATTTTTAGGGCAAAAACTAGATTCTTGAAATGTTGCCACCACTGTCTCATTGAAAACAGGTCTCCAAAAGTGGAAATGCAACACTGCAGGATGTTCATAAAGATGTAAAGTTTGCATAATCTGCCTAAAGCTGACAGCCACATAATATCGTTACTTTCTGTCTGTCGGACAATAAACAAAATCATATGAATGATTCGAGGAAGGGTGGCATTGTTTATTATTAACATACAGTAGAACCCTAGATGAACAACCACCCTGATCAGTGACCACCCGCCTTTCCCGACCGTTTTTTCAATGACGGACTACAACCACTTTATAAATGACCCCTCGTCAACGACCACCTGGCAAACGCGACCAATGACCAGGGCAATTCGAATTTTACCCCTGATGAACGACTATCTGATAGGTTACAGCACACTTTTATTATGTGAATCTCGCAACGAAGAGAAATTGCGAGAGAAGATGTCGAGTCGAAAGAGGAAGATTTTAACTTTGGAAGATCGTGTGAAAGTCGGTGAACGTTTGTCGAAGGGGGAGTCAGCCCGATCGATTGCACTGAGTGTCGACATTGGAAAGACACAGGTGCAAACCGCGAAAGAAAAAAACGACATTTTGCACCGCTGGAAAGACGGGGAAAATGGCAACCGCCAAGAAGTTCGGCAAGAAGAGAAGGTGCGAAGACCTGAACGAGGCTATATGGGGATGGTTTTGCGAATCGCGCTCACAGAACATCCCCATATCTGGCGTCATGATGCAGGAGAAAGCCGTCTTACTGTCTACGAACTATGGATACGACTTCATGGGATCGAACGGATGGCTCGACTGGTGGAAAGCCCGACACAACATCCGGTACTCGGTCCTTAGCGGTGAGAGTGCGGACGTCCCGAAGGAAGCCGTGAGGAACTGGGGGCAACGTCTGCCGGTCATCTGTGATGGTTACGAAGCGAAGGACATCTTCAACGCAGATGAGACGGGAATGTTCTTCCAAGCGATGCCAACAAGGTCGATGGTGACGAAGGGCGATTCCTGCAATGGTGGGAAGAATGCGAAAGACTGAATCACAGTGCTGTTGACAGCAAGCGCGACCGGCGAAAACTGAAGTCGCTCGTCATCAGAAAGTCAAAGAAACCACAGTGTTTCTATGGGTTTGAAGTCGCGTCGCTGGGCATCGACTACGACTTCAGCAAGAAGGCATGGATGACGATGTCCATTTTCACCACATGGCTGAATCGGCTGAACAACAGAATGAGGTTTGAACAGCGTCACATCCTCATGTTCGTCGACAACTGTGCAGCGCATCCTGACGTACAGCTGTCGCATGTGAAGCTTGTGTTTCTTCTGCCAAACACAACCTCCGCTTCAGCCGTGCGATGCAGGCATCATCCAAACAGTGAAGATGCACTACAGGAAGCGTCTCCTTCGTCACGTCCTGCACCAGATGGATGTCAACGAGACCGGCACAGCATCTACACTTGCCAAGTCGGTTACCGTGTTGGATACTATCATATGGCTAAAGTCGGCTTGGGACATCCTGCAAGCCAGCACCATCGTGAAGTGCTTCAGGAAATGCAGCTTTCATGCTGACACTGATGGTAAGTTTCTCATAAAATGCAATGTCACTGTTTTTTCCCACTGTATTGATGCATATGTTTTATTATTTTAATTTACAGCCCTGCACTTGAAAATTCAAGCAAATTAATGTTTTCTTTTTTTCAGAAGCAGTTCCCCCCCCCCCATTGTATTGTTACTTTAATTTACACCCAAGCAAATTAATGTTTTATTGTTTTCAGAAGCAGTTGGCAGAATAGCAGTCAGTTTGCCTCAAATTTTGAAAATGCTTATGTTGTACAACTTGAGTAGCAGCCGCAAGTGATGTCGAACAGCGACATGACTCTGCAAGCATTCGCAGATATCGACGAGGATGAGGCGACAACTCTTGCAGTCGCTGACAACTGGGAGCCAGTGCTGCCCGACGCAGAGAACGAGGAAGACTCGCCTGTCATTGAGGACGAGGAGGACGTGCCTGCTGTTATCAGCAGACGGACAGCCATGTCGCACGTGGACAGTCTTGTGGCATTTGGACTGTCAAGGAACAACACGAAAGTGGTTGAGTTGTTGTGCCAACTGAAGCATGAGCTTGAGTTGGAGCGCCTGGAGAAGTGTTCCAAGCATGAGCTTGAGTTGGAGCGCCTGGAGAAGTGTTCCAAGCTTGAGTTGGAGCGCCTGGAGAAGTGTTCCAAGCATGAGCTTGAGTTGGAGCGCCTGGAGAAGTGTTCCAAGCATGAGCTTGAGCGCCTGGAGAAGTGTTCCAAGCTTGAGTTGGAGCGCCTGGAGAAGTGTTCCAAGCATGAGCTTGAGTTGGAGCGCCTGGAGAAGTGTTCCAAGCATGAGCTTGAGTTGGAGCGCCTGGAGAAGTATTCCAAGCATGAGCTTGAGTTGGAGCGCCTGGAGAAGTGTTCCAAGCATGAGCTTGAGTTGGAGCGCCTGGAGAAGTGTTCCAAGCATGAGCTTGAGTTGGAGCGCCTGGAGAAGTGCTCCAAGCAGATGGCCATTGGCAACTTCTTCTGCAAGAAGCAGTGAGATTTGATGCGGGACACTGGACTAGAAGTGTAGTTTGATGCTGGACACTGCAGATAGTCACTGTGGATGAACAGTGTAGTTAGATGTAGGACACTGCACTGTATATGTTTCTGCACATTTTATGAACTGTATATATGTTGTTTAGTTTTATTAAAGTTCTACCTGCGTTTTTGATGTACAAATGACTTGTGTTTTTCTTTATAGGGCTGATACGTCAAAATAGCTCAACCCTTCACGAGAGACCACCCCTCTTTTAAGACCGCTCCACTCCGATTTTGTGGGTGGTCTTAAATGGGGGGTTCTACTGTATTATAAACATACAAGTCCTACTTTTTCATTCCTCATATCATATACATATGACGGGTCAGGGTTTGGACCAAACACTTGAGGAACATTTTGGCATACTGAAGGTATACATGGTGCCATCAACGAAGCCTTCATTGATCTTGGTGTCAATAACTGGCGGTCCAAAGTCGTAGGAGTGGGATGTGATGGGGTCGTAGGAGTGGGATGTGATGGGTAGGAGTGGGATGTGATGGGGTCGTAGGAGTGGGATGAGATGGGGCTGCAGTTAACATTGGACGACGGAACAGTGTCATGACTCGGATACAAGTCGACCATCCTTATATAATCCTTATATAATCCCAATGCAATGTGTGGCTCGTCGCTTGGTAAGTTAAATTAAGCATACTTAGCTTAAGTTGGCATTAATTCAAACTGTGATGTGTTCATTCTTGTTCATTAATACTGTAATTGCAAACGCATCTGTAAGTTTGTACATATCAATGAGACGTCAACTACAGTGTTTCGTATTTACATTAGGAGCAACTGATGCGGCCAAGGACAAAGGCAAACCACAATTTGGACAAATCCAAGAGACATTGATGCTGATTCACAAGCATTACATGTACAGCCCCAAAGCCACAAGAGACCTAAAGGATGTCCCAGAGGTCATGGGAGAGAAGGCAATTTGTCCTACCAATCTGAAGGCAATGGCAAGTCCTTAAGGTATATGTGGTGCCACCTAGCGAATAGATGCAAATTGACGTTTATGTTGACGTGATGTTTTTGAAAATCAAAAATCACACAAGTCCATTATTCATGCGCTTCACCTAAACTTGCATGTGCTGGGTCATCAGAGTTTGGCGTCGATGTTATTAAATTAGGCCCTCTATCAGAAATGAGAGTTTACAAGTGAAATGTAACGTGCCAATTTAATGTCTAATTTGCAACAGAAATTATAACAACAACCAATGATCAAGAACATTCCACTGAAATGATGCCGAACACTGATAATGATATTGGTGAGAACTCAGAGAGGCAACAATTGGACGAGAGTGATGTCACTTCATTGGAAGCCAGTACAGCCTATAACAAAAGATTGCATTCAGAACTTGCTCCGAACAAGTGGCATCGACTAATGAACATTTGATTGAAACTGCGCTGAACGCTGATGATATCAGTGCAAATTCTGAGGGGCAATCTTCGGACGACACTGATGCAACAATAATTGAAACTGCACCCGATAAGTCCGACGATACTGCCGAACATTTGGAGGATCGATCTTCGGACGAACCAAATCAAAGTGGAGATTTGCCATCACCAAGGAAAAGGAAACGAAAGAAAAATGCAGCTGAATGGAAACGTCAAAAGAAGAAGAGCCTCAGAGAAAGAGACATGGCGTACGATGGCTTAAGAAAACAACCAGACAGTGGGATGTACAAACAAGATGTTAAACGGTCCGCTCGGAAACTCGGCCCTAGATGTTCATCCAAGTTTTGCAAGCAGTCATCAAAACATGCATGTGGTGAGATAGACAATGACAAGAAACGAGCTTTTTCATGGATTTTGGCAGCTAATGGATTGGGGGCAAAAAAAAACATACATTTCCACCTTAGTGGATGTTAACCCCAAAGCACGTCAGCGTAAAAGAGAACATAACAAAGCACGCCGCCAGAGAGGGGCCACATAGCACTACCATTTGAAAGTGAATGGAACAAAAAACAAGTGTGCCAAAAGATGTTTTTAGAAACATTTGGCTTGAACAGTAACACAGTGGCTCATTAGGTGGCCGAAGCTGCACATGGTGTTCATCAAACCGAAGGTGAAAAGAGACACCCGCAGAAAAAAAGCTGAAAACAGGAGTCACATCAAAGACTTTCTTGGTACTCTTCCCAACATGCCATCACATTACTGCAGGGCAAACAAAACAAAACAAGAACGTATTGTACAAGCTGCACCAAGTGTGGTGTAACGAGAACAATAAGAAGGTTGCTTCCAAGTGGTTATTGTACAAGCTGCACCAAGTGTGGTGTAACGAGAACAATAAGAAGGTTGCTTCCAAGTGGTTATTGCTCTGTCTTTTCAAAGAAATGAACCTGTCTTTTGTTCTGCCAAAAAAGGATCAGTGCGACATTTGCTGCACACATTAAACAGGAAATATATCCGAGGAAACCTATGAAGTGCACATATTAAAGAAAGATTTGGATTTTGTTACCGTCATACAAGAAGTAAGACCAAGTAACCCTTACTGTGTCAAATATCTAAATCACAGCTTCTTCAAGGACTATTCCTCTGTTACATACTGCACAAGTATCCGACCAGGTAACAAAGCAGGGGGTCCTCAGGTCCTTGACCTTGTTGCATTGAAGTACAATCCCAATGACAGTGTTCAGTACAAGGCGGCATTTGATGAAGAGTGGGCCAAGCTCCCTCTGAGGGGGAGGGCTGTTACAGTGTCTGTAACTCCACACCTGTATGACACTCCACTTAAGATAGACTGTCAGGAATATGAACACCTCCAGCAGCTCAAGAGAGTGATACCATCAGACTTCCATGGTGTTTACAACAACTTACCTCACATGTAGAGAATCAGCATGCTGACCATGCCACGGATCTGTGAACTGGGTAGCCGCGATGCAACCACACTTCCACATGTTGAATGCTTTGTCGATGGACTTGTCTTACCAGTTACATGGACGTTACATTAGCAAATAGTGATGAGACATGTGAGGATAAACTTGATAGTTAAGACTTGACTCTGTTCAAAAAGATGTGATGTGTTACATATTTTCAAGGTACTAAAAGGTCAATTATATTTCAATGCAAAGCTTGTTAATTATGGACATGTTCTGGCCAAATGCCAAAACAATAATGGATGTACACCAGATTTGACATTTCTCCATCATGTTTTACCATTTCCCTCATAATCAAGTATAATAAGAGGGCGTTTTGATAATACCTATTTCTATTTCATATTTTCTAAGTTTCTTAAGTCCCATTATATTGCTGTGCAAAACAGTTTGTAATTTTTTTGGCCAAATGCCAACAATAATGAACACACACACAATATGTAACATTACAATATATTTTTTACTGTTTACCTCATAATCTACAGTAATATATACAGGTCTTTACGTGAAATTATAAAAATTAATTAAGTCCAATTGCATTATCGTGCAAAAATAAATAAGTCCATTGTATGGCCAAAAGCAACATGTAGACCAGATTTAACACTGCTATATCATTTCTGACTGCTTTCCTCATAATCAAGTGTATTAAGACTGTGTTTTGTCTAATACAGGTCATTTAATAAACGTTTTATTGATTTATGGGAAACGTCTGTTTTGGACTTACACATATTTTACTCTAGACATACGATATATTAATTACATGTTACTGTTTGACAGGGAACACTCCACACTTTATCACAGCACAAACAACACTGCTCAAGTCCTATGCCACTGTTCAAGCACACTTTGAGCACACAGTGGAGAGTTCTGGTGGAACTGCAGAGGTACTTGTCCATGTTAAGAACATCTTGAAGAGCCTCAAGGATTATTCCACGCTGGCTTGGATGCACACTGTCCTGGACGTCTTGACAGTACCGGGCCAACTGAGACTAGTCTTCCAGAGAGACAAGATAACAGTCAACAATGCTGTTGAGGCTTTGTCAACTGCCTACCTCGGTCTAGTTGCACTGACCCTGTGTCCTGGCAAAAACTTTGTCCACGGCCAACCTCGGTCTAGTTGCACTGACCCTGTGTCCTGGCAAAAACTTGCAAAGCTACCTGGACCACATGGATCAACATGAAAACAGATTCCATGAGCATGAGATGACAAATGTCCAACAAAAGTGGCCAAAACAGGAGAGAAATAAGATCAACAAACTGGTTAATTATGTGATGAGCCACATACATGAACAGCCGCCCAGAGAGCACTGCAAATAGACCTGAGGTGGCAGCCCTACATCTGCTGACTACACCTACGGAATGGCCTGAGGAACTTGCAGCTCTGGCAATCTGCGTGGAAGAAGTGCGTCTTGTCTGTAAGCACTTCAGACCGGTCCTCGAGAGGGTAGAATGTGACATGGATGCAGTCCAGCGGTAAGAGTGGCCAGCCTTCAAGGTGTATGCAAAGAGGCTCAGGGAAACTTCAACCATAGATCTCATCCGTGTGATGACAAACCCTAACCTGATGAAACGTTACCCAAATTTGAGTTACATTTTTAGAATCTTTCTGTGCATCCCTTCATCCTCTGCTGTGTGCGAACGTGGTTTCACTCAGGGCTGGGTCCAATTATGTAATTTTAATTGATTACTCTTAAGTGCCAAACAACAGTATATGGTGGCAAATCGATCAAATTTAATAACAGTATAGTGCCGAATAACAGTATAGGGTGGTAAATTGTTCAAAATAAATAATAGTATAGTGCAAAAAAGGCACTAGTATATTTGTCTTTTTTAGTGCCGAAGCCGAAGATATCTTTCACCATTTTTACTCAACGCAAAGCCAAGGCGTCCCTAGAAACTACGCGGATTGCAGTGTATTTTGGATTTTCTTCTGCCGAATATGCATAAACTTTGTGCGTATTTGTGTCACCACAGATATTGTAGCCACGTTTTATATCTGAGAAAAACCAGGGAAGTGTCCCGTTTAAAAAAAAATTAATATTAAAGTTTTATTGAATAGAATACCCAGACCAAGCCCGGATCAGGTTGCGACCGGTTTGAGGTGCTGCGCATGGCGGCCATTTACAGTCAGTTTACGCGGTGATAATGGAGTAACTAATTATATACTATATTGAGTTCCCAAGAACTAAGGATTCTGACTGATTCATCTAATTATGAAAATCTAACTGTCTAACACTTCGGGATAAAAATCTAGGATCTGGAAGCACGGGATCCCGCTAAATTCACGACTGTCATTCAAAAGGATGAAAACTCAGCCATCACAGGGAGCCACATGCAGCTCCAGTTGGTAGCAAGTGATTTTAGCGCGAGCGGTAAACCGCTCTGTGGATGATTGATTAACACGAGCAATAGGGAGTGAGAGCAAGTGCTCTCCTAAAAAAATATGCCCTGCATAATTTGCCACGATTATCGGAAAATGTAGGCCGGCACAAATGTTTAAATATAATAATAGTATAGTGCCAAATAAGGTGCGTATAAGGTGGTATTTTACATCAAATAAATACGCGTATAGGGATGTTTATTCAGCACTGAAGAGTACAGTGAAATTGTGTAATTGATTGTTTTTAAATTTTGCTGTAATTGTTATATTTTGTATAATTTAACATTTATTTCAATTACAATTAATTACAGTACATTTCATATCATATCACAAACTACCTGAACAAACTGTCAATAAAAATATAATTTAAGTCTCACACAGGTTGAAAATCAAGACTAATAACAACATCTGCTTATATAATCAAACAAGTGCAAACAATATGCCACAGTAGACCAATCAGGTCTTGTCCAAATGTGTTTCTCAGGTGTCCAGTGTTTCTTAGTAGAGCACCTTTATTGACAGAGAGTGGTTAATCAAGGGCACCTGCCTCAGGCTGCCTGATAATTCCCTTTGTTTGAGAAAGGAATGTTTATCTAATTAAATAGGTCACCTGTTGGGCATCCCCTCTGGATGTGTTGACGACCATTCCACAACAAGCCAGTGTGCCATTTAATAATTTTTCTGGAGAATAACTGTTAGAGAATAGTTTGTTGAAGACTTGAATTATAACATATACTTGATGATATACAAGATGAATGTAGTATTAGAAATTAATTACCATTAGTACTACTACAGAATAAATATGTACTTGAATTGTAATTGTACTTGATAAGTTTAAGGCATGCATACTTCATCGTCTTCATGATACTTGCAATCATGAAGACAATGAAGTATGCAAACCATAAACTTATCAAGTCTTACACAAGTCTGATAAATGATCGATTGACTGGATGTTGTTGTTATTTCTAACGTACAGGCCTACTAACATTAACATGTATATATTTTTATATAACAAAAATATGTTTTAAACGGCTGTCTTTTTATTTAGTATAATTCAAAGTCATAACTCAACGAAATGTACAAACATTACTGTTATATTTGTTTATCAATTGTCTACAAAATATTGAAATTCAGCAAAACATGCAAAAATATATAATTTACAAATGCTGAATATATTTGTTTCCACATAATGTAATTGTAACTGAAATGATGTAATTGTAATTGATTTGAAAATTTATGAGTGTAATTGTAATTGAAATTAAAAATGAAATTTAATTATAATTGATATAATTTTGAGTACTTGGACCCACCCCTAGTTTCTCTGCCATGAAGAGAATCAAGCGAGACTGGCAGGCCAGCCTCAAGCCTGAGATGGTGGATGTATGACCATTGCCACTGCTGGTCCTCTCAGACAGACGAATATCACCCTCAGTATGCAGTTCAGTTGTGACTAGAGGGTGGGAAGCGACGCCGCTGCTACCAAGGAATCCTGGTGGAGAACTGCGAATAAGCAGTCTGTGAACAATAATGCTTCCTACAGAGTAAGAGTCTTAGTAGCATTACTTTTCTAGTAGCGCAATAAAAATTGGAAAACACTATCTTGTTTCTTAGAATTATTGACATTTTTCCTTCTAGTTCTACATTCAGAAAAGGCACTAAAATTATATTTGTTAGAAACATCATCCTGGATATTATATAGATCCAAGTGGGTGTTATATCATGCCATAACAATTAAATGCGTTTGTAGTTTTCAAGAGGGACAAGTATAGTTTCGGTGGGACAAGTAAACATGACTCGGTACTTGTCCTACAGGACAAGTGCCTTCTAGGAGTTAGTGTAGAGCCCTGAAGAACGTATGAGTATTGACTTACTCCAAAAATTCAAGTTCTGAGATATCAGGGTTTGGTTTAAGGTAGCTGAGGTGGCTATTATATGCTTGTCTTGAATTGAGTAGTTTCAGTAGAAGTTTTTAAGCTAAATTAACCATTTCTTCATAGATTGTAGTTAAGATACTATATAATATCCCAGAATAATAACATTTGAAGTTTTTCATTTATTTGGTTATGTTACAAGATTTCTAAAATATTTTTGTAAATGTGAAAAAAATGGCCATAAAATGCGAAATTATATAATTTTGAGAAAATCCCCAAAGCAATAAATGACATACATATAAGTATGACAGTGTCATTGATAACTTTAAGGGAGATTTTAGTTAACATAAACGAATTACGTCTGCTACATGAACGAATTAAGCAAAAGTTGAATGACAGCCTAAAGTGGCTGTGTATTTTTGACACAAACCCTTCACCAATCATAATTCCAAACTGTGTAAAGTTGCCTACATGTAAGATGCGTTCATACGCCAAATTTCAGCATCATAAGCATTGCAGTTAAAAAAATTGTTTATTAGGTAATGTTTCCTGATTGTTTTCGATAACAGAAATGTTGATAGATACTCATACTCTCGTATCATGCTCAAAATGTGATGTTTTTCACTGGCATTTTACATATTGTTGACAAAACATAATAGCCATTTCTAATATTGACATGTCCCCTTAATTTGTCACCACAATGGCCCTTGAATTTGTATTTGTAATGTGTTGTCATCTACGATATCAGGCTACGCCAGCCATCTGACAAACACTTGACAGGGCATGTTTACGATCATTTTGATTGGCCCGTTATCTGACGGGGTTACCAGTTCGGGGTCATAGGCCGTTTCTGTTCAAAAGCACAATAAACTACATTAGTGCTGATATTTGCTGGTTTAAGGACATGATTTAGTTAGATATGATTTAGGCAGGTACAATACTGATGTGTACTGGAATCACAGTAACCAGACGGCATGTTCTGCATTCACTACGAACGAATATAGCTGGTTTGAAGCTACTATGGAAACATCGTCAGTGTTTCTAAGTCGGGGTGATTTCCAAAAGGACTGTTTTTTTAAAGGATGGATTGGCGAAACATGACATTAGTGCCAGGTGATTATTTATAGTGTCAATGTTCAGTTCAATATTTCCTACCATGTTATGAAGAAACAAATGACACAAATCAACTGACATGCTAGCTGTCCCAGCTACCTTAAGCTAAAAGTTCTACATATGTGTGAAAACTTTCATGGGGAATGGATACGTCAGAAAGTGTAATAGCAGCCATGTCAAGAGTACTAGTGACTGTCTCCAGCACAGCCAATAGCCTAGCACTCCAGGAAGACCTGGATAGACTTCATAAATGGTCCAACTTGTGGCAAATGAAATTTAACATCGACAAATGCCACATCATGAGAATAATCCTCCGTCGTTGCAATACGATGAATACCGACTACCATCTAGGAGGAAATACACTTTCCATGGTGTCACCATACCCATATCTAGGCATGTCATGACAAAATCACATAAACAGCATCACAGCTCGCGCCAACAAAATGCTGGGCCTAATCAGACGCAGTATTAGAGGAACCTTCCAGAAGCTACGACAGCAAGCCTACATTTCACTAGTCCACCTACACTTAGAATATTGTTGCACCATATGGAACCCATAACCAGGAAGAAGGTAACTAAAATTGAAAACATCCAACGCCATGCAGCCAGATTTGTCCCTAACAACTACAGTCAACGGGAGAGTGTCCGCTATGATCAACAACCTTCACTGGGACACACTCGAGAAGACAAATAGCTTGCCTCCTCTTGATGTATAGGATTCCCACCCTGCAGATTGCCACCAGTGGCAATAGCTACCTTGCCCCAATGCTCACTAACAGTGTTCAAGCCAGTCGGGCTACCAAACCTGCAAAGTGAAGTAGCCCGACAGCTGCTTAGGTAGCCCACTTGCTAAACAATACTTTGATGATAGAAAGTAAATACTTTGAAGATAGAATGTGTGAACGACATCAACGACAAATAGAAAAACATCAAAAACAAACAGTTTTGAAACATTTATTTTCTAGGCAGGATCAATAGAATGTGATACATAATGCTGAATAAAATACAGTATACAATTATACACAGGTCGTTTTTCTTTCATAACATGATACACCAAAAAGTCTCCAAGCGTCACAGGACATCAGGTCCTGTGAACTGAACAGTTTTGCTGATTTTTACTGGACCTGATTTTACCCTAGCCTAGAGAAACTGTAACCAGGTTCCCGATTAATTCACCAGAAGCGCTCCGCGCACACCATGGCGATAATTATATCTAACTATAATCGAGATAGCGTATGTTTTTATGTATGTATGTTTATATGTGGTTATGTTCACGTTTTCCTCCTAGACGGCTTGCACCTCGGACGCCAAACTTTCATGGATTAATCTACGACCCCTCGAATGAAACGTAACGCCTTTATTTTTTCGAAATACCCCATATATCAAGGGTTCTAAAACTTCTTAGTGGTTTTTATGGTAAATCAAATGTTCACTGCATAAAACGTTAACTTCCAACAATCGCAGAAACCACGCGCGCCGAATTCATTTCTACCTTCTACATTTTGAACATGCAACGAATATTGCATCACGTGTGTGACGCGGTTGTTTTTTTGGCCTGAGGCATTCGGTAAACATTGATATCATGACTGTCACGTATAAACTACCACATAATCCCGTTCTAGGGACGGGCATATTTGCTAGTATATATAAAAGTGGCGCCACGCGGCACCAAGACTATTAACATGACCGGTTATTATTTCAATGTAGAATGACCGTTCAGTTACATGTTGAACGTCGATGTGGTTGATTAAAATTACAATGAATTCTCCCTATTGATATCGCTTTGGCTATGGTTTGGCAACATTTCTTGCAATGTCAAACACGTCACAAACACATGATTTATGGTTAACATATATCCAGGACAACACTTCCGAGATGTTTATTAATATTCCGTTTATTTTTGCTGGGTCTAAAATATTGCAGCTCCGTAAATATTTTTACTCGCCATGCGGGCTACTGTAGTAAAAATTTAAGGCGCCCAAACCCATTTTTGGGCGCCATAGGCGACTGGACGACTGCTAAATCTCACCCATGCTAGGTTGTTGAAAGAGCTATCTAATCACCTATGTAAACCACTAGCTAGGCTATTTAATAATTCACTGGCTGTAGGTGAACTACCAAAGGAATGGAAACGGAAGGATCTCAGCCATATTTAAGGGTAATCGAAAAAAAGCAAGAAATTATAGACCAGTCAACTTAACAAGTATAATACTCTTGAGTGCCGAATAATCGTCCCTATACGCGTATTTATTTGACGAAATTGCCACCTTATTTGGCACTATACTATTATTAAATTTAAACATTTGTGCCAACCTATATTCTCCGATAATCGTGGCAAATTGTGCAGGGTATAATTTTTAGGAGAGCAATCGCCTACGGAGCAGTTTACCATTCGCACTAAAATCACTTGCTCCCAACTGGAGCTGCACGTGGCTCCCTCTGACAGCAAAGTTTTCATCCTTTTGAATGACAGTCGTGAATTTAGCGGGATCCCGTGCTTCTGAGGATTCTACATTTTAACCCCAAAACGTTAGACCGTTAGATTTCCATGATTAGATGAATCGGTCAGAATCCTTAATTCTTGGGAGTTCAACATGGTGTATTATTAGTTAAAACGCCATTATCACCGCGTAAACCGACCGTAAATGGCCGGCGGTTCCCCCGAAATGGGCTTGTGTATTCAATTCAATAAAAATGTCCATTTAAAAACGGAAAAATCCCCGTTTTTTTTATAGATATAAAATACAATTACTATATCTGTGGTGACGTGAATACGCACAAAGTTTATGCATATTCAACAGGAAAAAACCCAAAATACACAACGATTCGCAAAGTTTTCTATAGATGCCTTAATTGGCTTCTCATCGAGTAAAAAATTGCTATGCCTATGGCGCCAAAAAGACAAATATACCAGTGACTTTTTTCCCACTGTACTATTATTTGTTTTGAACAATTTGTCCCCCTATACTGTTATTCGGCACATTACTATTATTAAATTTTACTGATTTGCGACCATATACTGTTATTTGGCCTATACGTTTATATGGCACTCAAGAGTATGTATATGTATGGAACAATGTGTCAAAGACCATATTGTCAATCATATGACTAGGAATAAATTATTCAGTACGCAACAATTTAGTTTTATTAAAGGTCGTTCTACGGTACTCCAATTATTAACTGTTATTGACTCATGGATCAAAGCTTTAGATACAGGGAAATCTGTAGACGTTGTATATTTGGACTTCATGAAAGCATTCGACACCGTCCCTCACAAGACTGATAGGCAAACTTAAATTGGCATAGAGTATTACACACTAAGATGGATCCAGGCATTCTTGTCTGACTGACCGTGTACAGCAGGTCAATGTAAATGGTACAAATTCTGAGTGGGCAAATATAACAAGTGGTATTCCACAAGGCAGTGTCTTAGGACCGATCCTATTTGTTTTATACATAAATGATCTTCCTGAGAATATAGTTTCGAATGTATATATGCTTGCGGATGATACAAAGGTTTTCAAAACGATTACTAGTCCAAATGACACTACAGAATGATTTAGATTATTTAACATCGTGATCAAGTAAATGGTTATTAAGGTTCCACCCAGACAAATGTAATTTAATGCACGCGGGGAAAACAATACAGCAAGAGTATGCATACAACCTGAAGATAGATAATACTGCTCATGAATTAGGAGGAATAGAAGAACAAAAAGACACTGGGGTTATAATTGAAACCTAGAATTTTATAAACACATCAACCAAAAAATAAACAAAGCAAACAGTATCATGACAGTTATTAGAAGGTCCTTTACAACCCTAAATCAACATAATTTTGTGCCATTATATAAAGCTTTAGTTAGGAGTCATCTAGATTATGCATTATCAATATGGTCCCCTTATAAACAGAAATACAAAGATGCCATCGAAAATGTACAGAGATGCGCAACAAAGCAGCTTCCTGGTATGAAAAATATTCCTTACGAGGAAAGACTTCATAGATTGAAACTTCCTACACTTGCATATAGACGACCTCATGGTGATATGATTGAGGTATATAAACTGCTCCAAGGGAAATATGACAGGTATGTATCTAACATTGTCAAGCTGCACAAAGACAGTGATACAAGGGAAGGGACAAGGGGTCATAGTTTGAAATTGTTTATAGAACGTGCTTGTACAAATGTTAGAAAAGCAAGCTTGTCACTTAGAGTTACCAGATTATGGAATGATCTACCGGAAGTAGGTGTAACTGCCCCAAGTGTCAACTCATTTAAAAACCATCTAGATAGACATTGGAGTACTGAGGAGTTTCTCTACAACTACAAAGCTGCCTTGCCAGGAAGTCGTAGAGCATCCCAAGGGAAAGTTGAAGATCTGACCACCGAGGCCACCGCCTACAGTCTGGAAGAACCTAAGTAAACCTAAGTAAGTAACAGGTTAAAGGGTTATTTTAGGCCATCGGCCTTTGTTGGTACCCATTTGCTCCTGAACAGTACAAGATATTACCACCCAAACAAATACCAAATCATCCCAGCCCGCATCCAGGTGTACAGCCAATTCCTTCTTCCTACGAACGGTCATCTGGTGGAACATTGCCATTCCCGAGAACGTGTTAGTAGCTCCAACTTTCAAAGCCTTCAGAGCTGTTACCACACAGTCACAAATCTAAGCCGTCTTACCTATGTTTTTACTCGCACTCTGTTCATACTTTACTTGCATATATACACCCATCGGCATCGGTATTAAATCCTGAATAATGGACGCTGCCAATTAACAATGTAGAAGAAGTATTATTATTCATTACCAGACGCAATAGCCAACATCACAGAACCACAGGCACAGCAATTTAAGCAAGCTCTCACACTTAGTCCCAAACAAACATGACTAAATAGCATGCGCACCCAACCCTGACCGTTTGACTCCATAGGAGTGTTGGCCAGTATTACTACAAGACAAGACAAGACATCAACTTGATCTAGGTCTAGGAACGCCAAGCAAGACCAGAGCCAAGCCCAAGCTCAACTTTCTTCACCCATTTACGCTGTCGACTAGCCCTACTCTTCAAAACAATGTTGATAAATCTTACCCTTTTTCGCCTTTCTCTTTTTTGGAATGGTAAACTGCCTCAACTGGTGGAGCTCATTGATCTGTTCCGGTTCGCCCTTTGTCCCCGCGATACTTGAATCCGACTTTTCTGGCCTGTCGGGGCTGCTAAACAAGACAGGGTTGACGGCGCTGCCGCTGGTGACCAGCGGGCCTGACACTTGCCCGTAGCCGTAGGATGGCGTGGCCTTCTTCGATGTTTTTTCATCGGACTGTTCTGCTTTCGAATTACAAAATTTGACGTTCACTCTGTCGAATAAATACGACATGTCCTTCTAGCTACTGTTAACGAACATAACTATCGGTCACACAACCCCTAACGCTCGTACGACTACAAACCTCCATTTGCATATATCAGCGAATGACGTTACGCGTTGCATTGGAAGAAGGTAATATCATCCGTGCACGTGTATGGTTGAATTGGCCACGTGACGATATGTCTATAACGTAAATATAAACGTTTTATGTATCGCGGAAACATCTTTTCACACGCGCAAAATAATCAGCGTGTTAATAAAAGCAACAGCATAGAATACTATAATCTCCATGTATTTAGTTTTCCAAAACTGTTCATAAAATTCTTTTGACATTGCCATTGGCTTTATAATTTTAATCTTCTTTAATTATATATTTTAATTATACGGGCACGGGCCGGCACGTGGGGGACCAACTAGCACCACTCAGTCAAAATCCGCCTTACAAAAATTAATTTGTTTTAAAAATTCACTCGCACGCTCGTTTCAGTTGGAAAAAATGTGTTTATTTGTAAACACTGCATGCAGTCTAGATCAAATGTTATACATATTTAGACTGGATTTTTGAAGCCATTAGCCCAAATCAAAATCCCGGTTTCTCTTCAGAACTTTTTCTAAAATGAAATGAGGGATTTATGGTTTTTTTAGTAGGCCTATGACTATGTTATGGTGCTAGCGACAATGAATAAAATTCAGACGTGTACCAATTAATTGTAACATGTTTCTTTCCGCAGAAATTTACAAAAAAGCCCATGATTTGGATATTACCTGCTTACTGATTGTTGCTCGGAAAAACGGAATTTTTTTTCTATTAACAAGATTACCATGCAAGAAAAATCCGGTCCTCTTAAATATTTGTTAATTTTGTTTTTAAATATTATATTCAGGCTGCTAGCATTTACACAATCAGTAAATAATTTGTTCTATACATTTATTGTCCTCTGTGAGAATGAATAAGACTAATATTAATAATCTTACTAATATATCCTATTTTAATTAGTTATTTGAGTAACTTATCTTGGCTTTAACTTTGATTAAAGGACCCACTTCAATGCAAAAATTTTAGTGAATTCCGTTAAAACTGGGCTTTAATAACAATTACACCAATCATTGGCATCCATCTATCTCGAAAGATAATGGAGCTGCGCCGTAGCTGGTGACATCAGTGTTTTGCACAGCATCTGTTGTGACTATAAACAGTCCGATTTTTAGTGGCAGTCTCTGCTACAGATGATACAGGTGTAGACAGTTTGATGTAGAGGCGGGGTAGTCGATGGTCTTTCTCTCCCGTGCTCTCTCTTCTCCGTCCACAGTTGGTTTCTTCACTATTCTGCGCAGCCTGTTGCCAGTTGTTGTAGTCTGCTGCAGCAGATTCCCAGGACTCGATGCTGCTCTGATGATATTTGATATCTCGTTCACAAACATCCCTAGACTGCAGAGCTAGACGGCCGACGCAACTTGCACCAGAGGCAAGCTCACCATAGTGGACGTCCTTTGGAATACGCCCATCCTCCATGCGGTAGACATGGCCAAGCCAACGCAGGCATGTCTGACTTAGCAGAGCAAACATGGTGGGGATATCTGCACGCTCAAGGATATCCTTGTTTGGTGTCAAGTATGTGTCTAAGGCATCGGATATGGAACTTGTTGAGGCGTCTTTCTCAGTGAGCATGCTGTTCTCCAACACCCTCTTGGACAGACTTTACATGACAGATGTTGCCTTCCGGTGTGCTTATTTATCTCTACATTGAGGAGTGCAAAGAGTTCTTTTATGCTAACCAGGTCAAAGGCTTTGGTCAGACAGACAAAGGCATGTATAGTGGCCTCCACTGTTCCCTATGTTTCTCTTGCAACTGTTGAAGCGAGATTTCTGCAGTCTGCTTCCCCACTATACTCAGCAGGGAGATTCCTCTGTAGTTGTTGCTGTCACTACAATCTCTTTTATTTTTGTTAAGGGTGACAATGTTGGCATCATACATGTCTTGAGGCACCGAGCCCTCTGCCATCGCTACCAGGTGCTTTGCCGCCACACTCCATGGTCTGAACCCACTCTGGTGTTGAAGTCTCCCAGCATGAATAGATGTTCAGAAGTGGGGATACTTCTGATGGCATTGTCTATTTCCTCATAGAGCTGATCCTTAAGTTGTGCTGTGGAGCAGAGAGTGGGAGCATAAATGCTCAAGATGTTGACAAGGCCCGATGCTGTAGAGTGGTGCATGGCAAGGATACATTCTGAGTCAACTGTCGGTTGTTTGATCGACTCATGTAAGGAGTTTCTCACTACGAAGCCTACTATATGTTGGCATGGTTCCTCAGAATCCTTCCCCTGCCACAAGAATGTGTATTCCAGCTCCTGCAGGGATCTACTGGAGGGAGTCTTTATTTCATGCAGGGTGCGATATTAATGTTGAGTCGTTTAAGTTTGATGATTACTGTCTTCCTCGAATCATCAATCTGTTGGAGATCGTTTGATAAGCCAGAACGCAGGGTCCCGTATTGCAGCTTGCTAGTCGACGAGCTGGCATCTTCTTTATTCTCTTCGATTTGCTGGGTTGTTGATCCACTTGTCCAGCAGATGCTCGAAGCTCCAAACACCCATTGAAGCAGGCAGAGACGGGTGGTAGCTGACCAGTGGGACACAATGATCCCTCCCCTCCCACTGTCGGAGGCAACCCATTGTGCCCATTCCCTACGCCAGTTGAGTTGGGCTTATGATATGTAACTGCTGCCTCCCATGTTGCGCTGCCACTGATCAGCGACATTGGAGTGTCCTCCCCAGGGCTCAAGCCTGGGAGAAACGTGAGGAGATCAACGTCTCGTCCTCACTGGTCGAAAGGAATACAAAGCAGTACATTTGGCACCAGTGAGGCTGCCGAAGCTGCCAGAATTATTCGAATGACGTTGGTCTTGGTGTGCTGGCATACTCTAGGATAAGTCTAACTAGGGTCTGGCAACACTGTACCTTGGTGTTTGTTGGGCAGCTAGAAAGGTAACATGTAGTTGTGTGCATACACATTCTTATATGTGTGATAATAAAACATTGCATAGTACATTGTATTGATCTAACACTGATATGATTCAAGAACAGTTTCAAATTATCTTTATATTTATTCAGCAGTGTTATATTCTCTGATGCAGTGTTATATTCTCTGATGCATAGCCACCTGCTATGCAGGGGTATCATTCTGCAATTTGTTTGTGTCCGTCTGCGCATTCTTTGGCAGTTTTATGATGACAACACTGTTGCGAGCTGGCTTTATCGACCACCAGCGTCCAAGCTTGTGTTCCTGTCCCACACCAGCCACCAGTAGCTGACCATTGCTCGAGAACTTTAAGCAGTTGATGAATCCCACCTGAGAAAGAGACATTGAAACTAGTGAACATAATTTTTAGTAATTGTACGAAAGATTTTTCCCAATGCAAAGGTTATTGTACGATCACAGCACCACCCTGTGTATGGAGGTGACACTGGTAGCTTGTATCACAATAGCTGATGTGACAATGCAATACCATCGATAGTAAATTTAACTATCAATAGTTATTGTCGACAATAGTTATCAGATAATTGCATTTATTTATTGTCCTAACATCTAATATTGGCTCTATCAGGGAATATTACATTACAAATATTACACGTAAACATGCATAAATGCATGCATTTTATTAATGTAGAATTGCAACAAACAGTATTTAGATTATTTAGATATTTACAATTTTTTTTACTAGATTCACATTTCTTTACACAAATAAAAGCTTACTCAATGTTTCGGCTACCCTTGGTAGCCTTCATCAAAAACTGAGAACATTGAGAAGTGAGTAAACCTTTTAGTTGTGTTAAGAAGAAATTTTAATCTATTTATTCTCTCAACTTTCTTTTCGAATATTTTCAAATTTTATTTACTGCTGTATAATTCATGTTCTTTGAAAAGGGTCATAATACAAACAATGGCATGTAGACCACTACTTGGGGGTTTAAGTTTTAAAAATTGTATTTCAAATGGGATTTCGTAAATGCCAATAAAAAACTTCTGTAAATGTGATTTTATTTTGGCGAACTTTCACAAGTATAAAAATTTTACCTCACTGTCAAGTTAAATAATTCCATACACAAATATCAGTGAAAGGAAAAAAACCAATGGCTTCAATTTTGGCATCACTTAAATGTTTCAACTAACCAAAGGAATAGTGAAGAGTGGCTTCAGATGACGGAAGTCTCTGGAACACTCCCATAGTCTAATGCACCCATCCTTGGAACCTGCTGAAGAAATACGACACTGACAAAACATTTACTATGCACAAGATGGATTACTTCAAGCAGATATTTCCATTGATTATAGCTTTCCAACTATTTGGTTAACAAAATTGTTGATCAAAAACAAGGGTCCACTGAGGTGAAAAATACAAAATAATAATTCAAAATTAAGTGCCAAAAGTATGAAACTTTTACTTTTTTGTTTCTTTCTCTGTCACCACCATGAGCTAAGCACCTTTCCTTTGAACTTCCGAGCATTAATTAAAAACATATATCCCATGGCCACAGTCCATACCACATGACTGTCACGTGACCGCGACTGACCTGACGCTAGGAGGTTGGTGTGTTGCAGTGACGCGACTGATGTTATCCAGTTCTCCTGCGTTGTTGTTGACACATCACCAGGGTGTGCATTGCGCACTGTCACCAGTGGCTTCTTCTTGAGGACACTCCAGAGGGCGATGGAACTATCAACATAATAACAACAATAAACCTTTTGTCTAAACCCTCAGGAACCTGAGTTGAGAGGCGCAACGAACTAATCAATCAATCAATGCGAGTTTATTTGGTTACACATTTACAATGTTGTTACAAGTGTGGTCATAATTAATTTCATCTGGTAACTCAGGAGATTCTCTGGAAACCCCAAGGGGCTTATTACGAGAACCACCACCAAGGTATAGTAATGTTTTAATGGAATACTACAAACCAGAATTGTTACATGAACGGGGGACTTGCAGTCATCATCAATTGCTGGATTAACACCTTAAACAATCAGCTGTTATCTGCTTTAATTTACGTTTCAATTTGAAAGTTATAATAAGGATATTCATATATTTCAAAACTAGCTTTACAGTAAGATACAATAGAAGAAACTTACTTGTCATCTGCCCCGGATATAAAGTGCTCTTCGTTGATCAAACTTACACAGTCGATCGAACCACTGAAACAGACATGGAAGATGGCTAAAACTCACTCAATTCATTTAACACATTGCAAATCAGGTTTGTTGATCTATGAATCCATAGTGTGTGAATAGTTTAAGTAATATGAACACTCAGGTTAAGGCCAGGCTAAACTCCTAATTTTTTGTAAAATATGCAAATTGAGATTATTCCACCTGATTTACCTCACATTATCATTCTATACATACACACAATCTCATACTTGAATGAAGCATATAAATAGCAAAAAAACTGCATTTTATTGATAGCCTGTCATGTAATATTTGCCTAATTAAATATGCATAACTTAAAATCAAGATTTTTCACGATCTACTCGATCAATTTACATGCGGTTTTCACTGGATTAACCAGAAATACCCTGAGAGCATCCTTAATAAAGTTGCCAATACATTATGAAAGCTTTGTTTTCATTGGTTGTTGCTTGTACAGCAAGATAGGCAGGATTTTCAAATGAGCCAATCAGAGACGAGATTACGAATGCGCTTTGTCTTTGGTTACTTCCTGCTCAACCTGCATGTGGAAAGCCTTGAGCATGAAAATTGTTTTTTACTGTCAACATTTGACGATATATGTACTTGACACAGCATACATCAAATAGAGTGTTGTTCATAGCAACACCCAGCATCACCAGGTATGTATAAGAATAATTTTATTTACAAAATAAAAAGGTTTTATAAATCAACACGTTCAAAGCAGTAAAAGCCTGGGCTGGGGCCTAGGCGTAAGCAGCATTGCTGTAGCTGTAATAGTAGACTACAGATGATACATTATTATCATGCTTTCACTAGAAATACCAATAATGATTTTGATGTAAATATTAAACACAATGGTCTTATGTTGAAAAATATTTGAAATAATTTTACCTTGCCTATAATTTTTTGCAGTAAGACTAAAGAATGATTTATTTTCATTTCAGTTTCACACACGAACAACAACACTGATCAGTGGATCATGCCACGACCAAAAAAGAGGAGGAAATTTGCTGGCAATCAGTATACAGGATCCTTGAAAAAGACCAAGACAAGTGCTTCAGAGGAAAAAATCCAGGTTACCAAGAAGAAAAGTCGGGAACATGTAGTAGACGGCTACAGACTGGTTGATGTCCAGAATCTGCTAAACTTTGTGAGTGGGTTCCCTTGCCCCACATGTGGCGGCAATGGCTATGCAATGACAGAGAACATTGCTGGACTTCGAAGTACTACTTCTTTCACGTGTTTGAAGCCTGATTGTAGCAGCTCCTACAGACTACAATCTCAACCTGATGGGGAAAGTGTGAACACCAGGTTTCAGATGGCAATGTTCAGCATTGGTCGCAACAGACAACAAGCTGTGCGGCTGCTAGGTGAAATGAACATGCCTCCTCCTGTTTCCTGTGTGATGTGGAATAAAACTAAAAAGAAAATCCACAAGGTGACCCGACAAGTTGCTGAGGAGTCAATGAGTAAGGCTGCTGATGAACTTCGTCGAGGAACAGCTACCGAAAAAGTGACTGTGTCTTGAAATGATGCAGGCACTAGACACCAAGCGTGTGGCATCTGCCACCAGCCAGGCTACAAAGACATCCAAGGTGCCAAGGAAACAGAGGAGGATGTCAAAGACACAAGAGAAAGACTCTGTTTACCAGACTGGAGGGATTTAAGCAACAGTTAATCAATGCAAGTTTTGTTTGCTCATTTTCTCAGAAACACATTTTTCTGCGAAGTGACATTGTTGTAAGTAGGATTACTTTGCTGTATGAACAGTTACAATCTTAAAATTTGGTAAACTTTTAGAAGATGAACTAATGAAGAAAATGGACCATTATTGTTAGGATATCTTGAATAATTTTGGTTTTACAGCGGATATCGTGAACAAATCAGTTCTCTGTGCAAAGCTGATCCACATGTTGGCCGGTAATTTGTTAATAAAAACTGTATTTCTATGAATAAATGCTTCATTTTGGTCCAGATTGTATATATTATATTAATAGATGGTATGCTATAATTTCAGCCTGATATCTTGAGATGTTTTAAAGATATAAAGGTTTTACTGAGTTACATTTTTGTACATGGTCGCCATCTTGAATCACGTGACCTTGGTGCTAAAAATAGAACACAATAATTTTTTTGCGAAAAGTAAATATATTTGTACAAATGTGCTAAGTTATGACACCCTGTGTCTATAAATACATTGCTTTTAGCCTGATTATATTTTGGACTAACTGTCTGGTTAAGCCTGGCCTTAATAAAACAGTGCACACTTCTGTTAACTCTTTCTATCTCAACTACGACTTTTTATATGTTACCATTTCTATCCCAACTACGATTTTTTGTGTGGTTATAGCGTACGCTCATAGGCCTATTGAATTATCTCGAGTACACGTACACATATTCCTATCATGTCACAAAATGTGTGTATGTGTACTGGCCCAGGACACCTCTGGTTGTTATATGCTGTTTTATTTAAATCTTTGACGGTGATTTCAAGCATAGTAAATTACTAAAGTGTTGATTTTCGTTATTATCACAAAATGGCTGACGCCATTCACGCCATGCACGATGGCAACGATGTTGATGCATTCTCAGCTGATTCTGAGATTATTTTAAATAGTAATCAAGTGGTTTTTGAACCAATTGATCGGCACAAGTTCATGACAACTGGATGCAATTTTGGCTAGTAGAGGACTCAGAAACCGACTGTGATTTTGAGGGTTTCCAATAGAGGATGGGTTTTCAAAAATTTTGCGCATAGAGATGCTCTCGAATGTGGTATGGATGGCGGTCCAAGAATAACTGTTTTCAAGTTGTGTTTTGTTACCTGAAAAAATAAATAAATGTTATACACATCTACTGCTTGTGTGGTCACTAATAGACACTACTAGTACAACAAGTATTCAAGCTGAAATATGTTATACACATCTTGTGCTTGTGTGGTCACTAATAGACACTACAAGTACAACAAGTACAACAAGTATTCAAGCTGAAATATGCAATCAATTTAGCTGTTGTTCTTTTAAAACTAATATTTTTCAAAGTGAAGAAAATGGTGGCACGTTTGGTGATTTTTGGTCATTACTTTATTTGATAAAATATACCATAACTTTAAAATGGATAATAATGTTTTAATACTTTTCTTACCATTTAAATCAGAACTTAATTCTGAAGGTTTAATTCACTAATGCTTGCTGTTAAAAATAATTAATCAAACCCATTTTGGCATCTACAGTCGACTGTAGTTATAAATATTTTTTTTTAATGAACTCAAACATTTATAAAAAATATATATGGTAAAGTTAAAATGGATGTACATTTATACATACTGACAAATAAAGCATAAAAAATACAACATGAACCAGGAACGCGCAGACAAAAAACATGAAATTGATGTGAAAGCAAATTTGCTTGGGAACTAGGAGGCTTATTTTGGATAGGCCTCTGGGATAAATATGAGTTAAATTCACTGGGCAAATTTACTTTGATCATTACATATGGAGCCAGAACACTTTTGTCCTTTTTCCATCAAATTTTGAAAGGATTCAATAAAAATTTAATGAATAGTTTGTCTGATGATTTCACCAAAACTAAATAACACATTTGTACAAACAAACTAGCATGTCATAGTGGATACTAGATAGGTCTGAGTTTTCATAAAAGTTTCTAAAAAATTGAAACACAGATGCATTTTTAAAGCCACAATAACCCCTGTATTATTTACGTGTGTCCGTGAAAGACAAGTTGCGATTCCTCTATGACCTTCCATATCCTCACACTGCCATCTCTGCCACCAGATGTCAATGCTCGCTCCCGACTCAGACTGTCAACTGCAGTCACTGTGTCCTGGTGGCCATATCTATTGAGAAAGTAGAATGACGACACACGTTATCTCATGTTTTTATAACGACCAAAAAACAAGTTTAAACAAGTTATCAAGATAAAATTCTCAGGAACCCGAGTTCTGAGGTGCAACAAACTAGAATTGTTAAGCATGAAACAGTGACACACAAAAGTCCATCGACAGAGCAAGGGACCGCCAAAGATTTAACGTAGAAATGCATTTTACAAAAACATGTCGAGTTTTTGCAGAAGGTCGATATATTCTGAGACGATTTTAACGTGATTGGGGAGTGTGTTCCAGATTTTAAGCACATCTACAGAGAAAGTGTGGTTGCCTATGTTGAGCTAAGTTTTAGGAACACTGACACGAAACTAGACTGTTATGTAAATGTAACTGTTATGTAAATATGCACATCAAACAGTCTGTGGAATTTTTTTCAATTTATATCATGTTCCATTTTATTTTCTTTCACCAGGGGGACAAATGAACATATTTTATTGTTTTAAAAATACTTAATGATTTTCTTATTTCAGCCACTATCACATTTTAACGTAAGGTAAAGAGATTTGGTAAGACTTTAAAATACGTACAGGGTCTCAACATAGGCCATTTCAGAAACATTCCAGATCTTGACCGTCTTGTCGTTGGACACACTGAAGAGCTGATGGGAACCTTTCCTAAATGCCAGGCCCTAAAAAGAACCCATCACAATACTAGCAAATGGCAGTTTGCCCGTGAGAACCTTTATACTGTAAACTGCAAGTAACATATGCAAAATAATAATACATATATTTTATATAGCACAGTTTCCTTGAAAGCTTAATGTAATTTACATAAAATGCATGAAAAAAAACATACTTAGAAAACACATAGAAAATGTGTTAAGACCAGTGAAATTAATTTAAAGGTAAACTAATTAACTATTTATGTAATAACAAATTAGAAGTAAAATCTAACATGACATAGGTATAAACTTGATCCAGTGGCATCCTACCGAAACGGCATCCCGGTGACCCCTAAAAGTGTGAAGCAATTCGCACGTGTCCGGCTTCCATATGTGAATTAGTTTGTTGCGATCTCCTGATCCCTATCAACAAAATCACATTTGTTTAAAAATACACGTTGAAATACACACAATATACACTGTAAGTCAACCCCCATTAAAGTATTTCTATCATGATTTCCTTGTGGAGTTATCTTCCTATGTAACTAATAGAGGCCCTCCTGACATAACGAGTTCTTTGGGCACTACATTAGAGCATTTTAAATGCTGGATTGTAAATCAAATTCAGTTGAAAAAGTTTGCTATGACATTATAAAATGTTGTTTCCTGAAATTTTTTGACTTACTGAGATGTTCCTATATTCACTATATAGCAGAATGTTCCTAACTTTATTATACGTCAGAATGTTCCTATCTTCATTATATGGTGGAATGTTCCTATTTTCACTATATGGCAGAATGTTCCTAAATTCACTACATGGCAGACCATTCCTAACTTCCGTAAATTACACAGAAGATAATGTACCATTTTTAAAACCTATGTCTATAACCTGAATCATATATTAGACCACTGTAAACATTAATATACATACATGGGGCACCAAGGCTGCAAAAATTACTACATTGCTTAAAAAAAAAATTACATTTACGGTGATTAAAAATTAGTTAAGTGTCAATTGTAATATTTTATAAGTTGTGTACAATTACTTTGCAGGAAGATTACATTTAACATTACATTTTTAGACATGATTTTAGGTTAATTCATGCATTCTTGCAATCTAGGTTCAATTATAATGGTCAATTACAATTATGCAGCCTCATAAAACTCAATTATAATTTGTGTAAAAAAAAATCAAGTACAATAATACTGTAATTAATTACACATTATGCAATTACAATTTGTGATGTAATGGCCCAAATGCCAGTGTTGACCTGTCACTCACCAGAAACCTGCCATCAGAAGTCACAGCGAGACAAAGAACGTGTGACGTGTGTCCAACATGTTTTGCCTCCGTTCCTTTCCTCCCACCTGGGATCACCTGCACCCTTTTCCCAGTCTCAACACTCCCTGGGAAGAAATAAAATAATCAATAAGGAATTCTTTCGCTCTTTTAAACAAAAGTTAAGGAATTTAAAGGATTTTTTCTACGGATTCTGAAGGATCCGGAAATGGAATAAAAGTGAATCACATATTTCTTTAACGAGTCTTGAATTCATCATTTATGTAAATACACATAGGAACTGTTTCACTAAAATAATAAGCTCATATAGAAAATCCATCACAAAACAGAATCCATCATAAATTATTGAGTGTTTTCAAAATGCATTTCACCAATATGCTCATTAAACCAACCATAAGCTAAGGAGAAAAATTGTCATCATCCACAGTGTACAAAACAGATAGAAAAGTTTGCTTGTGCTTTGATGTTATTTCAGAATAAATGAATGTCACAAAATCACTAAGAATTTAAAGAGTCTGTTGCAATTATGATTTATTCTTACCATTTCTTATCGTTCATCATTAATTCACATGGAATAAACTTGTAGAAAATGCTAGATTTGATTTTGCTTTAACAATCTAGTCCAAATCATTCTACTGGTTATTTACCTGACGTAGAAAACAATACAATCATAATCAAATGTTACACATTTTTGTATAGATTACTTCCAATCATAAACAAAAGATAGTGCTCATGAAGGAAACAGCTTTGGGCGTGATTTGTGCTTACATTTAATAATGGAGCAGTCTTTTGAGCCGCTGAAGACGAAGCGATCATCGGGGGTGATGACAACACACGTAACGGAGAGTTGATGAGCCCTGAGTACCCGGATGTCTTCAGCTGTTGGAGGACTGTACTGCAAGATCAACACCAGAATTATCAATTCCAATACCACTCCAATTACCCATACCAATTCCACCCCAAAAATACTAATTCCAATTAAAAGGGTACATAATTTCTCATAGAAAAAAAATGCTACATTGTCATCAAAATCACTTGATGGCATTGTGCCATTTTATATAGAAAAGTCCATGTATTGAAGTACATGTACTTGACACTAATCGTGAGTGTCATGAGCAGACCTGAGGTCAATTACATTGGAATTGAGACGTCAATTCCGGAATTGGAATTGAGACGCCAATATTGGAATTGGTGTTTTGTTTTTAAAAGTAATTGAAATCGGTGAAAATATAATTGATATTTACAAACACGTTTCAATTGCTTTTTCAATTACATCATATAATGTTTTAACTAAAATTATTTGCTACAAATAATCAATCAAATATAATACGTTGCGTATTGTATTATCATATTTACTTGACATTGTGTACCATAATATACAGAAATTAAATGAAGTTGCTCTAAAATAGATGTTATTTCTTTCCGTTGAGTATGTCTGTGGTTTCTCTGTTAATTCAATGTGGAATTGTTAAAAAGTATTTGTTTATTAAAACCTGCATGAACATCTATTCAACATACATTAATTCTAATATTCAAGTACAAGCTAATATATTTCACACAAAAAAATTGCTGCAATTTACTCACGCAGGGTGCATCTACAACATTTTAAAACTAGATTTCTTCGGGGTTCCTCTCAGCGACACAAGATAAAGCCTAATAAATATTGCTGTACATCCCCTTTAGTGTGACCTGTCATGAGGCCTTATTGAATACAGTTATACTTACATCCTTGGCAATATCTTTTTGCAGTTTCCCCCTCTGTTCTAGCTGCATAACAGGGAAAGAAAACAGTCATTGAAACATGCAATGATAACAGCAAAATACCTAAATTTCAGCAGCAGAGATTCAGCAACCACCACCATAAAATGTTTTCCCTCAAAACAGTATTATTAGACAAAGATGTGAGCAATGATTTCTCCATAAAATTAAACACCTGAGATAAAGTAATCTCGTAGCGTGGCTTGCGTACTAAAAGTCATACCTGTATTTTTCCACTGGTAAAACAGTGACAAGTTCTGACTGTGTATGAGTATGAGACAAGATGAGATTGTAATTTTACCAAATAAATAAAATCACAACAAAAGATTGACAAATTATAACAAACTATGTTATTAACTTATTACATGCCATTTTTCATATACAGTCGCGCCTCATTATAACGCGGTGGTTGGGGTCCACGATATTGGACCGCGTTGTAAGCGAGGCGCGTTAGGTGTTCCCGTATCTGCCACCAATGGTACCACGAACAGCAATTAACATGCAACGCCGCCACTGATCGCTGTGATGAAGCCCTGTTGTCACGCACAGTTTATAAAGCTTATTTAGAGTAGAATATTAACGTTAATGTGTGTTGTATCGATTTTAAAATGTCATACTTTATCGAATGAACTGAATAAAATACGTGTGTGTGGAATATGGAATACAAATAATCTGTTACGATAGACTGACTGATCGCCACCACTGCGAGGAAGCCCTGTTGTGCCGTACGGTATATAAAGCTTATTTAGAGTAGAATATTAACGTCAATGTGTGCTGTATCGATTTTAAAATGTCAAAATGTTGAATTGAATAAATTACACGTGTGGAATTGTGGAATACAAATCGACAATAATCTGTTATGATGGGCTGACTGTATGACGCGTCACTATGAGTAATGCTCATCGAAAACAATAACCTGGAGACGAGCAGCGGAACATGTGCGTATGAGTTTACGCTTGCAGCGCAAACGTTGACTAAAAATTCTCATAGCTTCACTTCATCCTTTAGCCATCCCCGAAGCGTTGATTCAGGAACGCGCATCTCCCCGAGACATTTTGCATTGCGATTCACCCTTTTGTATTCGGACGACCCAATCTAACTTTTTGCGTACCATGTATGCCTTGCGTTTTGGCATAGCGAAGATTCGAGAATGATATTTGTGATGTGTGTAACAGACTAACAGAAGGCTAATAAAACTTTGTTGCTGTTTCACCGGAGATTTATATTGCTGTTGCCTGCTCAATTACGTTTAACACAATTTTACTCAACTTTTATTTCAATGCACTGTGAGTTATTTTCATGTATCGGCATTCAGTAAGAATTGTTTAATCTTGCCGCCTGAAATCGACTAGCTCTTGTTGCTTGTTATGTAGAATAAACGGATTAAACTTCAATGTTTTTAATCAGTTGAAAGGTGCAGGAGCGAATTGGCTGGTGTGTCTCTGATGTCTAAATTACCACTGAATGTGTGAACGTTTTATTCACATGCAACACATTTGTGTGAATCACCATTGCAATTAACAAGTCGCCCGGCCGAAGCCAACGCCGGCGAAACACGATTGATGGCAGCCCAACCATTTCACCCGACGGCAGAAAATCGGGGTCCACGACCGACCGCGTTATATCCGAATCCACGTAATAACTAGAGAAAATTAAATTTTAGCAGTGTGTTTTCATCTGAACTAAAAGTGTGTTTTCAGTATGCTTTCATCTGAACTAAAAGTGTGTTTTCAGTATGTTTTCATCTGAACTAAAAGAAACCATAACAGATCAATTTTTTTTTACAAATATGATTTTTATGTACAAACAACATTACAGAAAAATACTTTCATCATGGACAAAAAATGTAGATGTCTCTGTAGATAATTGAACAATATCAATCTTTCTAGTTCACATGATTCATCTTGTAGAGTGACATGTTGTACAGCTTCAATGACATGTTGTACAGCTTCAATGACATGTTGTACAGCTTCAATGACATGTTGTACAGCTTCAATGACATGTTGTACAGCTTCAATGACATGTTGTACAGCTTCAATAACATGTTGTACAGCTTCAATGACATGTTGTACAGCTTCAATGCCAATTTTTGTAAATATCAACCAAAAACTTTTCCAAATATCATGTCATAAGACACTGGAAAAAAAATTAAATGAAGAAAATGGGATTTGAAAATTGTTATTACCTATACATTACATTATAGACAGCCACTAAAATGCAGATTTCTTGGTATTGATTAGTTTCATTCAGATGTGGAATTTTCGTGTGCATAGAATGATAATGTGGAATAAATCTTGTGAAAAAATCCCAATTTGCTTTTTTCAAACCAATCATCCTATCTAGGCCATACCTGTCCTTAACAAACTTCTGTTTCATGCACCTAAGAGATAATAAAAACTAACCATGTGCAACTAAAATCAAGAATATTATACCAGTGGTTTACCCAGAATGTGTTCTAAAATTGGGAGATTCCAGTGATTTCTCCAGTTGACTGAGAGCTAACATGTGCCAATTTGTGCAAAGCATATTAATTTGGTCAGAAAGAGGACTAGTTTAGTAAACAAAGGCCAAAATATGTTACATAAGTATAGTATGGATGCAAACACCTTGGCCATATGCTATTGACAAGTATAGGAATAGGTACAAATATATTTTCATTTACCGAACAGATTTTGCTAGACTACAACACTTGTGATGTAGGGTTATCTAACAGTATGGTGCAGCCCATGAAATTAAGTTGCTGTGTGTTCAACAAGGTTTTCCTAGTAAACCGCTGGCGTGATATTCTTAATTGTAGTTGCAAATTGTTGCCTTAGTAACTCTCATAGGTGCATAGGCACAAGACCATGAGTTTTAGTTCCCATCAGGTATAACATTAATGCTACTTACGATATCCTGTTTAAGTCTCTGTGCGATGGGATCGTGTCCGACCTCCTCCTCATCCCGTTCCTCCTGCCTCGCCTGCTCTGAGACAACAACATCAGTCTCAAGTCATCAACCATTCCTTGTTTCTATTGTTTTATTTGAGGCGGTTTCATTCCATAATTTATTGCTGATAAAATGCACTGATTTGTCACTTATTTTCACACAGTTAGCAGTTTGTGTAAGTAAAAAAGAATCAATATTCCAAAAACAAAGGTGAGTTAAGGTTCCACTTAATTAGAAAAAAAATTAGAAAGGTACATTTCTTAGATTTCCCAGCTGAAATTTTGCAATGATCTGTTTTCCATTCATTGCATTGGCAATTGATGGGTCGTAGATGGGTTGATGCCTGGTGGGGGTCAATCCTATTATTTTATTTAATGGATTTTTTCTTACATATTTACAAAGAGCCTTAGACAGATCATTGACATAAGTCACACAAGTAATTCCTGCAGATTTACACAGAAAATTAATTCTAAATAATACCTGTGTCCAGGATGATGGCCACGTGAGTTTCATATAATACAAATGACAGTCTGTTTCTGTGACACTGGAGGATGTCACCTGATAAATTGTGGACAAATTTAGACATCCGCCACATTAAGACACAGAAAAGTAAAATAGCAAGTGCGACAGCTAACATGTCCACACAAGGACAGACTAACTTACAAGGGATGGAGAAAACTAAATATTTTAAAGTTTGACTTAGTGACCAAAGCGACTAATCATCACAATAGTGCCAACCAGCGTCAGTCAATTGTATTCTGTAACAACTGGTTTTGTAAGAATTATGTAACACTGACCAACTAACACTGCACTGTCTGCAGGTGTTGGAAGCTCTGGTCAACATGGCAGCCAACATGGTGTCATCGGTCATAGGAAACTGGTATTGACAATAGAAAAAGAATTTGCTCGTATTGCAGGCACCTTCACTGTGTCGTTTTTGTTTCCTAATATACAATTATTATTCTGTTTGTGCCAATAAAGTTATAGAAATTAGTGTAATTGATATTAGATTTAGGGACGTTAGAAGCTGTATGCAGATGGGAATGTTGCATGTCATACTTGCCGTCACTGTCAAACTAATTCTCGTTTGGCTTAGATTTGTCAGATGAAACATGTCACATGTTAAACTGAACCAGTTCTATTCACTGACCACTGGTCGGTGTTAGTAGAACTCAGCTTTGGATACAGACCGACCGATGATTACAGACCTTCAGTCTTCAGTTCCAACAAATATTCTTTGGCAATTCGCAGTCGTTTCTCTTGCGCTGTTTCTACATCCTCATCTTCAGATGTGCTCACATCGTCACGGTTTCTCCTGGGATCATCCTCCCCACTAAAACAAGTCAGCAAACATACAGTGAAACCATACAGCGACACTGGCTGAAATGTCAACCACAAATCTAGAATCACTAAGAAATTATTATTACATTGTTTATGCTGTACTGTCTATGTCTTTTACAGTTACAGACATGCTAGTAGCGGAGTGGAAAGTCATAAATGCACTTTTTGTATTATTTAATACAAGCAGGGTTTAGTTTCCAACACTTTGGATGTCTAAAAGGTATTTCTGATGCAATATCTTAATACAACGTTTAATCCATTGTTTCTGACATTTTGTGAGAAATTTGGTAACCCTTGCTTGAAGTCAAGTGCTATTTGTTATCCAGAAAGATTGAAATATCTTATATCTGGTTAACAAGCATAGCTTTAAATGGAATTGTGTGCATTTTAGCATTAATATCTGTGTTACTATATTTTACTTTCTGATACAGATGGTAAGCAACCATAATACACAGCCTACAGTTTTTAACACATCCACATACGAACCTATCTGCATCTTCATCGCTAAGTATTTCTTCATCATCGTTAATAACCTTTCTTGGCTTCTTTCTCTTGGCTAGATCATCCTTGGTTGTATGCTTGCCTCCAGTCTAAATAAATTAGAAACAGAAGGCATGTGCGGAATTTGTTAATTTACGAAACATTCTGCACTTCATCATCTTTTCGGATGCTCCAATTGGCAGATCGCGTAACAGTGAGTGATGATAATTCATGAGCAATATTAGATAGACAACTTAACTGTTTTACTGTTTCAAGTGTTGAGCAACAAAACACTCCATGATGCCAATTTTACATGGCTTCAAAAATAACTTCAAAGCTGATGTTTGTTGGTGATATATTATTTCATTATGACACCATGAAAGATGGCGCTTGAAAAGGAAGAGGTGATAAAATGTGTTTTTCTACACACAATTTTTTTTAATAATTTACACATTCCACAGATAATTATGCATTGACCATTGGCCATGACTGTTGTACATATATGATAGTTTGGTATATTTGTATTGAAAATGAGGTGGGCCCAGATTCCAGGCAAGTGCCAATAAGTAAGACAAATACATCTGAGTGCAATTCTTGGCAAAAGTCAGTACATGTAAATAAGTTTTAATAGTTAAGCTCATTTCAAGAATATGTGAATTGTTTTGACCAATTAAAACCATCAAATCCTTGGCTATTAGAAAGTGTTAGAAGATGCAATTAGTAGTGACACCATATGGACTTGTGCGAAGCTAACATATTGCTTTGGCTTTGCGTAGAACTCTGTAGTAGCTAGACAATTTTTTATTTAGTTGTTGTCAAATTTGATTGTTATAGTTATATCACTTGATATGGGTACCAATACATAAGATATATGTGGTGATGTTTGGCGACTGTAGCTGACCGTTTCCATGGTTAGATGGGGTGCAGGCTAAAAACTCCAAAGGCACCCAAATTATGGGAGGTCATCCTAACTAGCCAGTGGTGGTAATAATACTACACGACTGGCTGAAATGTTGATTTATCAGATTATCCGATGTCATGTGCGGATGCACGCTGAATATTTTGTACTTTGTCCCGCTTGTTATCTAGGTCAACATGTTTATGGGAACTAGATGTGCCCAAACTTCAAAGTGTATTCCCACGAAATAGTCATCACTACCCATCCGACCAGCGATGACGAGTCCACTGCCAATTAAAGTTAAGTTACCATATACGAGCCATGTAAATCTGAGCGAGCAATGTTGGTTAACGCAGCAACTGAAAGTTCCATGTTTCAACAGGCTGATCTGCCAGTTCTAGGGGTATTGTCTACTATCTCATGTAGTCGGGAACTCCTGGCAGCGATGATCTGATCGTATGGGAGGCTTGTAGTCTCAAGTAATTATACTCCAAACAGCCCAATCTTGGGTTAAAGCAGGAGTTTGGACCAACGGCTTTTAGTGTCTCTTCCGAAAGACACGGGCAAAGTGGGATGAACGAAATTGCCCATGCTTCGAAACGGTGAATCGAACCACAGTCCTCTCGAACGACAAGCGGTGCTCTAACCATTAATTATCATCACATTGCTTTATTATGGCATTACTACAAGACCTTGTCCACTCCCATAATATGTGCACTCAAGGTGACAAAACAAACCACGGACAACACTGTGATTTTACGGCAGCTTTCTTCATCTAATCTGACTGTACTTTTGCTGCGTTCACAATCCATTTATCTATACGAAGGCCTTATCGATATCGCACGTAACCCTACATTATCGCCCAAGCAGAATATTTCCACCGGATTTGTCCACGTTATGTTAATCAAGAACCATATTATTATACTGCCTGGACTTATGCTTTATCTTACACAGCGCACCTTCTTTTTACTTTCTGATGACGCTTTTCGTTTATTCTTGATGAAAAATGGCATAATTACTCCGACTCCACGCGCACGTGAACTTTCACAATTGACCGGTTCTGCCCTCTGTCGGGTACTTTACCAGCAACGTTACAATTAATATGCTAAATATCCCATAGGTGACGACACCTCTTAATGAATAACTTTATTTTGGTTATACATGTCATGTACATACGTTTTAACCCTTCTGTAAGTAAAACATGCGTCGACCCCCCCCCCCCGACTTCGTAAGTAAAACGACATATGACTACGACTGACTGAGACCCCCTGCCAACAAGTCTACATCTGCCCCTGATATTTATACTTGCAATACAAATATGAATGTTGATTTCTAAGACTTCACAAACAACACAGAAACACAGTTTTAACCCAAATACATTGATATGTAAGATCCTAAAAACAAACACGGAACTCTAAAAAATGTACGAACTGCACTGGTTCTGTTCTCTTAACAACAGTACCAGTACTTTAAATGTGTTGGTTTTAGGTTCAACATCTAAAATGCCCCAACTTTTTGTAACACACCAACATGTTATTCAAGATCATATGTTGCCATAATTAACTAGGGCTTGTATCTTGCATGCTTAGCTTGTGGGCATTCTAGTGGCCTAGTTTAATACCTACAGTTTTTCAACAAATCACATTTAAAGACCTTTTCAAAGCCTTACAAATGCAAGATCTGATTTAAAAAAAGACTAAGACGCTGTACACACCCTTTACATATTTACTATGGCACAGTAAAGACATCCAATTACAACACAATGGCTGTCATATACATTTATACTATAAAACAGTTTGTATTTACTATGGCACAGTAAAGACAATTACAACACAATGGCTGTCATATACATTTATACTATAAAACAGTTTGTATTAATTTGTTTGTTTTTCTGTCAGTTCCTTCATATCTCCATCAGTTTTGCATGTGTGGGGTTGAAATGTTGTACGCATGTTCACGAGCCCATGGGGATGGTCAGTACATTAAACAATTCGAAATTCCCTGGGAATGGAGATTTTATGAAGGAACTGATGTGGAAGTTTGATGCAGATTACGTAACTCTGAACAATAGTAGTTTGTAGTTATGTACAATTGTTAGCAACGCTATGCTTGTTTTCTATGATTGTTCCAAGTTACGTTACGTAATCTATGTAAAATGTCCACATAAGCTCCTTCAAACATTACGAATGGTTCGTGAAACCAGCATTGGTACATTATTTTGAAGACATGAAGTTGGATCCATCATAGCCATTGCCCTGCCACAACTTGACTGGGGCATGCAAGGAGTCATAGGCTCTTGACTGGGGTGTGCAAGGAGTCATAGGCTCTTGACTGGGGTGTGCAAGGAGTCATAGGCTCTTGACTGGGGCGTGCAAGGAGTCATAGGCTCTTGACTGGGGCATGCAAGGAGTCATAGGCTCTTGACTGGGGCGTGCAAGGAGTCATAGGCTCTTGACTGGGGCGTGCAAGGAGTCATAGACTCTTGACTGGGGCGTGCAAGGAGTCATAGGCTTTTGACTGGGGGGTGCAAGGAGTCATAGGCTCTTGACTGGGGCGTGCAAGGAGTCATAGGCAGAAATCACTGGAACTGGCATTGAGTGTCAATGCCAGGTTTGGTCATCAATATAATATATTATATCAACAGAATATAACCGCATAAATAACCCTGTTCTGTCAAAGATTGTGTCTTGTCATCAATGACAAATATTTGCATGTCAAGGCTTTACTTAGCATGTGCTTTTTCCTGTTAAAGTCCATGTAAACCACACGGGTGATGTTTTCAATTGTTTACCAAATGACAAATGGGCAGTTTGTTTGTTGAAACTCAATCGATATAAGTCATCAATATTGATATTTTCTTTGATATTTTGGGGGTTTCTTGACAACACCCCGATGGCAGCCAAATACACAGACATCAATAGTCGTATTTCCATCAAAATGAAGTCCCAGTCCACTTGGTGGACTCGTGACTTGAGTTGTCCGTTTGGCAAGTGGACATTCTCTCTGTTCTTTGTATCATCTGCTTCATGTCTCTAGGACGTCTGACGACTTTCTTCCAGGATTGCTCTCTGGTGTTTTTCCATTTCTGAAAAAATCTATAAAAAAAATAAAAATAAAAACTGAAAAACCCACATACAACAGTGTGATCACTAATACAATAGACTTTCCCAATATACCACTATGCTACTTGGTGGATTATAATGGAACATAAAGTTTCGGGTAAATGAACCACAGGCATGTACATTAAGCAGCATGATGTTCTGGGAGTTACCCAAATCTTTAAGTTCCATTATAATCCACCAGGTAGTGCGGTGATAATGGGAACGGTGTACTGAAATGTATCAATTATGAAAGTAGTAACCTGACATCTAAAGACAACAGACTGTGTATAAGACAGGGTGGACAGTAAGGCTGAGTAGAGGACCAAATTAAAAGCACAACCTACATTTTTTTTAAATTGTGCCGTTTTGACTTTTGAAAGCTGCTCTGGAACACTGTGCCTAGTGGAAATTAACATTAAAACCGCCCTGTTTTCAGGTCTGATGTAACATCTTGCACATTTGTAGTACAGTGGACTCCGCTTCATAGAATCACGTTGGACCTGAGCAATTGGATTCTATTAAGCGGCTGATTCAATTTAGCCACCGGCAGGTGAGAATCATTGCAAAGATACTGAGGGAGCTAGAAAAAGGTAGAAGTTCTTATGTAGACCCTGTGACTGTTCGAAGCCCTTTACACTTCACCCCCTGGCAGACCTGTTCATTCCAACACCAACTGAAGTTCTCTGGGAAGCATTCAGCCATGCTGCAATCACTATGTGAAGACTAGTCATTGACATATATCCAGTATTATCCACCACTATGGATATGTAGCGCAGTGAGGCAATGTGGAGTGAACAAAATTGTGGCAAGTTTCGAAATGGCAGCTAAAGGATTCGAACCCTGTTTCTCTCAACAAGAGTCTGACATTCTAATCACTGAGCCACTGCGCCGCACAAACAAGGACAATAAGGGTAACATCATGGCTAAAGATCCTACAGTGATGTCCGCGAGAGCAATTTCTGGTGAGGAAAGATCAGTAGAATTACGTCAGCGCCATGACAAATAAAGATAGTGGGTATGATGACTTTCCTGTGATATTTATAGAACATTATGTGACCACTAACATACAGATCACAATATCATCAAGAAGCTATCATTTCTACACATCAGGCCTAATACTCTGACACATTATCGATCGGGTGTGCAATTACGACGGAACTATTTGTTTATATTATGTGGTCACCACGTACAAAATGATACAAGCTATGATGACAGAACTATTGTTTACGTTTTGATGCAGTCATCATGTGCCAATTGGCAGACGAACACTTGAATCATTTTAAAACTGACACCGACGATAGATAACATAGTCCCCATCTCTGAATTTGCTAAAATCATAAAAATAAATACAAAAGGTGAAACAAATATCAAATGGTACATTTGCTATCTGCCTCCCGCTGTAATTGTTCCTGATGATGTGCAGAATATCACAAATAATCAGACACAGCCAATTAGTTGTGCTACTCCGCCGCCGTCTTGGTCGATTCAAGAAGGACGCAATTTGCAAATGTACCATTTAATATAAAAACTGTATGATCTGTAATCTGTGATCTGCTAAGAAAACAATATCACATCTCCCGTCACTTACCTCTGTAATCTCTGGCCGCCGCTTCCTGGAATCAAGACACCTCTTAGCCAGCTTGTATATCGATATAGCAACTGATTCTGGCCAATCAGTGGCACTTCGGTCAAGCAATGATAGGATGTCCTCGGGTTTATCCACCTCTTCGGAGATGTGTTCCGTCTGACCAGCCAAACACAAGAAAGAACAACTATGTAAGCCTTCTTCATCTCAGTTTTCATGGGTGGTCCTGTACCATACACACGAATGGACACATGCACACATACTTACGTACGTACATACATACAAACATACATGTACATACAAACATACATGTACATACAAACATACATACATAAATACATACAAACATACATATATCAAAACAACATATAAAATAACATATGACAGTGGACTTCACATTAATAAAATTGTGGATAACAGAATAAAATGTATTGACTAAGATAATAGAATCAAGCTGCTCTGGCCCAAAATGATTCTATTAAGCAGAATGTACTATATATTGATGTACCATAAGGGTGTATCATTACATGAGATGGTAGAAGCTATTGTGCTCAACTTATATAAATTATGCTTGTAATGTCTGTAAAATATGCTAAATGTATTATATTTTTATAAAGATAGTAGAACTGCAGGACACACAATTCTCATTCTCAGAGGACAACAAATGAATGAAACAGATTATCTACAAATTGTGTAAATGTTAGCAGCATAAATATGTTTAAAAACTACATTGACAAATATTTCAGAAGGGCGAGTTACACATAGATGAACAACTGTTGGCCTCTCGAGAAGCCAATGGCTTCCTTGTCTGCTTACCATCTGGGCCTTTTGTCTTGAATGGCTTCCTTGTCTGCTTACCATCTGGGCCTTTTGCCTTGAATGGCTTCCTTGTCTGTTACCATCTGGGCCTTTTGCCTTGAATGGCTTCCTTGTCTGCTTACCATCTGGGCCTTTTGCCTTGAATGGCTTCCTTGTCTGCTTACCATCTGGGCCTTTTGCCTTGAATGGCTTCCTTGTCTGCTTACCATCTGGGCCTTTTGCCTTGAATGGCTTCCTTGTCTGCTTACCATCTGGGCCTTTTGCCTTGAATGGCTTCCTTGTCTGCTTACCATCTGGGCCTTTTGCCTTGAATGGCTTCCTTGTCTGCTTACCATCTGGGCCTTTTGCCTTGAATGGCTTCCTTGTCTGCTTACCATCTGGGCCTTTTGCCTTGAATGGCTTCCTTGTCTGCTTACCATCTGGGCCGTTTACCTTGAATGGCTTCCTTGTCTGCTTACCATCTGGGCCTTTTGCCTTGAATGGCTTCCTTGTCTGCTTACCATCTGGGCCTTTTGCCTTGAATGGCTTCCTTGTCTGCTTACCATCTGGGCCTTTTGTCTTGAATGGCTTCCTTGTCTGCTTACCATCTGGGCCTTTTGCCTTGAATGGCTTCCTTGTCTGTTACCATCTGGGCCTTTTGCCTTGAATGGCTTCCTTGTCTGCTTACCATCTGGGCCTTTTGCCTTGAATGGCTTCCTTGTCTGCTTACCATCTGGGCCTTTTGCCTTGAATGGCTTCCTTGTCTGCTTACCATCTGGGCCGTTTACCTTGAATGGCTTCCTTGTCTGCTTACCATCTGGGCCTTTTGCCTTGAATGGCTTCCTTGTCTGCTTACCATCTGGACCTTTTGCCTTGAATGGCTTCCTTGTCTGCTTACCATCTGGGCCTTTTGCCTTGAATGGCTTCCTTGTCTGCTTACCATCTGGGCCTTTTGCCTTGAATGGCTTCCTTGTCTGCTTACCATCTGGGCCTTTTGCCTTGAATGGCTTCCTTGTCTGCTTACCATCTGGGCCTTTTGCCTTGAATGGCTTCCTTGTCTGCTTACCATCTGGGCCTTTTGCCTTGAATGGCTTCCTTGTCTGCTTACCATCTGGGCCGTTTACCTTGAATGGCTTCCTTGTCTGCTTACCATCTGGGCCTTTTGCCTTGAATGGCTTCCTTGTCTGCTTACCATCTGGGCCTTTTGCCTTGAATGGCTTCCTTGTCTGCTTACCATCTGGGCCTTTTGCCTTGAATGGCTTCCTTGTCTGTTACCATCTGGGCCTTTTGCCTTGAATGGCTTCCTTGTCTGTTACCATCTGGGCCTTTTGCCTTGAATGGCTTCCTTGTCTGCTTACCATCTGGGCCTTTTGCCTTGAATGGCTTCCTTGTCTGCTTACCATCTGGGCCTTTTGCCTTGAATGGCTTCCTTGTCTGCTTACCATCTGGGCCGTTTACCTTGAATGGCTTCCTTGTCTGCTTACCATCTGGGCCTTTTGCCTTGAATGGCTTCCTTGTCTGCTTACCATCTGGGCCTTTTGCCTTGAATGGCTTCCTTGTCTGCTTACCATCTGGGCCTTTTGCCTTGAATGGCTTCCTTGTCTGCTTACCATCTGGGCCTTTTGCCTTGAATGGCAATCTTGTTGAATTATATCTTTGCTGTGCAACTTAGTTAGTTGAGATGCACCTACCAGGCCTTTATCTTCACGGTAGTCGTCGTACGAAGGTAGACCAGTCAACAGCTCCAGCAAGACCTGCCAGCAAACAACACAATGTTCACCAGGGTTGTTTGATTTAAATCATTTGATTTAAATCATTGATTTAAATCATTGATTTAAATCATGATTTATATCACTCCAAAAAAAAAAATTTCACATTTTTTTAATCGCTGATTTATATGAATTTAACACAAATAATTGTTTACAAGTATCGAGATCAACAAAGTTTTGCGTTTTTTAATACAAAAGCACAAAGTGCACACACTTGTGTAGCTGTATTGACACCAGATAGCCTGATATTCAAATATTTTATGAAAAATAAATTATTATACCAGATTTAAAAAAAATCAAATAAATAAAAAAAATCCGATTTAAATAAATAAAATCCTATTTTTTTTTTTTTTTTAAATCATGATTTTTTCAACCCTGATGTTCACACCTGTCTACGTGTTGATGGTATTACTATACAAGCTTAACTGCACTTCCATCATCCATATACAATAAACGCCATGGTTAAGGCATGTAATTTCAATGGCAGGTCAATACTGAATTATTAATATAATACACTGTATAAGTTTTCAGGTCCAATTTGGTCCAATGTGTCTCAGTCCAAAAGCTCAAAGTGCTTTATACATACCTACTACTAACTGCTAAAATTTATAACTATTTGTACAGTCACTGGTGTAGTTATTGCTCTACACCTCATTTTGAGATCTCGATGGATCTCACATCATATACATCATTTGTAAGATATAAAATGATATATCAGTCATTGGGAGAATAAACGTCTGACAAAGTTAACTTTTTTGAAGAAAAATTATGCATAAACAGGTTTTTGAGATCACCGATCACCAAGTCGAAGCATTATTGCGATATGTGTTGCATGTTGCAGTAATATGATGCATATTACCATAGAGTGAGACTTTTCGAATATGCTCATTTTTAAAGGCAATTTCGATGGCTGCCTCATTCTGCAAAACAAGTTTCCAGCGTACTTCACTCAGAAACAATGTTTCTACAATTTAGTTACACTATATCGGTGAAACAACTGTTGTGATTTCGAGTATCGTTCCCTTGCATAAAAGTTTCTTCAGATTTTTTTTAAAACGGCATATTCAATTGGTAAGAGAATGTGCCAGTTTTTTTTTAATCTGAATTTACTAAGGACAAAAACTACACTGACTAGTAAAGCTATGCAACGACCACTCACCACACCGTAACTGTAGGAGTCGATCTTTGTTGAGATGGTTCCATACTGTTTGTACTCGAGAGGCATGTACACAGTAGTGCCAATGATGACTTCGGTGACTGTTACTGAGCTCATCCTGTCTGTGGGTCCCAGACGAGCGAGGGCACAGTCGGCCAACTTAGCCGTGAAGTCCTTGTCCAACAAGACGTTAGCACTGTGAGAAACAACTCCTTCAGTAATTATTTAACTTTTCTCAGGATAGTTCATTTTCAAGATAATACCATTTTTTTACATATCCCAACAAGCGAAGAATGGAGGAGCTGAGGGAGGAGGATGTGAAAGAGTTTAAGGCGGAAGCTGGTGAGGATATTTGGCAGGAGTGGGAGGGGAGTAGAGGATGAGAGCATGGGATGGGGGAGTGGGATGGGGGAGTGGAGACAGCTGGTGGAGACGAAAGTGAAACGAGACGAAGAAGAAGGGAAAACAAAATCGACGACTGGCATCAGTGCCAGCCTCGCCCCGGACTACAGCGATAATGAAGAGAGCAACATTCAAGTTTTATTTACCTGTATGGTTGTTACATATCTTACTAATATGGCTTCCTCGGTCTGAATGATAATGACATTATTGTAGATGTGTGTAAGCGACCTGGATATGGAAGAGAGGCAGAGATCAACCGATATGAGCGTAACTATGAACTTCCACACGTCTACAATAACGTCATCCTACCTGGATGTTGTTCTCATTCCTACTGAGGAAGCCATCTTGATAAGATAGGCAAACATATCTACAGGTAAATAAAACTTTGGAATACGTCAAAAAGAATTGTACTATCAACTGAAGTTGGGACATCGTGAATTTGTTAGTATTTATAACATCTTGGTTGTTTAAAAATAGTATCCATACAAAACGTGTTACTATCACGATCTCTCATGTCTTAATATTGTAGAAAATACATGATTTAACAAGATTGCCATCCAAGGTAAAGGCCCAGGTGGCAAGTGGACAAGGATGCAATTGGCTTATCAAGAGTCCAACATATTTTTTTTATGTGTAACCCACCCTCCCGAGATATGTGTCAACCTCCCTGTCTCCAGGGTTGTTAAGCTACATATGAGGCCTAAGTATTGCTTTATGCAGAGGTATAATTTGCTTTTTCTCCTTGTATGTTATGTTTCTCCTAATCAACCCAGAATTTGATTACCCTTTGAAGCTGCAAAACTACACTGCTCTGAAACGTTCACACCAGCGCTTATTGTAACTCCTAAGTCCTTATCTTTTACAGTAGTACCAAGAACAGTATCTCCCATTTCATAGTTTACATCCAAATTCCTGTGTCCTGTATGTACGCATTTATATTTCCCAAAATTTAATAACATCTGCCATTTTTTAGACCATTTAACTAATTTGTCTAGATCATTTTGTAGATGTTGTTTATCACCATCATTGTTAACCTTTGTAAACACTTTTGTGTCATCTGCAAATTTCAGTAAGTTGCTTGTTATATTATCGTCCAAGTCATTGATACATATTAAGAATAATAAAGGTCCTAATACTGATCTTTGAGGTACTCCACTCAAATTTGATTTCCAATTTGAAACCTCCCCATCTACTACAACACGCTGTCTTCTGTCAGTCAGCCATTTTTCTATCCATTCGATTATGCCATCCCCGATACCATGGGCTTTTAATTTAAGTAGTGATATTTGATGTGGCACTTTGTTGAAAGCTTTCTGAAAATCTAAGTAGATAATATCTACTATTGATCTCTCATCTATCCACTTAGTGATTTTTTCTAAAAACAACATATTTGTTAAGCATGACCTCGCTTTTAGGAATCCATGTTGAGATGGATTTAATAATTTATGCCTAACAAGAAGTCCACAAATGGTTTTTAAATAGATGGTTGATTGGTCTATCAAATTCCTGTTTGATAAAATTTCTGAATGTAAATATAATTCAAACTACAATCTTCTCGGTTGAGAGTCAACATTCTAACTAACTGTTCTACCACGTCCCACATGTAACCGATTCTAAACGAACCCAGAATTCCTAACTAAATGCTTTTAGTATTGATGATTTGCATGAATTGGTTACCTTTTCACATCTCTGTGTATGACTGCCTCTTTTCTACAGCTGTGTAGATAGTGGATTGCTCGGACTGTGTCCACAGCAATGTCGAATCTCTGCACCACTGTCAGTGGGGCAGTATCATCCTACAGCCGGAACAACAATAAAAACATTTTTAATGTACGGATGTTGTTATAAGTGTAATTGGATTTTCACCAAACAACCTGGTATATCAGAAAATATTAAAGTTATTTATTTATTAGTCAACAACTACAGAAGTGTAATACTTAGATTAGTATTGGCAGAATGTATCTTTTGAAGTGACCGGTCCTTGTTTATTATGGGTTATTTTCCAATTTTTATTTAGATTTTAGACATTGCTTGTCATTGCTTGTCATTGTTGTACGTCATATCGAAAAATATTGTTGGATTTCTGGAATAAAAAATCTTAAAAAATTCGTAATAGATTACTAAAAAGAAGACTGAGGTAGACAACGGCTGTGTACAAGGATTCTGTCCAGAGATATTGTCCTAGAATCGTGCAGATTTACCAGACAAGCGAGTCGATCTTGCAAGGAGCCGTTCTTCATGTACATTGTGACAATGCAGTAGTGTGGACCATCTGTTGAGTAACCGATAAGTGGCAGGATATTGCGATGTCGAAATCTGAAAAAAGTCCAGTAAAATATGGTTCAAAGGTCCCTCCCCAATTCTTTTCCCACTGGTCTCATTTCCAATTAACTTTACAAAAAATCAAACCTACCTAATATCTACAGCAAAATGCTAGCTCGTTTGTGCAACTTTTGTATGTAGTTTTTGTGAAATCATCAGACAAATTATTAAATTAGTTAATGTTTGGTCAAACATTAATTGAAGAGAAAATGGAAATGCTCAAAAAATTTTAACCTTGGTTAAATTTTTTTTCTTATCAGATCTAACAACTAGAGTCAATTCTTCCGATGATTTGAAAAAAATTTGCATTTTGCATTAAATCGACTGCAAATGTTACTATTCACAAACTACATATCTGGACATCAACGAACCGGATTCAATATACGATAAATCAGTTGAGGATGGATTTTAATCTGCCACAAGGCTGTGACCCAAGTAATAAAAACATTGTAGGAGTGCAGCAGATGTGTAAGAGATGGCGTTCATGGATATGTGAACTGTGTGGAACCTGTGGATGTGTATTCAGATGTGTAAGAGATGGCGTTCATGGATGTGTAAACTGTGTGGAACCTGTGGATGTGTATTCAGATGTGTAAGAGATTGCGTTCATGGATGTGTGAACTGTGTGGAATATGTGGATGTGTATTCAGATGTGTAAGAGATGGGGTTCATGGATGTGTAAATTGTGTGGAATCTGTGGATGTGTATTCAGATGTGTAAGAGATGGGGTTCATGGATGTGTAAACTGTGTGGAACCTGTGGATGTGTATTCAGATGTGTAAGAGATGGGGTTCATGGATGTGTGAACTGTGTGGAATCTGTGGATGTGTATTCAGATGTGTAAGAGATGGGGTTCATGGATGTGTGAACTGTGTGGAATCTGTGGATGTGTATTCAGATGTGTAAGAGATGGGGTTCATGGATGTGTAAACTGTGTGGAACCTGTGGATGTGTATTCAGATGTGTAAGAGATGGGGTTCATGGATGTGTGAACTGTGTGGAATCTGTGGATGTGTATTCAGATGTGTAAGAGATGGGGTTCATGGATGTGTAAACTGTGTGGAACCTGTGGATGTGTATTCAGATGTGTAAGAGATGGGGTTCATGGATGTGTAAACTGTGTGGAACCTGTGGATGTGTATTCAGATGTGTAAGAGATAGGGTTCATGGATGTGTGAACTGTGTAGAATCTGTGGATGTGTATTCAGATGTGTAAGAGATGGCGTTCATGGATGTGTAAACTGTGTGGAACCTGTGGATGTGTATTCAGTAGTACCGATATATAATTGGTGGTGTAGTGTGTCAGTAACTATATTGCTTGCTAAGTCAGTGAAACACACTAGCTACTTTTGAGGTTAGACTTTGAAATTGCACCAATTTGACAAATACGTGATGGTTTACAATAATAAAATTAGTTTTCAATCCTCCATGGTTAATAGGGAGAGTATACAATGCCAGCTTGAATGTCTAGAACAAAGCATGTGATTTTGCTGCCTAACATTCACAATGGTTTCTGAAGCAACTGGAAATATTTCATTTACTGACTGAAGTAGATTTAACAACATTTCACTACATTGCCATCTAAGGCAAACGGCCAGATGGCAAAGGGACAAGGCTTATTGATAGTCCAAAAATTTTTCAACTCTGTAACCTGCCCTCCTCAGATATTTGTCAATTTTGTTTTTAAACATATTCACGCTGTTGGCATTTACAATATACACAATCTGCAGATAATCTGTTCCATTTATAATATACACAATCTGCAGATAATCTGTTCCATACATGTATTATCCTCTGTGAGAACGAGTACTTTCTGATATCTGATCTACACTGATCCTTCACTAATGTTACTTCGAGTCCACTAGTTCTACTATCTTTCTTAAGTGATTAAAAATATTTCTATGAATATTTTCATACCCATTCGATATCTTTAAAAAGTTAAATTGGATCTCCTCTTAATCTCCTTGTCTCTATGGTTGTTAAACCACATTATTTTAAGTGTTCTTCATAACTAAGGTCTCTCAGTTCTGGAATCATCTTAGTTGCTCTCCTCTGTATTCGTTCTAGCGTATTTATATCCTTCTTAAGATATGGTCTCCAAGCTTGTATACATTATTCTAAATGAGGCCTAACTATTGCTTTATACAGAGGTATAATTAGCTCTTTTTATGTTATCTTTCCTCAACCCAAAAATGTGATTACCCTTTGAAGCTGCAATACGACACTGCTCTGAAACTGTCACATCAGCATTTATTGTTACTCCTCAGTCCATTTCATTTATGATAGTACCTAGAACAGTATCTCCCATTTCCCAAAATTGAAAACCATCTGCCATTTAACTAATTAGTTTAGATCGTTTAGTAAATGTTGTTTATCTCCATAATTGTTAACCTTTCTAAACACTATTGTGTTATCTGCAAATTTCAGTACGTTGCTTGTTATATTATTGCCTAAGTCTGATATATATTAAGAATAATAAAGGACCTAATACTGATGTCGTGCCCCTCTCAAAACTAATTTCCAGTTTGTAACCTCACCATCTACTACAATACGTTGTCTTCTGTCAGTCAGCCTTTTTCCCATCCAGTCAATTATGCCATCCCCGATACCATGGGCTTTTAATTTAAGTAGTAACCTTTGATGTGGCACTCTGTCAAAAGCTTTCTGAAAATCTAAGTAGATAATATCTACTTAGACTAAGTAGATAATATCTACTTAGACTCTACTACTCCTTCATCTATACACCTAGTGATTTCTTTTAAAAAACATAATATATTTGTGAAGCACGACTTTGCATTTAGGAATACATTTTGAGATGGATTTTAGGCATCAATTTTTAGATGGATTTAATAATGTATGCCTTACAAGGAAGTTCACCATATTATGGTCTTTAATTAATCTTTCTAATAACTTATGTTAAACTCACTGGTCTGTAATTCTCTAACTTATTTCTCGAACCTTTTTAAATAATGGTATGATGTTTGCTTCTTTCCATTAAAAAGGAACCACTCCCTCTTTTACTGAAAAGGTGGACATTCTTGCAAGTGGTATACTAATTTGTTCTACTGTTTCCATGAATAGTTTTTAGCAGAAGGCTATCCACTCCAGATGATTTATTATCCTTCATTGCCTTTATTTTCTTAACTACCATTTCTGGAGTTAGAATTAACTGACCTAGCCTAAATAAATTAACTAACCTAAATAGTTTGATATAACCTGAAATTTAGCATTTGGAACTGGTAATGAACTAATGTCCTCTCTGATAAACACTGAACTGAAGTAACCATTTAGATCTTCCACCATTAAAAATCCCTGTGATATTATATGCCCAGCACTTCCAGTGGTCCAAACTTGTCTGACATGTTTTGTTTACTCCTGACATACATAAAAACTCTTGCTGTCATTTTTTATGTTACATGCTTATTTTTGCTCATAGCTTGTTTTAGATTTTCTAATTTCAGTTTTCAGTTGTAGCTGCATTAAGTGCCTCACTGTAATTTGTGTAGTCTTCAAGTAATAAAAATGTTTACGTAACAAACCTTGACAATATTTCAATTTCTTTGTTGAACTGTTGTATAATGTCGGACTTGTGGGATTCACCTGAACTTTGGCTGTTATTAACCAATCGTTTCACTGCAATTTTTCCCGAGCTGCCTTCACCTACAAAACATTGTAAAGCATCTTACAACACCAGAACACATTTCTCCAGTAATTTATCCATTTGTTATACAATGTCTGCAGCAATGTAATTATAAAATAAATTTGTTTAACTTTAAATAAAAATTATCAACAACTAGCTGAGTTGTTTGGCACTGCATGGGAGAAAAGGCAGCCACTGCAACAGCTTATGAATCCTTCCACAACCCAGACAAGTTTTGGTAGGGCAATACCAATGGCAACTTCGTGCCCAACTAACAGACAGTGCTGGTTTCACGAAACGTTCATACCGTATGAAGGAACTTACGTAATCTGTTTGACACAGATTACGTAACATAGTGTTGCTAACATCTGTACATAACGATGAACTCCTGTTGTTCTGAGTTACGTAACCTACATCAAACATCTGCATAGGTTCCCTCATAATATCCCCACCCCCGGGGGATTTTTTATTTTGTATCGTATGAACCATCCCCATGGCCCCCCGGGCACGCCTACACAATTTCAGCCTCACACATGCAAAACTGACGGAGATTTAAGGGAACATACAGACTAACATCCAGGGTCATAAACTACTTTATAATATATATAGACTATACCTATTCTAACCCTTTTCATGCCCTTACTGTCACTGCTTACCAATAAAGACTTGACCATATCCTCCAGCACCAATGAGATTCCCACCATCTCTGTATGGTGTGTCATTGAAGCCGCTTGTAGCCAGTTCCAGAGTTTCATACCCAAAGTGCTGCACCTCCGCTGAAGTAATCATGTGTTTACAAAGAAGTCGTATGTCTGTGACCAAATACTATACACTTATTGCACGATAATGGGTTTTACGCATGAGTTGCTTCAGAATGTTGTAATACAACATTCTGAAGCAACGAGTGCATAAACCCATTATCGTTCGATAAGGTATTTATTATATTTGTTGATAACTGACATTTCAACACATTTAATACAATAAAATTGCAATTTATGCATTATATGATGCACACCGTTTGAACTGATTGTTCGGTGCATGTGCATGACAGTGCGATTTTATTGCACTGGCCGTCACACTGTGCAAGACATCATAAACCACTCCAGACGGTGTGCCATCAGTAGCAGTTACCAACATAACTAATTCACATACACACTGTGCAAGACATCATAAACCACTCCAGACGGTGTGCCATCAGTAGCAGTTACCAACATAACTAATTCACATATACACTGAGCAAGACATCATAAACCACTCTAGACGGTGTGCCATCAGTAGCAATTACCAAGATAACTAATTCACATATACACTGTGCAAGACATCATAAACCACTCCAGACGGTGTGCCATCAGTAGCAATTACCAACATAACTAATTCACATATACACTGAGCAAGACATCATAAACCACTCCAGACGGTGTGCCATCAGTAGCAATTACCAACATAACTAATTCACATATACACTGTGCAAGACATCATAAACCACTCCAGACGGTGTGCCATCAGTAGCAATTACCAAGATAACTAATTCACATATACACTGTGCAAGACATCATAAACCACTCCAGACGGTGTGCCATCAGTAGCAATTACCAAGATAACTAATTCACATATACACTGAGCAAGACATCATAAACCACTCCAGACGGTGTGCCATCAGTAGCAATTACCAAGATAACTAATTCACATATACACTGTGCAAGACATCATAAACCACTCCAGACGGTGTGCCATCAGTAGCAATTACCAACATAACTAATTCACATATACACTGAGCAAGACATCATAAACCACTCCAGACGGTGTGCCATCAGTAGCAATTACCAACATAACTAATTCACATATACACTGTGCAAGACATCATAAACCACTCCAGACGGTGTGCCATCAGTAGCAATTACCAACATAACTAATTCACATATACACTGTGCAAGACATCATAAACCACTCCAGACGGTGTGCCATCAGTAGCAATTACCAAGATAACTAATTCACATATACACTGAGCAAGACATCATAAACCACTCCAGACGGTGTGCCATCAGTAGCAGTTACCAACATAACTAATTCACATATACACTGTGCAAGACATCATAAACCACTCCAGACGGTGTGCCATCAGTAGCAGTTACCAACATAACTAATTCACATATACACTGTGCAAGACATCATAAACCACTCCAGACGGTGTGCCATCAGTAGCAATTACCAAGATAACTAATTCACATATACACTGAGCAAGACATCATAAACCACTCCAGACGGTGTGCCATCAGTAGCAGTTACCAACATAACTAATTCACATATACACTGTGCAAGACATCATAAACCACTCCAGATGGTGTGCCATCAGTAGCAGTTACCAACATAACTAATTCACATATACACTGTGCAAGACATCATAAACCACTCCAGACGGTGTGCCATCAGTAGCAATTACCAACATAACTAATTCACATATACACTGAGCAAATGTAGCTACCAATGCTTACCATATGTATTAGTAATATTCCGGCTTTTTGAGATATCATCACTTAGTCATCATCGTGGCTTCTGCCTATGTTAAACCCAGTTGGATACTGCACACAATAAGTGTCACCAGTCATCATAGCAACCCATGTGACATGATGCAAGTGGATGTTAGTTTGTCATTTAAAAAAATGCTAGGGTTACAGTTTTGGTTAGATATAAGGTTTGCTTTAGTGTCATAGTTAGGGAATCCGAACTGGTTGAATTAAATTGTTCAGTGAATAAAACTTGTCTGATGAATAGGTCGCAGTGAACATTTTATGAAAATTTATTGATTAGTTTTTGAGATATTGGATCATATATAGATATTGACATTTTCTGGATTAAATATGTATATATGTATAACGGTATACTTTGTGCCATGTGAGCAGTCACTTCCTCTCAACAGGTTGCTCTGAAATTTTAAATAAGTGCATAACAAAAATTATGTATATAAATAAAACAAACCTGGTATGTCTGGGGCAATATTAGGAATGTCGAACTCTGAAACAAAATAATAACAAACAAACTATAACAACAAGCCCAATTTAATTACATTAATTAATGACATCATCTTCTGAGAAACAAACAGTGAAGAATTGGAAGAATTGGCAATTAAATAACAGCATGCAAACTCACACATGTACACATGCATGCACGCACACGCGTGCACGCACGCACACACACCCATATGCACTATCTAAACCAGAAGAAACTTACCTGCCTGTGCTGTTTGTTCTTCCACTTCGTCCTCTAGAACAACCAGCAAACAATGAAACAAATGGCATAGCTAAACTAATATATATTTTTCTTGACATATATTTTTCCTTTAAAATACACTACACTACTCATAATTAAGGAAATCAAGTTGGCAATTAAGGCATCCAAAGCATCTTACATTTAAACAGGGATGGCAGGTTTCTGACAGGGCGGTTTCTACTGCGGTTTAAACCATCAACTGTCTCGTCAGAAATACCTTTCTGACATCAAAATGTCAGAAACTCCGTTTTAACATATTTTCTTTAAAATTTATCACATGCCATTTTTTTAATGTGTAGATTGTATGTTAAATCAATGTAGTAATGCATTAGTAACCTATCATGTGTCATATACAATTGCATCTTTTACTCTGTGCAGTCTATTATGTTTGTATTTTCTACCAATTTGTTAGCAGATAGAAATAATAACAGATCGATGTCATTATTGCAGCATGGCTTCTCTTGGCAGCTAGCTTTTACAAGAGCAGGACAGGTGTCAATCACAATTGGTTTCTCTTGGCAGCTAGCTTTTACAAGAGCAGGACAGGTGTCAAACACAATTGGTTTCTCTTGGCAGCTAGCTTTTACAAGAGCAGGACAGGTGTCAATCACAACTGGTTTCTCTTGGCAGCTAGCTTTTACAAGAGCAGGACAGGTGTCAATCACAATTGGTTTCTCTTGGCAGCTAGCTTTTACAAGAGCAGGACAGGTGTCAATCACAATTGGGAAAGCATGAAAGAAGTAGGGTGGATGTAGGTGCATACCAGTAATAACATTGGATGGTTTCACTTGGCAGCTAGCTTTTAAAAGAGCAGGACAGGTGTCAATCACAATTGGGAAAGCATGAAAGAAGTAGGTGGATGTAGGTTCATACCAGTAATAACATTCAATGGTTTCTCTTGGCAGCTAGCTTTTACAAGAGCAGGACAGGTGTCAATCATAATTGGTTTCTCTTGGCAGCTAGCTTTTAAAAGAGCAGGACAGGTGTCAATCACAATTGGGAAAGCATGAAAGAAGTAGGTGGATGTAGGTTCATACCAGTAATAACATTCAATGGTTTCTCTTGGCAGCTAGCTTTTACAAGAGCAGGACAGGTGTCAATCACAATTGGGAAAGCATGAAAGAAGTAGGTGGATGTAGGTTCATACCAGTAATAACATTCAATGGTTTCTCTTGGCAGCTAGCTTTTACAAGAGCAGGACAGGTGTCAATCACAATTGGGAAAGCATGAAAGAAGTAGGTGGATGTAGGTTCATACCAGTAATAACATTCGATGGTTTCTCTTGGCAGCTAGCTTTTACAAGAGCAGGACAGGTGTCAATCACAATTGGGAAAGCATGAAAGAAGTTGGGTGGATGTAGGTGCATACCAGTAATAACATTCGATGGTTTCTCTTGGCAGCTAGCTTTTAAAAGAGCAGGACAGGTGTCAATCACAATTGGGAAAGCATGAAAGAAGTTGGGTGGATGTAGGTGCATACCAGTAATAACATTGGTTGGTTTCTCTTGGCAGCTAGCTTTTAAAAGAGCAGGACAGGTGTCAATCACAATTGGGAAAGCATGAAAGAAGTTGGGTGGATGTAGGTGCATACCAGTAATAACATTGGATGGTTTCACTTGGCAGCTAGCTTTTACAAGAGCAGGACAGGTGTCAATCACAATTGGGAAAGCATGAAAGAAGTTGGGTGGATGTAGGTGCATACCAGTAATAACATTGGTTGGTTTCTCTTGGCAGCTAGCTTTTAAAAGAGCAGGACAGGTGTCAATCACAATTGGGAAAGCATGAAAGAAGTTGGGTGGATGTAGGTGCATACCAGTAATAACATTGGTTGGTTTCTCTTGGCAGCTAGCTTTTACAAGAGCAGGACAGGTGTCAATCACAATTGGGAAAGCATGAAAGAAGTTGGGTGGATGTAGGTGCATACCAGTAATAACATTGGATGGTTTCACTTGGCAGCTAGCTTTTAAAAGAGCAGGACAGGTGTCAATCACAATTGGGAAAGCATGAAAGAAGTTGGGTGGATGTAGGTGCATACCAGTAATAACATTGGATGGTTTCACTTGGCAGCTAGCTTTTAAAAGAGCAGGACAGGTGTCAATCACAATTGGGAAAGCATGAAAGAAGTTGGGTGGATGTAGGTGCATACCAGTAATAACATTGGTTGGTTTCTCTTGGCAGCTAGCTTTTACAAGAGCAGGACAGGTGTCAATCACAATTGGGAAAGCATGAAAGAAGTTGGGTGGATGTAGGTGCATACCAGTAATAACATTGGATGGTTTCACTTGGCAGCTAGCTTTTACAAGAGCAGGACAGGTGTCAATCACAATTGGGAAAGCATGAAAGAAGTTGGGTGGATGTAGGTGCATACCAGTAATAACATTGGATGGTTTCACTTGGCAGCTAGCTTTTAAAAGAGCAGGACAGGTGTCAATCACAATTGGGAAAGCATGAAAGAAGTTGGGTGGATGTAGGTGCATACCAGTAATAACATTGGTTGGTTTCACTTGGCAGCTACCTTTTAAAAGAGCAGGACAGGTGTCAATCACAATTGGGAAAGCATGAAAGAAGTTGGGTGGATGTAGGTGCATACCAGTAATAACATTGGATGGTTTCACTTGGCAGCTAGCTTTTAAAAGAGCAGGACAGGTGTCAATCACAATTGGGAAAGCATGAAAGAAGTTGGGTGGATGTAGGTGCATACCAGTAATAACATTGGATGGTTTCACTTGGCAGCTAGCTTTTACAAGAGCAGGACAGGTGTCAATCACAATTGGGAAAGCATGAAAGAAGTTGGGTGGATGTAGGTGCATACCAGTAATAACATTGGTTGGTTTCTCTTGGCAGCTAGCTTTTACAAGAGCAGGACAGGTGTCAATCACAATTGGGAAAGCATGAAAGAAGTTGGGTGGATGTAGGTGCATACCAGTAATAACATTGGATGGTTTCACTTGGCAGCTAGCTTTTAAAAGAGCAGGACAGGTGTCAATCACAATTGGGAAAGCATGAAAGAAGTTGGGTGGATGTAGGTGCATACCAGTAATAACATTGGATGGTTTCACTTGGCAGCTAGCTTTTAAAAGAGCAGGACAGGTGTCAATCACAATTGGGAAAGCATGAAAGAAGTTGGGTGGATGTAGGTGCATACCAGTAATAACATTGGATGGTTTCACTTGGCAGCTAGCTTTTACAAGAGCAGGACAGGTGTCAATCACAATTGGGAAAGCATGAAAGAAGTTGGGTGGATGTAGGTGCATACCAGTAATAACATTGGATGGTTTCACTTGGCAGCTAGCTTTTACAAGAGCAGGACAGGTGTCAATCACAATTGGGAAAGCATGAAAGAAGTTGGGTGGATGTAGGTTCATACCAGTAATAACATTGGATGGTTTCACTTGGCAGCTAGCTTTTACAAGAGCAGGACAGGTGTCAATCACAATTGGGAAAGCATGAAAGAAGTTGGGTGGATGTAGGTTCATACCAGTAATAACATTGGTTGGTTTCACTTGGCAGCTAGCTTTTAAAAGAGCAGGACAGGTGTCAATCACAATTGGGAAAGCATGAAAGAAGTTGGGTGGATGTAGGTGCATACCAGTAATAACATTGGATGGTTTCACTTGGCAGCTAGCTTTTAAAAGAGCAGGACAGGTGTCAATCACAATTGGGAAAGCATGAAAGAAGTTGGGTGGATGTAGGTGCATACCAGTAATAACATTGGTTGGTTTCACTTGGCAGCTAGCTTTTACAAGAGCAGGACAGGTGTCAATCACAATTGGGAAAGCATGAAAGAAGTTGGGTGGATGTAGGTGCATACCAGTAATAACATTGGTTGGTTTCACTTGGCAGCTAGCTTTTAAAAGAGCAGGACAGGTGTCAATCACAATTGGGAAAGCATGAAAGAAGTTGAGTGGATGTAGGTGCATACCAGTAATAACATTGGGGAGGACTTCAAAGGACTGGGTTAGTAATGAGCAAAGGCATTTTTGGCTGTGTCAATAAGTCAATTGGAAGCCATCAAGAGTTAAACTTAAGCAAACGAGACAGACAGGGTTGTTTGATTTAAATCATTGATTTAAATCACTAAAAATATATATAAATAATTGATTTATGATTTTTTTTGACTTCCTGTTTTTTTAATTGCTGATTTTTATGAATTTAACATAAATAATTGTTTACAAGCATCGAGATCAGCAAAGTTTTGTATGTTTTTTAATACAAAACACAAAGTGCACACACTTGTGTAGTTGTATTGACACCAGATAGCCTGATAGTCAAATATTTTATGACATTGTGTATGTTTGAGCTATCCCCTTTCTGAATGCAGTGAAGCCACACAAACTTGTCTTCCAGAGGAAGTATCTTTTCAACTCAGAAGCCCTGAGTTAATGTCCACTTATAGCTTGTGCTAGTTGTTACCAATTCAGTATGTTGACCCAGTTGTTTAATACTGTACCAGTTTGTATTTTGGTTAGAGACCCTTAGAGTACACAGAGCCCTGGCCAGGTGCTAATCCACCCTCTCAGCAAACAATAATTAGCACTGCTACAGCCACAGACACACAGCATGCTTTCCTTTCCAAGACAGATTATGCAACTACAGGTGGTGAGGCCTTGTGGACATTGTCTAATGTCTTTATATAAGCAAAAATCATGTACCCTCTGTTAAGACAAGAACCCAAATCGATTTGAATAGAACACGTTTGGAAGAGTTTACAAATTTAAACATCTATATAAATATCTATATACCAGATTTAAAAAAAATCAAATAAATAAAACAAAATTCCGATAAAAAAAAAAACTTATTAAAAAAAAATCATGATTTTTTTCAATCCTGGAGACAGAACTGTACTCTTGTACTGCTCACTGCTGTGGGCTGATAGTCAGCTATGCACAGCTTCATTGTGTAAGATTAGACAAATCAACATCAAAGAAAGATTCAAGGCAGGTCCAGGCAACCATTTGAAGTCCCAATTTCCTGGTGAGCTACAACTAAATTTTATAAGAGTATTGTCTGAGCTTGCTTCTATCATTATGTGCACCTGTCTGTGCTTGATGGAGGTAGATGCTGATTGGCCCAATGCTTTCTACTTAGCAAGTTGCTTGGCCAGCCACCTGTTGGTACACCTTCACATAGAGATACACTGTTACACTGTTACACTTACACATAATGAGCATTTGTAAGGCTAGAGATAAGCCTTTCGTAGTTTGCCCATATCTTAACCCAGTTTTTATCTATTCTGTTTTTAAAAATGTTAGTAGAGGGTGCAGATATAATATTGTTGGACAAGGAATTCCATACATCCACCACCCTTTGACTGAAAAATCGGCGACTGCATAGCTTCATACAGGGTTGTTTGTTTAATTTTTTTACTGTGGCCTCCGAGGTTATTTAGATTAATGTTAAATAACTGATCTGGTTCTATGTTCTCTTTCCCAGTTAACAACTTAAAAGTTTCAATTAAATCTCCTCGTAATCTCCGTTCTTCAAGTCTATGAAGCTTTAGTTGTGTTAATCTTTCCTCATATGTAAATTCCTTTAATCCTATTACCAGTTTTGTTGCCCTGCGTTGTACTTTCTCAAGCATTAAAACATATTTTGCATAATAAGGTGACCATGCATGTACGCAATATTCTAGATGTGGTCTATCATATGTATTATAAACAATGTTGAACGTGTCTCTGTCAAACTGAATAAATGCTCTCTTTACAGAACGCAAAACCACCATAGCTTGTTGGGTTGCTGCAACAACTTGTTTCTCCCATTTAAAATTATTTGAAATCCAGACACCTAGATCCTTCTCTTGAACTGTTTCGGCAAAAAAAGGTATTATTATTTTCGGTTGTGATGGTGTACTAAAATGTTGGATTGTCTTTGTCTATGTGCATCCTTTTACATTTACTAGTGTTGAACGTTAGGCACCATCTGTTACTACACTCACCTAAGTTATCTAAATCAGCAAGATTTCACAGTCAGATTTGTTTTTTAAATTTCTGAATATTTTGGTGTCGTCAGCAAACATTTAAAAATTACTATTTACTGTCTCTGGTATATCATTTACATAAATTAAAAAGGGAATAGGTCCCAATACTGATTCTTGCAGAACACCACTAATGACATCAAACCATTCAGAATATTCACTTCTTACCATAATTCGCATTTTTCTATCTGATAGCAAATCAGCTATCCATTCTAAAACTTTACCTCGTATTCCATAGGCAGATAGTTTCTGCAACGACCTCTTTTTTGGGACTTTGTCAAATGCTTTTTGAAAATCCACCAAAATAACATCAACACTATGTCCCTGATCCACATCTTCTGTCCAACTTTCAATAGTTTCTAACAAATTTGTTAGGCAAGAACGACCCTTTGTAAAACCATGTTGGTCTGGGGTATTTAAATTGTTTTCTAATAAATGTTTTAACATTGCATCCTTAACACAAGATTCCATCAGTTTACTGGCTAGACAAGTTAAACTCACTGGTCTAAAATTACCAGCCATAGATTGGGATACTTCTTATAAATTGGAGAAATGTTTGCCAATTTCCAATCTAATGGTACTACACCACTAGACAATGATTCCGTGAATATTAGAAACAACCGTTTAGCTAGTCTTGAGCACAATCCTTCAATATCTTTGGATGTATACCATCTGGACCACAAGCCTTGTCTTCTTTTAACTGCTGAAACTTTATAAATATATCTAGCTCAGTAAATGTGATCTCGTTTAAAACCTTGTTTTCTGGAACTCTGTTTTCAAATTCCAGTAAAATATTACCACCACCCTCTTCCATTGTAAATACTGATTCAAAGAACTTCCCCAGAACATCAGCTATTTCCTGGTCATTTGTTGTGGTTTCACCATCCTCTTTTCTTAAATGTGGTACGACTGGTTTTACCTTTTGCTTACTTCTTACATAGCTATAGAAAATCTTTGGTTTGTCTTTCATTCTCTTCAAAAGCTTCTTTTCGTACTCCCTTTGATCTTTTTTTCCAGATACTGTTGTTTTTATTTCTTTGCCTCTTATACTCTTCATATTCTTTATTTCTACCAGGTTTTCATATCTTTTCCAAAGTAGAATCTGTTTCTCTACCGATCTACAGACTCTCTTAGTTTGCCAGGGGGGCTTTAGGGTTTGACTTCTTCCTTTCTCTTAGTTTGCCAGGGGGGCTTTAGGATCTGGCTTCTTCCTTTCCCTTAAAGTTAATGGCACATTTTTTTTCACTTCCTCTTAAATTTTCAACTTAAAGTATTTCCATCTCACATTTACTCCTTTTGTTTCCATTTCTTCTTCCCACTTAATATTATGAAAGGCTACATTCATAGCTGCCATATTCACTTTCCAGTAATCATCTTTTCTCACCATATACTCTTGTATCTATAGCCGAGTATGTAATGAATGTCCACACCAATCCAACATTATCACTTTTCCCCAGCGGAGCAATAGATTTGAGGTTCTCAATCATATAATCCTCGTTTGTGAAAATTAAATGTAACATTGACGTTTCATTTCATTCCCTAAATCTTGTGTTAAAATCAACATGTTATTTCAGGAATAAGTTCTGTGTTACATCCAAAAAATTAGCTGGAAGTGAGTTATCACCAGCTTTCAACAAACAGCTCTTCCAGTTAATTTCAGGGAAATTGAAGTCCCCAGAAATCAGTAGGTGAGATATACCGTGTTTTTCGACTGCTTTGTTCATTAAACTAATAAGCAACTTGGTATTTTGTTCAGTTGAGCCCGTACTCTTATATATGCATCTTACTAGTAGTTTGTCCCTCTTATTTAGTGGGATTATACTCCATACGGATCTTCCACGATCATCTCTGTATGGGGTAAAACCTTCCAGATTAATACACCTTCACTTTTACCTTCACTACAGGATTCTATAATGCCAATAACTTTAGGCTTCAGTACTGTTACCACCTCTCTAAATTCATCCATTTTATTATTTATACTCTGTGCATTTGCATAGTGGTACATGTGAAAAAGTGCAAATTGATTACCCACATTTTTCAGACAGTCATAATGAATAGTGACTTTAACAGTGCTTGTAGCACCCCTGCGTGCAGCATGTTTAATGGTGGCAGACCAGCTAATGCTGTGTGGGAACATTTTGTTAAAGTGGAAAGTATTGGAAAAACAGCAGCTAGATGCAAGTTCTGTGGTCACCAGACGTTCCCGAAATGTGATAGAATGCTGGTTCATCACACCAAGTGCAGAAAATCATAAATGTATATAGCATGTATTAGATTCTAACAGTTTCTGATGTCAGAAACTAGTTTCTCAGTTTCTGACATTGTCACATCAGAAATACCCTTTTGACTGTCAGAAACCCAACCCTGCATTTAAAGGGATAAACCCTTTGGCTATGAATATATCTAATCAATTACATAAACTTTGACATTATCACCTTGATAAATCTGGAAAGATCTAACAACTGTTCAATACTATGTACATTGAATAACTCATTCATTAAAAAAGTATTGGGTTTAACTCTGTGGTGCCTTTTAATATATTTCAATCTTTCTTCCATCAAAGACAGACAAACAAAAACAAAATGGAATTCATCACCTTGATCCTCGGTGTTACATAAATTACAAGTTCTCAGTGCATCTCCTGGGAGATAATGTCCAGCAGAGATCCATAGGTAATTAGTGATTCCCACAATGAAATTTACATAAATTTATTCTGTCAGTTGGGCTCAGAGGGATTAAATATTTCTGAAAAACGAATTAATTTTTTAGTATTCTGTAATTTGAGCACAGCCTGTTTGCATGAATTTCAGAGATGCACTGATTGAGATAAACGGATGAGACCAAGCAGCTACACATGGTAGTTTATTTGAGTGGTATGTAAGAATATCTCACCGCCAAAAAGTTTGTTTAGGACATTTGCTGCACGAATCAACTGTGCCTCAACGAGAACATCTCTAAGTGTGGCAGCTTTCACATTGTCCATCGCCCAACTTTGTAGCAGCATTTCTGTGGGGCTGCGACCATATCTTAGTTGCAGGGCCAGATTTCTGAAATCAAACATGCCTTATATACAATTTCTGAGGTCACAATTCAAATAACAAATTACTCTTGGTATAAATAAATGAAAAGTCCATCCCCAACTGATTTAGCTTATCGCAAATTCAGTTCATTGATGTACAAATATGTAGTGTACTGAATAGTCTATGTAACATCTGCAGTCCATTTAATAAAAAAATCATCAAATCATCAAAAGAATTGACTTCAGTCGTTAGATCTGGTAAGGCTCAAAATAGTGACTATCCAAAATGGTACACTCTATGGGTCAATGCTGAGCATGGGCGTGACTTCAATCCTCTTGCCGATCACATGACAAAATTTCAACAAGGGTGAAATTTGTGAGTTCTCAGTGGAGGTAGGTTTGATTTTTTGCCAAATTAATTTGTAATGAGACTAGCAAAACATCGGATTGAGGAGGGAACTTTAAGTCGCACACTTGTGCCTATCAGATTAGGTAAATATTTGGATTGGACAAGAGTGTAAGTGAAAAGAGTAGACAAGCGAAGAATGGATGAGCTGAGGGAGAAGGCTGGTGTGAAAGAGTCTGGTGAGGAGCTGAGGGAGAAGGCTGGTGTGAAAGAGTCTGGTGAGGAGCTGAGGGAGGAGGTTGGTGTGAAAGAGAGTCTGGTGAGGAGCTGAGGGAGAAGGCTGGTGTGAGAGAGTCTGGTGAGGAGCTGAGGGAGGAGGTTGGTGTGAAAGAGAGTCTGGTGAGGAGCTGAGGGAGGAGGTTGGTGTGAGAGAGTCTGGTGAGGAGCTGAGGGAGGAGGTTGGTGTGAGAGAGTCTGGTGAGGAGCTGAGGGAGAAGGCTGGTGTGAGAGAGAGTCTGGTAAGGAGCTGAGGGAGGAGATTGGTGTGAAAGAGAGTCTGGTGAGGAGCTGAGGGAGGAGGTTGATGTGAGAGTCTGGTGAGGAGCTGAGGGAGGAGGTTGGTGTGAGAGAGTCTGGTGAGGAGCTGAGGGAGGAGGTTGGTGTGAGAGAGTCTGGTGAGGAGCTGAGGGAGGAGGTTGGTGTGAAAGAGTTTCAGGAGAGAGATGGTGAGGAGCCAGCGACTGTGTGAAGAGAGACTTGGCGGAGGTGGGAGGGGAGAATGAGGGTTGGGGAGTGGAGAATGAGGGCAAGGGATGGGGGAGTGGAGACAGATGGTGAAGATGACAGTGAAATGGGATTAGAGACGGAAGAAGGGAAACAAAAATCGACAACATAGGTATCAACACTACTGCTTTTGGGAGGAAATACTGTTTTCCCCCTTATAAAAAATGTCCTGCCTTTTATAATTTTCAACAATACATTTTTTTCCGTAAAATCTGTTGCACAGGAGGCTGTTCAAGGCACATATTATTAATATGGCCTCAAGAATCTTCCAGGATTTTAGCCTTGGTTGGCAATCTTGTTAAATTGTGGAACTTGAGTGTGATTACTTACAAAACATCATCAGAGTTGAATTTTAAGGCTCCATTTCGAGCCTTTATAATGCTGGCAAGGTCCTTCCACTTGTCATCAGGATCGAGAATTCGTCTTAGACTCGTCCACGCACTGACAGGAAGCTGTCGGATGACTGTCTCAGGACTACAGTGGGGAGGTCTTGCTGTCATCGTTAGACTGTGAACTCTAAAGCAGAAATTTACTCATTTCTACAACCCAATTAGAAATGCATTTGACATCTTGTATATTGCCATCTGTAAGTAAGATGGCACCATGCATACATAGAAATCGTTATTCAACAGGAGAACTTTCAAATATATGCAACACTCCATTTGAAGCATACAGCTGTATTAAGATTTGTGGGAAAACATGTTAGCAGAATTCCTTGAAAACTGTGAATGAACGGATAGTTTTAACGTCTATCGCCACACTATTTACTATTAGTATCAGGGCAGAATAGATATTAAAAGCATTATTCTGTCATAACCATTTCGTGCAAGACCCAGGAAAGTACCACTCTTTTATAAATCATGTTATGCAGACGGGTACAGGTGAATTCGGCCCACTTTATAATGGTGTGAAAGGGGTGGTGAATTCGGCCCATGTCATTTTGGCTTGGGGATTTCGGCCCGCAGTTAGGTGAATTCGGCCTGCTTTTCCCATGTATTTTTTGTATCGTTGTGTGGTTTATGAATGTCATAAATATAACATAATTAAAAAGTTATCATTATGCAGCCACCAATTGTTGAAGAATATTCATTTCCAATTATTTTGTTATGTTATTTGTAGCTTGGTGGGATCTGTGTGTGAACTGTCCGGATCTAGCCAGGATTTGAGCAGAACTTTTGTGTTCTTTTTTCAAATTGCCAATCGCCACACATACCATTTGTAAAAATTTGGACTAATGTTCTTACCTCAGGTCTTCAAATGGTGTACGGGGCTACAAAGAGCAATGGCTCAATAATTATTAGCGTCCACATGAAGCTGCTTTGGAAGTAGCTGCTTTCTGTGATCTACAGGGACCATCTACAGTATGCTTACCTCCACTCTGACTGACAGCGGTGTCAAGCAAGATCTACACAGTTGTAGCTAGTAATGGATTAGCCCTCACTTTAAAGGTTTGTTATTCCCATACTCATCATCAAAGGGAGGTTTAATTAGATACCAGTGAAGTACAATGCTTGTACGTTTAAATAAGAAAACGTACAAGAGAAACTTCCACAAAGGTAACTACAAAGATATGAGAAAATACTTAGCAAAGCTAGATTGGAATAACATGCTGATGAATAAGACCGCAATTGAATGTTGGAATATTCTAAAATATGAAATTGAGAGTATCATCGATAAATTTGTTCCCTTCCAAAAACAAGGAAAACGGTGTAGAAAGAAACACTTGTCAAAAGAGGCTATTAGAAAAATAGTGTTAACACAAACTATGCGGAGGGTTTATAGGCGTACCAGAAAGGACGAAGACTACGCAAAATACAAAGAGGCACTTAATGCAGCTACAACTGAAATCAGACAATCTAAAAGAAGCTATGAGCAAAAACTAGCATGTAACATAAAAAATGACAGCAAGAGTTTTTATGCATATGTCAGGAGTAAACAAAACGTACAAGACAAGGTTGGACCTCTAGAAGACAGTGCTGGAAATATAATATCACAGGGGTTTTTAATGGCGGAAGACCTAAATGGTTACTTCAGTTCAGTGTTTACCAAAGAAGATATTAGTTCATTACCAGTTGCTGATGCTAAATTTCAGGGGGCTAAATCTGACTATTTAGGTCCGTTAGTTGTAACTCCAGAATTGGTAGCTAAGAAAATAAAGGCAATGAAGGATAACAAATCACCGGGAGTGGATGGGATTCCTCCAAAATTACTAATGGAAACAGTAGAACAAATCAGTATACCACTTGCAAGAGTATTCAACTTGTCATTAAAAGAGGGAGTTGTTCCGTTTGAATGGAAAGAAGCAAACATCATACCATTATTTAAAAAGGGTTCGAGAAATAAGTCAGAGAATTACAGACCAGTGAGTTTAACGTCAGTGATTTGTAAATTATTAGAAAGGTTAATTAAAGACCATATGGTGGACTTCCTCGTTAAGCATAAATTATTAAATTCATCTCAACATGGATTCCTTAAAGCGAGGTCATGCTTAACAAATATGTCATGTTTTTTGGAAGAAATCACTAAGTGGATAGACGTGGGATTGCCAGTAGATATTATCTACTTAGATTTTCAGAAAGCTTTTGACAAAGTGCCACATCAAAGATTACTACTTAAATTAAAAGCCCATGGTATCGGGGATAGCATAACTGACTGGATAGAACAATGGCTGACTGACAGAAGACAACGAGTTGTAGTAGATGGAGAAGTTTCAAATTGGAAATCGGTTTTGAGTGGGGTACCTCAAGGATCAGTATTAGGACCTATATTATTCTTAATTTATATCAATGACTTGGACGACAGTATAACAAGTAACGTACTGAAATTTGCGGATGACACAAAACTGTTTAGAAAGGTTAATACTGATGGTGATAAACAACATTTACAAAACGATCTAGACAGATTAGTGAAATGGTCTGAGAAATGGCAGATGTTGTTCAATTTTGGGAAATGTAAATGCCTACATACAGGACATAGGAACTTGAATGTAAACTATAAAATGGGAGATACTGTTCTGGGTACTACTGTAAACGAAAAGGACTTAGGAGTTACAATAAGCGCTGATATGAAAGTTTCAGAGCAGTGTGGTATTGCAGCTTCAAAGGGTAATCAAATTCTTGGATTGATTAGAAGAAACATAACATACAAGGGAAAAAAGTTAATTATACCTCTTTATAAAGCAACAGTTAGACCTCATTTAGAATACTGTATACAAGCATGGAGACCATATCGTAAGAAGGATATAGATACGCTTGAACGCATACAAAGGAGAGCAACTAAAATGATTCCAGAACTGAGAGACCTTAGTTATGAAGAACGCCTGAAAGAATGTGGTTTAACAACTCTAGAGACAAGGAGGTTAAGAGGAGATCAGATTGAAGTTTTTAAGATATTGAATGGGTATGAAAATATTGATAGAAATATGTTTTTCTCACTCAAGAAGGATAGCAGAACTAGAGGACATGAGGTAAAATTAGTAAAGGATCAATGTAGATTGGACATCAGGAAGCACTCGTTCTCACAGAGGACAATAAATGAATGGAACAAATTGTCTACAGATTGTGTAACTGCTAGCAGCGTGAATATGTTTAAAAACAAGGTTGACACATATCTCAGGAGGGCGGGCTATAAGTAGATGAACATTGTTGGACTCTGGATAAGCCAATGGCTTCCTTGTCCACTTGCCATCTGGGCCTTTGGCTTGGATGGCAAATCTTGTTAAATCTTTGTTTGTCTGGTACACTGGGCAGGTGTGAATAAAAGAAAAACTGCTGCATAGATCAAAGACCCTACGCAGGTGGTTTAGTTGCATTCACAAACAACAGTCCGTTACCACTGTCATTGCTCTGTAATTAGAGTTAATTAAACACAACTCTGGGTGAAATTTCACCTGATTTTTGGGAGGTAACGCATGAAAAACTTAACTATAGAAACAGGCTATTATGATAATAGTACGTTTCTGTTTTTAACTTATTCAACTTACATGTTTTTTAGTAATATATTACACATATTATGTGATCTTAATTTTAACAATACAATGAATTGTATAAGTCATAACGATCCTCTCACTGACTGTGTGTTAAAAAATAGTGCCGTATTTTAGGGTACATGGGCACTCGAAATGCGAAACGAAGTCTGTAAAAGTGGTTACAATTTTGGATTAAAGTGGAACAAGATCAATAAATGAAACAAATAGTCAATTAACAAATGAGAGAATATGCTTAATTGACTCTAAAACAAGCATTAAGCCACATGTGCTCGGCACACAATCGTTTGGGCCGAAGTCACCAGAGTTGCGGGCCAAAGTCACCAGAGTTGCGGGCCGAATTCACCAGAGTGCGGGCTGAATTCACATGTATCCTATGAAACTACAGAGCCAGAGGCAGAGGTCTGTGAGGATTCTGGCTGGGAAGATACAAAAGGGGAGCAAAGCCAAAAGAACAACAGTGATTCAGAAAGGGAAGAGAGATGACAGACGGAACTGGCACTAAGACAGCTAGTAAAAAAGACGTTGGAGACGAAAGGAAACATATCATATTTATATGAGACTGTATCAGTGCATATGGCTATGCCATTGGATTTTTTTCAATTGTCGATGAAATACTAGACTACAAATATTTCGAAGTCTTATCGTACGAACCTGGTCCTGTCCTATTTTCGATCAATCCTCTCTCACACTGTAAGGCGTGAGGGTGGTTTCAAGTCTTCTGTGGCGTTATCAACTTCCCTTCAATACTAGTGCCGTGGCTTCATTCCAGTTCCATAATAAACTTAGACTTAGTAAGTTAGTTGAACAATCTTCGGAACTTGTACTTTAATTGAACTAGTATCAGCTTACGTCTTTCGAGATCAACGCATTTGACACAACTCACAGAAGAGTTTGTCTACGAGTTTACAACTTAGTTGTTACTTACCTGTAGTATTAACTTAATTCGGTTGTAAAATAACGTTTTGCTCACTTCGTCTTTGATATACCAACGAGAAAAATCCCATATTTCCACTGGGTTAAGGGAAAACCCGCCTCCAGCCAATGAGAATGTTTCTCTGCACTACGTCGACGTCTATGTCAAGGTCGTTGCTGACAAACCAGGAAGTTAGCTAGTTAACGATTCCGTCATATGGCGCCACTGTTTGTTGCTTACATAATACACACCCAGAGCTTGGAATGAAACATATCAGAGTATGAATATACATCCGAGGACTTTCATTATAGCTCATCAGCTATGAGTAACATAAGCGTATGCAATGCATACGAAACGATTCTAAAATTGAGTCGTAATGAGGAATACAGCGTAATTAATATTTAATGCTGTGTTCGCTCCGTATTTGACTGTGAGAATGATTTCAAAATCTGCCCAGTACTAGCTATGACATGCGGCTTTTGTTAAGCGATATACGAACATCGATAGCAACTCATCGGATGAACTAAAATGACGTTGACCGACTCATCTTGGTAATGCAACGCTTGCTGCAAGTTTATTGACATAACTTTTAAGTTGTCTAGTGTGATAGACCCCACATGCCACTTCCTTTAGGGTTCACGATCCTGGGTACACGATCCTGAGTCAACACACCGCTTTTGTTCACAAATATTACTGAACATGTAAAATAATAGCAATATATGACAACATAAGCATACAGGCTTGCTCATTAGGACGCACCATCACAAATAAACAACGTTTGTGTCAAATAATAGCAATATATGACAACATAAGCATACAGGCTTGCTCATTAGGACGCACCATCACAAATAAACAACGTTTGTGTAAAATAATAGCAATATATGACAACATAAGCATACAGGCTTGCTCATTAGGACGCACCATCACAAATAAACAACGTTTGTGTCAAACGATGAATTGTGTGCATGTTGCTTCCGTTTACATTCAAAACAGGGCTTGTTGATACACCAACAATACTGCTAGTTTGTGCTTGCAAGCTGTTATGATGAGAAACCCTTAGTAACGTACTCGTCCTGAAAAACCTGATGAGCAACCCAATATAGTGGTCGTATTTCAGTGAGCAAGGCTGTAGATGAAACGTTCTAGAGAGAGAAAAATTACATTAAGCAGATACGTTGTAGCGTCGAGACAGTGCGCTTAAGTTCGTTTCGCTGCGATACCGGGTCGTTGTGGGGGTCGTTTCTTGCGAGTTAGCCGAATAAACACGTCCTCGAGAGACGTCGCCTCAACTGAATAATCTTCGATGTTGTACAAGGCTTTAGCCGCTTCCGTGCGCTCGAATAACATCGCCAGCGTCATATCTGTGCATGGTATGTAATATGATACCTGCCTCTTGTGCGTGTCGTCGAGAACGCTGCCAGGAAACGTTTCCTCTACGTATTCTTGCAGTGTAACCATGTCTAAAATGGTGCCGTTCGTGGGATCGCCGGCGTTAATTGTTAGCTTAAAGTTCCTCCCGAATTCTGCCATGAGATCTTGTAGCGTTCCAAGACATGTTAACCTCCCGTTCATCATGACGGCGACGTGGCTACACAAATCCTCGTAGATGGAGATACTGCAAACACACATTGCAGTAGGATACAGGACAACCACATAAAGACACGATATACAGTAGGATACAGGAAAACCACATAAAGACACGATATACACACAACTTAATGTAAATTGCTTCTATTGATTTCAAATGACACGTTCTTTGGTACACACTTGCGTCACATGATGCTTAATCCCTGTGGAAGATTTCAGATGGATATCTTTGATGTCGTTGATGTGGTTGAGGTCTCAACACGTGCGTCAGATGTTGAACTTGGCGCTGCAGACAAACTTGAATTCGACGCACTGACCCGACCTGTCACCTCCACGCTTCTATCTCTGTGGCTGTCTTAAGGACGTATACAAAGGAAGGCCACGATCTATAGATGATCACAAATAAGCAATAACTGAAAACAAATATGTTTACTCCATGCAACCGATCGAGTCAGAAACGTCATTTGTGCCTGCACCGCCGAGGCCGTCATCTGAAGCAAATGGATCCAACGAAAGTGTAATTTGAAACACAAATAAGGACGTTTTCGAGGTCATCGTGTATTATGCATGAACATAAGCTAATATAAAACGAAACTTCTCTCTTACACAGGCACGTACACCATTCACACACACGTACGCACACGTATGTCTTAATAGCCATCTTCAACGGGCTTCTTTTAGTTAATTACCCATTGACGGCAAAAAAAAATGCAATTTGAACGATAAGAAAAGATACGCAGTACAACAATTGATAAACATTGTAGAAGAAGCACCAACAGCAAAGCCAGGGCGGGGGACAAAATCACAAGGAATGAGGAGGCAAATTAAAAGTCAAACTACTAGGAAATAGTTCTCCCAAGTGTATATTGTGGTAAATTGCTCTGAATTGTGATTACCGGAAAGGCCTGTTTACACGAACGATTTGTGCCCCAACTGGTTGGGCGTCACTGTGTAGCATGGCAATGCAGCTAAATTATGTGCGCGTTTAGATGAGCGACACTGTAAGCTAGATCTTGACTCGCGCCATTCCCGATTTGAGCTTTGATGAAAGGTCACGATGGGTACACCTGCTGTCGGTGGCTGATTGGTCATCGTTTCAAAATCACCCCGGATTATTGGTTAAACTGGGAACAGCCCCAATCCGAACGACAAAACCGTAGCCACAAATTGACATCACGGTCTCGCGTGTGTGTTTACAGGGCTGATTCTTGCACCGTGATACAACGCGACACAGTGCCGGCCGACCGTTTGGGCATTTAATCGTTCGTTTAAACATGCCTTTAGTCAATTTAGCCGACTGTCATGCCACCTCAAACTCGGCTCTCACATGTTTGTTCATGAAGAATATAAATGCGATCAAATCACACTAGACTACAGATGTGGCTAGCCAACACTACCCGTAAAATGTCGACAACATCTATTGTTGTAACATTATGTTTGTATCCCAGAAACGTGCCAACTAAGCTGATTTCAGAACAGAGATACCTCAAAATATTGATAGACAGAAGTATGTCTCCTATCATAAGGAAGATGGGATAAAAAAAGTATTACATTTTCACAGAGGACGGTAAATGAATGGAACAAATTATCTACTGATTGTGCATACATACACATATATTAGGCACATTTTAGGTACAGCCATAATTAGAAAGATATACACTTTGTATAAAAAAGAAAACAAATAGGCCAAAGGTAATTTGATATAAATGAGTGGCTCATATGACAGCGACATATCTGTCTTAATGGGAGTCACTGGCCCTTTCTTTTTTGTTTTGTACTATTTTTGTATTAACTTGTATCATTTGTATTGTATTTATACACACACACGAAAATGCATGTGAAATCTCATTTGTTTGTCAAAATAAAACTTCCTGTTCTTGTTCTTGTAAAATTGCTAGCAGCGTGAATGTGTTAAACACTTAACTGACAAATATCTCATGAGAGCGGATTACACATAGAAGAAGAATCACTAGAATCTTGATAAGCCAATGACTTCCTTGTTCTCATGCCATGTGGGATTTCTCCTTTGGACTGCAATCGTATTAAACCATGACACATCTTGTTAAAAGATCCTCTCCCCGGACCCAAAATGTGAGCGACCCTAGCGGCACCATGCGGCGTTTGGGTGATCGAGACTACGCCCGTTGGAATGTGCCATACCTTGTGGAGGTCGTCACGATAGTTCCACCGCTCTCTCGATATCTCCTCAACAAGTCACACGTGTTCTTTCTGGAGACCGGGTCCATTCCCCGTGTGGGGTCGTCGAGCAGAAGTAGTGGTGGGTAGCCCAACATCGCTACGACAATGTTCAACTTTCTTCTCTTGCTGACGCTGATAACACAATAGGCCTAATTCTTAAAGGGAAACAAAAGTCATGGTTTTGGACATATGCACGCGTAGGAGTTACTAAAACATAACTATTTGGAACTACAATTAAGACTATCACGCCGGTGGTTTACTATAGAAACCTTGCTGAACACGCAGCATCTTAATTTCATCGGCCGCGCCATACTGTTAGATACAACGTTTTGATATACCTGTACAACGTTTGCTGTTTGTGTTGTACAGGACGATTATATATAAATCTGACGACACCTGACCTACAACACAACAATGGCTTATTTAGGGGGAGTGGCTTTGGGGTATAATACTTTCCGTGAATAACATGTTGCGCCACTACATAGCAGCACGGCAAACTAATGGGTGACTAAGCTTGGCCCCTGCCTTTGGTCCCGCCCTGGCCGATATCCTAAATATGCCAATGCAAAACAACAATGAATATTCGGTAGCTCTATGCTGGTACCAGATCTCATATGTTCTTACCCGAGACACCCGACTCTTGTGTCCACAAGGTCGGTCATACGGAGAGTCTGCAGAAGCGTACGAGAAAATGCGCGTTCTTTAGACAGTCCACGGATTCGGGCATACAACCGCAGAGTCTGGCGAACCGTGAGGAAGTCCAATAGTGCGTCCCTCTGTGGGCAGTAGCCGATGTGCCTACAAACCTGCGGAGACAAAACGCCGAACATGCGAATAAAATACGAATAAATCGTGTGTGTGTGTGTGTGTGTGTGTGTGTGTGTGTGTGTGTGTGTGTGTGTGTGTGTGTGTGTGTGTGTGTGTGTGTGTTTGCGTGCGTGTTTGTGTGTGTTTGCGTGCGCGCGTGTTTGTGCGTGCATGCGTGCGTGCGTGCGTGCGTGTGTGTGTGTGTGTGTGTGTGTGTGTGTGTGTGTGTGTGTGTGTGTGTGTGTGTGTGTGTGTGTGTGTGTGTCTGTGTAGTCAGCAGTGCACTTAGACAGTTTACATGTGTATGCGGCGTCTGCGCGCGTGTATGTTGATGTGTGTTTACATATGCGTACGTGCGCACATAGGTACGTACGCACGTACGTACATGCGTAGGTGCACACCATACTCGCATATACATCTGTGCTATCATCAATGAACGTAAGATTAGTAGTTCTTACGTTTCCGGCGCCGGATGTGACGTCATGCCCCGCAACCAGCGCCGTTCCAGATGTCACGGTGACTTCCCCCGTTAGCATGCGGAACAACGTCGTCTTCCCGGCGTCTGTGCGTCCGATAAGCCCAAAACATTGGCCGGCGCGCACGCCGAAAGTGACTCCGTTGACAGCGCAGCTCGGATTCAACCTGCGGCCGAAGTTCCACTTGGTCAACTTCTCCACGACCAGGACATATTCGCTCGCCTTCACCGTGTTGGTCATGCCATGTATGACTGTGTACTCTCTCGCGACATTCCTCCCTGTTTTGTTCACTGGTTTCCGGGCCGACCCCGGCCCCAGTCGGAGAGCGAGTCTGGATAAGAGACGGTGCATGAGGCGGCTGTCGAGGCAGGCGATGATGGAAGTGTACAAAAGGCCGTGTACAACCAGCGAGATGAGCATCGTATCGACGTCGGACTCATTCGTTTTATCCGGATTCAGTCCAGTGTCGTACTCTATGCATACTGAACTAGCTGACCTAGAAGAACACGTTTCTGAAAAGATTTAGATTTAACAGGGTTCACTAGATTCCCACACAAATCAACAAGCAGCTGCGTTGTGGTCAGTCATATAGCTTAACTTTCTGTGTACTGCTTGTCACAACATTAACTAAACACGAACACTGTCTGATAGTTACTACTCTACTGATTGTGTAAATGCTAGCAGTGTGAGTACTTTTAAAACAAAATTGACATATATTTTTATCAGGGGTGTTACACACGGATGACTAATAACGCTGGACTCTCAATAAGCCAATGTTTCTTGTCCTCTTGCCTTCTGGGAGTTTTGCTTCGGATGGTAATTGTGCTGACATTTGAAACGGTCACTGGCGATTGCTAGATCATTAATGTACATAATGAACAATACAGGTACTAAGATTGATTTTCAGATTTAATATTTCCCAATTGTACACATTGTTTACGGTTTGATCAATAATTCCTAAACAGATCAAGTGCGGTGTTTTTTATTCCAAAGAACCTTAATTTATTGATTGCAATGTCACGACACCTTTGCAACACGGATGGATTTCACCAGCTGCGCATCTGGTCTTGTCGAAGTCCCTCTCGCAGATCAGCCGCTTCGCCATGTTGCTGTATGTGAGGTAGAGGCCTCGGCCGAGACAGAAAGTCGGCATGGTGTACATGCACAGTTGGTTGACGGACTCTTGCATGCCCACAGTACGCAGCAACGACACTCCATTCACTGCGATCAAACCTGCAGCACACGTGACCGAGACGGAACTGCACCAAAGCTACCGCAGCCAGAATACTAGTGCTGTTCCGATTAATCGATTTCGTCGACGATTGATTGGTTCATGCTTCAGATGAATTTATTTTGAGAACAAGACAACGAGTACAGATATGACAGGACTGGCCGAAATTATTACGGCTTTACCAGTTGACGGTCCAAGGAAACAAAACACTACGTAACGTTTTACTGGTAAAACTGTAGTTTTAAAATATCAAAAGTGTATATGTTTCGATTCATCACGGCCTCAAATCGACATTTACAACGGTCGGTACTTCATAAGGCAGTACCGCTTCTAGTTAACAGAACACATCACCAAAGAGACTAATAATAATAACATCAATAACAACAACAAGTAAAAAGTAAACTCATCCAATAAGCAACGCGTACCTCCTTACCGCCTTACCTCCTTACCTGTGCCGACATTGTAGAAGGTGAGCCAAGCGAACGCGCTGCCTGAGTCTGAGAAGTAGAATGAAGCGCAATAGATGAACGTCAGCATGGCCCAGCCGTACAGCGTGAACAACATGGCAACGTGCCAGAGGTGCGACCCGTTCGTGAACGCACTCACGTCCAACGTCACGAGCGTTGCGACTATGGCAGAGCACGGCATGGCATACACGACCACGTCGCTCAGGAACATCGCCCCCCAGAAGACGGAAGGCTGCAGCCCGGCGCTGAACTGACGCTGCTTCGCGCCGCAGACCCGCTCCTCTATAGGAGCCACGACGAAGCTGCTCATGAGTAACGCGAGCCCAGTAACAACGGCAACAGCGAGCGACCTCTCCAAGTAGTCTCCGTCTGACAACAGTTGCATTATTCGATAGGTCCTCGCGTTCGGCGCCCACACCGGATGATTCGTCGTCTCTATCGTGTAGTCATCGTCGGTATAGTGGCGCAGCAGCGCGTTGTCAACGAGATTCAAACTGATCGCGGCCGTGTGATACGCCTTGTAGTTGAAGAACGCCATCACGTCGACGTTCGATACGTTCGTTCGTGCTGAACTATCTGTTCTGTTGAGGAACTCGGCCGCAACAAAATACTTGTAAGTGTACCCGGACAAGTCTCGCTCTCCCTGGCTCAACAAAAACGCTTCCAACAGCGGACGATCAGGCAGACCGTTCACGCGGACGACAGTGTCTTGGGGGTCGTGAAACTGATCAATGTACAGCGAAGCCAGATTCCGTACTGGGCCCCTTGACCTGTATGCAACGACACTGCCACCAAAAGGCGACAGATTGAGAACAAGTGGCGGAGAATTCCTACCTGGATCCCGCCCCGTCACGTACAGTACGGTCAGCGAGAAACCGAGAGGCACCAGCACTAGTAGGAGTGTTACGAACGGCCTGTAGCATATGTACAGAAGTCGCTTCATGCACATGGGGTACCACTGGTGTAGAAATATACGAACAGCTGAGCGATCACCATCAGTTGTTTTTGACAGTGGCACTGCAACGGGAAGCAGCGATTGAATATCTTACATCTGAATATCCAAGCAATATTTTACATAGATAGGTTATGCCAGAAATAGCACGACTAAAAACATGTTACGTATATGGGCAGAAATTCCTTAACCTGCATATTTTTTAAGTTGAAAACATACCTTCTTGGTTTGTAAAATATTATGTTTCTATGAAACTAGATACCCTGTGGGATTTGTGTTTAATGTGTTACCGCTTACTAACAATTATTTCATGGTTTAAAATGGTTTTATGATAGGCCGAAACCCATTGTTAAGATACATTGACCCCCATTGGCATATCATAGTACTATAGCATAGCTATGTTGTGTATTGTGTATATTAAACAGGTCGTTTTAATATCAGTCACATGACACACTGAAAGTGTACGCCATTTTAGCAATTAACGTTAAAAAAATAATTAATTAACTTGCAAAAAACCTTTTATTTAATTAATACTGTGAGTTGTTTTCACACTGGAACCACTGGACAACTGGGCATATCGTATTTCTATATATTTCCAGCAGGTCTCTCACCATGATGAAGGCAGTTAGCCGTTTGAATTTGGGCAACGTATTTTACCTGTATGAAAAAACACTAATTATATTTCCAGCCCGCTCGGAAAAGGGCCGTTTTATAGAGTCCATTGTACGAAGCCAGTGTCGTAATCTAATGTGCGAAAAAACGAGTAACCTACGAATTTCTTTGTCCTCCAGGTTTGACGCTGATTCGACCTCATCTACGTGTCCACGGGAAAGGTTCTCTTCCACGCTGCAGTTAAAACAGCTGATCAATAAACGTGTTTTGGTTTCGTTTTAAAAAATGAGGTGAGTTATTCTATACCAATGCGCCTGTTTCGCAACGTGCAGTGATAAAGAACTGAACTTTTCCGAGCTGATTGATTGCATTCGGTTCTATGCCACATGCAATTATCAAACATACGCTCACACACAAAGCATTCACAAACATAAAGCACGCACACACACGCACGCACGCACGCACGCACGCACGCACGCACGCACGCACGCACGCACGCACGCACGCACGCACGCACGCACGCACGCACGCACGCACGCACGCACGCACGCACGCACGCACGCACGCACGCACGCACGCACGCACGCACACACACACACACACACACACACACACACACACACGCAAACACACACAAACACGCAAACACACACACGCAAACACGCAAACACACACACGCACGCACGCACGCACGCACGCGCGCACGCACGCACGCACGCACGCACGCACGCACGCACGCACGCACGCACGCACACACACACACACACACACACACACACACACACACACACACGCAAACACACGCAAACACACACAAACACACACAAACACGCAAACACACACAAACACGCACGCACGCACGCACGCACGCACGCACGCACGCACGCACGCACGCACGCACGCACGCACGCACGCACGCACGCACGCACGCACGCACACACACACACACACACACACACACACACACACACACACACTTTCAAGTTACAAGCCTGAATATCACTTCACATGTGCTCACATGTTCTGCGTTGTGAACAAGACCAGAAGAGACACGTTCATAAATGACCACAAAAGAGACACGGTTGGAACGCGACAAATCGCTGAAAACATAGAAATACAATGAAAACGTAGTGTGTCCAAATCAACCAAGAGCAAGAGCAAGAGGATGGGCAAGACAGCAGTGGATGATCGGTGCTGCAGAGATACTTAGAAAACACACAAGTGCAGACCTCCCACATCTCCCGGCGACCATTCACTCACAATGTCTGGCCCTCTGTATGGGTTATTCCAAGTGACGACATCTTAGGAGCAGTCAAGCTGTAATCGGAAACATGCAGTTCTCCCTTCCTCGCGTCCATTTCCGTGAGCATCTTTCCGAAATAGGCGCTATGCCGCACGGACAGAGAGTAGCACAACTCCGAGTTGACACGATACTCTAGCGACGCCTCAGCGGCGTACGACTGAACAAAATTAGTGACACACTCGGCTTCACATGTGGGTTCTTGTTTTATGTGCAGACGGTATCTCGTACCTGCGGATACATATTTTTGTAGCAGGCATTAAATCCACATAAGAGTTGCTTGATAGTAATTATTTGTATGTTCGCAGAACATTTATTTCTGGAATCAAAACACAATTGTATAACACGAAGCTGTAAAGAGAATACGATTCCATTTAACGCACGGAATATGTATTTATGGCACAAAATATACTCTTACATGGAAAGATAACAAGATGATGAAGCAGCTTCACGCATATGCTGTTAAACAAGATTAAAAAAATCGTTGTATTGCCAGTGTTATGCAATCAACCTAGACATGTTTCGTTGATGTTCAAATATGCAGTGTGTGAATAGTCTATGCGAAGTCGGTTTAATAAAATGCGCACACTTTTGTTAAAATCGTCGAAATAACTTACTTTGATCATTAGATTGGGCATTGCGAGAATGTTAATATCATTATGTTATATATACCACTAGGTTATGTTATATTGAGGCGGAGCCATCGTCAAATGAACTCCAATTCAGTTAAGGTAAGCACTAATATATTCCGCTCAAAAATGTATTTTAGAAAATATATACATTAATAGAACATTGTTGTTTGATTAAAATATGACACTGAATATGCCAAATTAATGGAAAATAGCCTTTCCCCGAAATATGTTATGTTTTCACTAATTTAAATTTATATTCACAAATACTTTTTTCTTGATGTGTTTACACGTACATATGATTCATAGCTATTGTTTAAACCTAAATTCTTACTATAGTACTCAAGTACCATTGTAAACGACCAAAACCAACAATAAAGAGACACATTGGTTTATTTAACATTGAACTATTAAAATAAGAATGAGTGAAATGTGTAGTGTATAATTACATTTATGTGAGAAAGTAATTTTCTGTATGTGGTAAGTTATGAAATCAGGAAAATAGCGATGGTGTCCAATTATTTAACAGTGCACTTTGAGCTGAAACGACCAGAACGACGGTTTTCGATGGTTTGAAAAAAGTACTTGTCTCTCTAGGTTTATGAGCTAATTTGTTTAGGTAGAAATATGATTTCGTATGTAACTACCAAATTTTCAGAGACGTTATTGCAAAAAATGCTTTAAAGAAACGACCAGAATCGCGCGATTGCACTTGCCAATATAACTGGTGGCGACGTGTCGCGTGAACTACCCACACCAAGCGACGCTTCAAACGCACTGAAAAGAAGGCTCCCAAGCAGAAGGTAGGTACACATAATCCAGATTCGATGGTTTCTCTCAACTGACACTACTTTCTGAGCACTAACTGAAGTATACATGCATAACCATGGTAATGAATACACAATATCCATGCTAGTGCAAGACATTACACTACAAGGTGTTCCGCAATATCCATGCTAGTGCAAGACATTACACTACAAGGTGTTCCGCAATATCCATGCTAGTGCAAGACATTACACTACAAGGTGTTCCGCAATATCCATGCTAGTGCAAGACATTACACTACAAGGTGTTCTGCAGTACACGTATCGATAATAGGAAGAACACACTAATAACATGTACTAAAGCCATGTGAATGTTTGTCGTTTCAGTCGTTACATTTTATGGATATGGGTTTTGTGTTTTGTTTAGAAAAAGGCTCTAATACCCAAAGAGAAGTCACAGCGCTACCGGGATAGGCACAAATATGACAACGGTCACAAGAAGGCTGAACGATTTAGGTCAATTACAAGGAGGGTTTGCCCGACCAAGGACGAAAAGGCAATTACTCAGGCTGAGTCCAACTTGAGAGTTAAGCGATTTCGATCCATAGTCAAGGCTTTGGCAGCTGCATATAGGAGTGAGCCTCATCTTGACTCGAACCCCAAGCTTAACCCCGAACCTGAGCCTCAACCCAGTACTAGGTAACTTGGTTTAAACATGTTATATATATGTATATATATATATATATATATATATATATATATATATATATATATATATATATATATATATATATATATATATATATATATAATATATATATATATATAACATATATATATATATATATATATATATATATATATATATATATATATATATATATATATATATATATATATATATATATATATATATATATATATATATATAACATATATACATATAGACCCAAGAACATCAGGCTTGTCCGTTTTTTTTAAACGACTTGTGTGCCTCTGCCTCAAGCCCCATAATTTCGGGCTTACACCCCGTGCTCTGCAGAAGGCTCTTCTACGCATTCAAACGATCACCGTCATCCCGGACAAATTCGTTGAGCAGTACTGCTCGGTGAACTGCTTGGCGATGTTGAAAACTATATGAAACGACCAGAACCATTACATATCTCAGAATATCTCAGTCGCCTTTGCTTTGAAGATGCTATACTTCTGCCAGTAATACAAGATATTGATGTTTCATTTATTGTAGGAAGATTAAAAGATCCAAAATTATTTAATATTTAGGATGGTCATAAATTGGAAAATTTACTTCATTGCCAATGATATTTGTATGTCAAACACGGTTTCTATCAAATACAACCCCATTAAGATATTTTGAGTTACGCCAATGCGTGATTACACCTTTTAATAATAATGATGTATGGTTCTGGAAATCTGTATGTTAAGAAATAATGTTTAGGGTTTTGCAACCTTAAATGGTGTACTTCCGTGTAATAGCATATTTTAAAGTACATTGAACAAGGTCGAATTTTTTACTTTTCCAACATGAGGCGGCTCACATTTCCGGAGAATGACCCAGTATTCGATATCAACTAGGCTGGACTTTTTATGAAATTACTCTGAAATGCGACGAGCGAAAAAATCGACTTGAGGAGGAACCTTTAATTACCCTTACCAAGACATTTCTGCAGGAATCTTGGACTGCCACAGCATTGCAGTCGGCCGTTCACTATGACACCGATGCGGTCAGCAAGACGTCGAGCCTCGTCCATCCGCTGGGTGACCAGCAGTGTAGCCTTTCTCCTGCTGTGTTTCTCCAGAACGTTCCAGATCTCCTGTCTGGACGGAGCATCCAAGCCCCTCGTCGGCTCATCCAGCGCCAGAATCTGAAACAGGACATAACTTGAGGGAAGACACTGCGCCTGGATAAGATTTTTTTATAATTGCATGGTTAGTGCAGTTTTTTGCCCAAACCGTTGAGTTACTGATTAAAACTATACTGTTTCTATGGCAACAAACAAAATGTCCGCCGTGTGATAAAACTACAGCATATCTAAAAATAACAACACTTAAAAAGTTATTGATTAAAACGATCTTAAATTTTTTTCATCACGTCACCTTGCATTCATACGAACCTAATTTTACATTATTGTAGCCAACTGGATGCCTATCCCACAAATACAGTTTTTTTTTTCTGAATGACGATACGCAGTAATAATTAACACTAATTCCACGTAGCTACATTACTTTAACTCGCAAAAATGCCCGTCCCGAGGACGAGATATGCACACCAAGCAACCTAGTCGATGTTATGTACAATTGCTACGAGTGTATTCTAATATAATTAATATAAACCGCCCAGATGGCGCTACGTACTCTCAAACGTTTTACGTAGTATAAACCGCCCAGATGGCGCTACGTACTCAGAAACGGTTTATGTAGTATAAACCGCCCAGATGGCGCTACGTACTCAGAAACGGTTTATGTACTCGCGCGTGGTTTCTGCGATTGTTGGAAGTTAACGTTTTACGCAGTATAAACCGCCCAGATAGCGCTACGTACTCTCAAACGTTTTACGTAGTATAAACCGCCCAGATAGCGCTACGTACTCTCAAACGGTTTACGTAGTATAAACCGCCCAGATAGCGCTACGTACTCTCAAACGGTTTACGTAGTATAAACCGCCCAGATAGCGCTACGTACTCTCAAACGGTTTACGTAGTATAAACCGCCCAGATAGCGCTACGTACTCTCAAACGGTTTACGTAGTATAAACCGCCCAGATAGCGCTACGTACTCTCAAACGGTTTACGTAGTATAAACCGCCCAGATAGCGCTACGTACTCTCAAACGGTTTACGTACATACGTTTTACGTAGTATAAACCGCCCAGATAGCGCTACGTACTCTCAAATGGTTTACGTACATACGTTTTACGTAGCTAACATTTGATTTACCATAACAACCAATAAGAACCCTTGATATACGGGGTATTTCGAAAAAATAAAGGCGTTACGTTTCATTCGTGGTGTCGTAGATTATTTCCTGAAAGTTTGGCTCCCGAGGTGCTAGCCGTCTAGGAAGAAAACGTTTACATAACCACATACAAATATACATACGCTAGCTCGATCATAGTTAGATAGTTTGAGATTCACGATCATGTTAATAGATGTTTCAAAACATGAATACTGTTGAAAGATACACATTGCAAAAACGAAAATAAAACAATGACAGAGACATCGTTACACCGAGATGGTCACAAGGCACATACATTGCAGCGTCCGACTAGAGCCAGTAGAACAGATAGTTGTCTCTTCAGGCATTCTCCTAGTTTATCCACCGGTGTGTGTTTTCTATGAATCAAGTCGGAATCAGCAAGAAGCACAGACATTTCCTTTCGCATCCACGCCTTGGTACAACCTCTCAACTGCGGGAAAGAAATGTTATCAATGTCTTACACACAATCCTTTTCTAATAATATTATATGTTACAGTCGAACATGTGATCTGGTCTGTGGCCCGCTACTACGTGACTTGTTGTTTCCACATAGGGTGGGTTTGAGAACGGGTGAGGAGAGATTGTAAAGAGAGCATATAACACAGAAGAGAGCGATAGAAGCGGAAGAAGATCAACCTTAAGATCAACCTTAAGATCAACCTTAACCTTATAATGAATGGAGATCTGCGAATGTAGGTGTGCAGAACAGAGAGAGTAGAATATGAGAAGGCGTGGGACTGGTGTAAGCGTGTCTTCAAGATGGCAGAAAGCAGATGGTGACAGAAATCTTTGTAGTAACCCCACCCTGGAAGGTGTAAATGGAAAGAAGAAGAATGACATATACCCCAGTGCTATCTTATGCGACTGCGTTACAGGCGCGTCTTCGGGGTTTTGAGGAGGGTGGGGGTGGGTTCGAGCGTATACAATGAGCCGGGGATTTCTGGGATGATTTCCGAAAAAAATCACAGTTAAACAAAATGCTCTCAAAAAGGAACGAACCCCCCCCACCCCCCGAAGACGGCCATATAGTACTGCGAAGACTACCGTAACATTACCTTAGCAACGAATTCAATATGCTCGACAACAGTCAACGAATCGTAGAAGGCATCGTCCTGCGGACACACCCCGATGTTGGAGCGAACAACTGTTCTATCCGTTTGTATGTCCATACCGTCAACAATGACGCTGCCTGACGTCGGAGTGTGGAACCCTGCCAACCGACATGCGTGTAAGTCGGATGGTATAGGGAACATCCCATACGGCGCGTTTACACGAGCGATTGTGCACCAATTTTCACGACACCGTGTCGTACGACAACATAATTTGACAAAAATCGCTCGTGTAGATTCCTTCGCGATACCTATTAGCCTGGTCAATTTTTGGCTACGATTGTGTTATTGAATTGGAACCGGTTCTAATTTTACGACAGTCGGGTGCGATATTTTGAACCAGTAGTCAATGGGCGACCGCCGCGATCGGCAGTTACGGTTCTCGTTGTGAGTGAGGATTGGCGCGAGTTAATAGGTCGCACTACCAATGTCTAGACACGTGCGATACCGTGTATAATAATACATTGAAAACATTAATAAGAAAAGTAGATCAAATATTGTACAACATATTAATAATGTACGGCGAGTCGCTTCCTGTACAAAGTGTCTGGACAGGTCAATATCATGCAGAGGAACAGACAATGGACGGAATGCAATGATAAACCGAGTAACAGTACCTGAAAATGGCAAAGATGCTGAAGTTCACAAGAGAGACTGACTATGTGCTAAGAGCATACTGGCACAATATGGACTTGATACAACAAAGTTCACAAGAGAGACTGACTATGTGCTAAGAGCATACTGGCACAATATGGACTTGATACAACAAAGTTCACAAGAGAGACTGACTATGTGCTAAGAGCATACTGGCACAATATGGACTTGATACAACAAAGTTCACAAGAGAGACTGACTATGTGCTAAGAGCATACTGGCACAATATGGACTTGATACAACAAAGTTCACAAGAGAGACTGACTAGTTGCTAAGAGCATACTGGCACAATATGGACTTGATACAACAAAGTTCACAAGAGAGACTGACTATGTGCAAAGAGCATACTGGCACAATATGGACTTGATACAACAAAGAGAAATGTGTGTGTCTACAATTCAGCATAGCTATGATACGGTCGCGACACCAGCAAAGTTACGGTACAGGGAATGTGCAACGGTTTGTATTGGTTAACCAAACGATTGTTTTAGGAGACATTGTGACGTTGAATATGTTAGTATTAACACCTCTGTTGAAATAATAATATTCATGCAAAATATTTTTTTGCTGATCTTTCCCCTCTTAATATGTTTGAAAATATACGATTTGGCGAATTAAGCAATTAACATTGAATAAGCAATTAAACATTAAGGTTAACATTGTTAATTTATATGTACTTTTTGATCGAAATATTAAGAGAATTTTTATCTTACGAAACCCCAATTAGTTAACCAATGACACCCGTTAGCATATTTTGTTATTATATTCTGGATAAGGAAGCAATGCTGCATAACCTCGAGACATGCATAATGATGTACCTGTTAGTAGATTCACAATTGTCGTTTTCCCGGCTCCACGCTGTCCCACCAGAGCAGTTATTTGTCCCTCGTACAAGTTCAAGGTCACATCGTTCACGGCTGCTACACTCCCAGAACCTTCTAGAAACACCTGAATTGTGTAACCATACAACAACGTATAGTGGAACAACGCCAAAAGGCCGGCTTACGCGAGTGATTATTTGTGATTATTAGTTGGTCGGCCGCAGTGCAAGACTCGGACGTCGCAGAATTATAGTGACACATCAGTCTAGCATTCGGTGTTATATGGCCACTGTTGTAATCGCTTCATCGTGTTGATCTTGAATAGATCGATATTATAAGAAGAAGAATGTTTTATTTGACCCATCATATATCTCACATAATACATATATATCCATGTTGAATTATAATTTTAGATAATACAGGTGTATATGGTTGTAAGTAAACATGGCATACATTAAGGTAAATAAACAAATAGGGTCAGGAGACTCCTCTAAGACTTTGATAATCGCTACCGAGGTGCCACCTTACAAACTAAACTAAATCAGTTGGTCAAACATATATAAATCTTCCGAGAAGAAGCGTGCGTGTGCACGTGCGTTTGCGCGTGCGTGTGCACGTGCGTGTATGATTATTTTCGCTTGGTAATATGTGTTTGTAATTAAGGCGCCTTTTAGTATGCGGACGACAGGTGGTTGTCTTTTTTAATGCTGCATACATATATAGCAATTTTGCCTTGTGCATGAATCTTGATAATTTAGTAAAACAATTTTGCGTAATGAGCAAATTCCTGTAAGCTGTGTATATTAAGCTTCCACTGTCGTGGAAATATTATTAAGTAAACACGGTAAATTATGCCGAAGACATTTCTTTGCAAATTCGTGTTTAGTTTTATAAGTATATATTTCATTCTTGATTATAAGTACTTATATTTTAGTTATTACGGCTTTATGTCACCACAACGAAAAAAATCTATGTCAAGCATGGCGATTTGCCTAGTAACTTTGCACTTCAACAATTTATCGAAAGTCTAGCGAACTTTGGCGCCAAACCCGATCAATTCCGTGCTCAATGGAGGAATGCAGCGCGAGACAAGGTTGTTCCCTCTTGGAGCCAAGCTGCGTTGTTATGTTATTCTACTTCCACAATACTTGGGCTCAGTCATCTATGACACTAAACATAACCTGTTCACGACGAAGTCTCTTTCACATGATGAAAACATTTCCTGCTAACATTAATTTATTATTTTATACACAAGCCTATACTACTATTTTATTATGTGAAAGAGACCTCGTGGACACTTTTTGACTTACATAATTCTGCAATGTGTTGCACGCGTTGTACAAGACACGGTGAAAATGACATTTAGTGATCTATTCAATCTCACTGTCCTAACGTTGCTAGGAAACCAATGTCATTTTAACAAGATTTAATAAGATTTAACAAGATTTGCCATCCAAACCAAAGGCCCAGATGGCAAGTGGACAAGGAAGCCATTGGCTTATCGAGGGTCCAACAATGTTCATCTACTTATAGCCCGCCCTCCTGAGATATGTGTCAACCTTGTTTTTAAACATATTCACGCTGCTAGCAGTTACACAATCTGTAGACAATTTGTTCCATTCATTTATTGTCCTCTGTGAGAACGAGTGCTTCCTGATGTCCAATCTACATTGATCCTTTACTAATTTTACCTCATGTCCTCTAGTTCTGCTATCCTTCTTGAGTGAGAAAAACATATTTCTATCAATATTTTCATACCCATTCAATATCTTAAAAACTTCAATGTGATCTCCTCTTAACCTCCTTGTCTATAGAGTTGTTAAACCACATTCTTTCAGGCGTTCTTCATAACTAAGGTCTTTCAGTTCTGGAATCATTTTAGTTGCTCTCCTTTGTATGCGTTCAAGCGTATCTATATCCTTCTTACGATATGGTCTCCATGCTTGTATACAGTATTCTAAATGAGGTCTAACTATTGCTTTATAAAGAGGTATAATTAACTTTTTTCCCTTGTATGTTATGTTTCTTCTAATCAATCCAAGAATTTGATTACCCTTTGAAGCTGCAATATCACACTGCTCTGAAACTTTCATGTCAGCGCTTATTGTAACTCCTAAGTCCTTTTCTTTTACAGTAGTACCCAGAACAGTATCTCCCATTTTATAGTTTACATTCAAGTTCCTATGTCCTGTATGTAGGCATTTACATTTCCCAAAATTGAACAACATCTGCCATTTCTCAGACCATTTCACTAATCTGTCTAGATCGTTTTGTAAATGTTGTTTATCACCATCAGTATTAACCTTTCTAAACAGTTTTGTGTCATCCGCAAATTTCAGTTACTTGTTATACGTTACTTGTTATACTGTCGTCCAAGTCATTGATATAAATTAAGAATAATATAGGTCCTAATACTGATCCTTGAGGTACCCCACTCAAAACCGATTTCCAATTTGAAACTTCTCCATCTACTACAACTCGTTGTCTTCTGTCAGTCAGCCATTGTTCTATCCAGTCAGTTATGCTATCCCCGATACCATGGGCTTTTAATTTAAGTAGTAATCTTTGATGTGGCACTTTGTCAAAAGCTTTCTGAAAATCTAAGTAGATAATATCTACTTGCGATCCCACGTCTATCCACTTAGTGATTTCTTCCAAAAAACATAACATATTTGTTAAGCATGACCTCGCTTTAAGGGGACAGAGGCTGCGGCGGATTTTTTTTTTTTTTTTTAATGTTAGAGAACTGAAACTTGGTGGAAATGATCTTTGTGGGTCAAGGTAGGTAAAACAGGTGAAAAAATTTTTTTGGGACAGATGGGTGCCATGGAAATGGCAGCCATTTTTTGGGGGGGACCCATTTTCATGCAAATCCCCAAAAACAATACACATTGTTACAACATTCAAAACATGCTACATGTATTGTAAATGCATGTACCTACAAACTGTCAAGAGGAATTTTTACTCTCCAAGCAGTATATGTCAGAAATGTTTTTTGAAAACTGTAGATAAATTTTCCGATTATTTAGATAGGGTGCATGAATGTGCAGGGAGGTAAATTCGAAACATGGATAGATATACAAATTCCCTCTTGACAGCTTGTAGTGCATGTCTTGGAGTATTTGTATTTCAAATTTGGAGTAGATATGTCTTACGGTTTTCTCTCGGGATCCGCATGAAATTTATGTATTGAATAAAAACAGAATTCTGAGAAAACAGCAAAACAAACTTTTGTGTTTATCTGTATACACTTTCTGACTATTCAGGTGGTTTTTGACTATTCAAATGTGTGCATACACCTTTTCTTACTATTCATATGTTTGAAATACACCTTTTGGACAAAATATGCAACATAATCTGATGATATAGCAAGCTCTTCTCCAAGAGTGGTTGGCTCTGAAAAGAGCCGTTTTTTGTGTTTTGGCTCTGAAGAGAGCCGTTTGTTTTTCACGAGTCCCTAAAACTCTCCGGAGGCATAGGATGGTCCACCTTCAGCTTGCGTAAGCATATCTTGCTGGCGAATCCGGTGAAGACGTCGACGTTCACGATTCTTCTTCTCTTGCGCGTCAGCCTTTCTTTGCAGCATTGCAGTTCTTTCTCGGTCCTTCGAACGTGTCAGTTTCACTTGGGCTTCACCAAGCTGAAACCCCAGGGCAGCTGTTGTGTCTGCCACAGTCTTCTCTGTTCCCTGGTTGAACTCACTGACGGCGATGGCAGCGCCAGCCTCAACACGCAGTTTCCCGAGGAAGTCCGTCTTGAGGCACTTCCGCCAGATGACCGAATGCAGACTTTCATTCGGGTTCTGCGTCTTCACTCTGAGGCAGCGACGGAGGAGGTTCTCATCACCAAGACGCACGTAGACTGGTTTCACGAAGCGACCGACTTCCCGTGACAGTGGTGTGCCAACGCCAACGTCCTCATGCGGCCCTGGTCGTTCACCCTTTGCAACTGCACGCTGATAGAAGCACCAGCTTGAAATCCCAGCTGGGCAGCGATCGTGGTGTGGGTCATCATCAGTTGACAGCGCATGGAGGAATGTGGCGAACACTGCAGTTCTCATGCCGTCCAGATCGTCTGGGTGGCTACGTATGGCATTACCATAGTACTTTGTCAGTTTGGTGATCGCAGCAGCTGTCAGCTTTCCGTGGCCCCTTCCACCAGTGACGACGCCTTCCTGTCGACCCTCGGCTGCAACTTTCCTCAAAGCAGTGCCCATCCTCTTCGACACATGATTTACGCACTCTTCTTTCGTGACCTGGCAGTCATCTCCGTAGACATTGAGGGAGACCAAGTGGTTGTACGTCTTCGCGTCACCATCTGACAGCACAGTGACGTAGCGGAAGCTGTGTCTCTGCTCTGAGCGGCGCCACAAGATCTCTGCAATCTCAGCATCCATTGCACCTGCAGTGCCCTCAAAGTTTTTGTTGCAAACATGGTTTGCCTTCCATGTTCGGTAGTCGTCTGTGTTTTTGTCCATATGGTCCCCGACAGTGGTGCAGCCATGGCAGTACAGGCTCAGTACAGTGTAGTCGATCACAAGGCAGGTGATCAAGTCGATCACACTGCCAATGCCATAGTAGGACTGGTGTCCTCGTGTCATCCACGATGCGTCGTATGACACGTTGATGTCTCTCACATCCTCTGGAGGGATACCAGACAGCTCAGCATATGCTTGCCTCACACAAACAGCAGCATCGTTGAGACAATTGGTCACTGTGTCCACAACTGCTACAGCTACCTGTTTCTGGTGTCTGGCATATGTCTTCTGGTGGATGCAGGGTGAATCCAGCCACCAACAAATCCGTCGTAGCCCAGAAAATCCAACACCACAGTCCATGGTGCCTGCCACCATTCTCCTCGTTGTGGCAAATGGAGACCGACTACCACGATTACCTATCCTGCCTGAAGACAGTGTCTCACTGCAGACATGTCCACAAGTGGTGCACTCAGTGCGGAATCCAACGACAGGGCCCTTGCTTTTGTCGATGACAACAACTGTCAAGTCTCCCTGGCAAACTGGACACGGAAGGTTCTCCACGAGTTTCTTCAACGAGGACACTTGAACAAAGAGACAACTGTCGTCTGTCACGGGTTGTCGAGGTTCGCCGTCATCGGCAACATCTGTCTGTGACGAGGACGCGATCGAGGGTTCGCTAACGGAATCGTCATCGTCAGCTCCAGCACAAACGTCTATTTCGCCAGGTTCAGCGACGCCACCTTCCACGACGACCACGCTGCCACTCGAGGCAGTGCCGCTGCCGCTAGCCACGGCAATATCGCCGGCGATGTTGGTCGATTTTTGCCGCTGTTCTCGCGCATATTTCATCTGTTCTAGCCGAGTTCGCTTCCTCGTCCCATACGCTTTCGCCGTAGACTGTTTTATTCCACGATCCGTTGACATCTTGACTAGAAATCGCGTACTAATAACTGAGAAAATCACTGAGGAAAAACAACGGTCGCCATATTGAATCGCTCTGTTGTTACGCCGAAGAGGTCGAAGGTCGGTCATGAGCCAATCAGAATCGAGAGGGTCCGGATCTGCGGAGCATTGTGCCATATAAGGAAATTTCCGTACGGATACAGCTCGCGTTCTAACGCCGATTGGCTGCATACTAATGAGCATTTACCGCTGGACATAAGCCTGCCTTGTAGCCGGGAGAAAGAGCTAAATTTAGATATCCAACATGGCCGCCTCCAGTAAGGCAAAGTACCGGTAACTAAGGAGTGAAATACGCATAATTTCTGCATTTGTTAGCAAGACAAAGGAACTCTCGGCAACACTGGTGATCAAATAAAGCATTTTATTCACATATAGACACATCAATATGAATTTTTTTGAATTAGAAGTTAAAGATAAGATGTTTTTGTAGTGAAATACGCTGAAAACGAAATTTCACTAAAAATCATAAAAAAATCAAAAATCCCGCAGCGCCTGTCCCCATGTTGAGATGAATTTAATAATTTATACTTAATGAGGAATTCCACCATATGGTCTTTAATTAACCTTTCTAATAATTTACAAATCACTGACGTTAAACTCACTGGTCTGTAATTCTCTGACTTATTTCTCGAACCCTTTTTAAATAATGGTATGATGTTTGCTTCTTTCCATTCAAACGGAACAACTCCCTCTTTTAATGACAAGTTGAATACTCTTGCAAGTGGTATACTGATTTGTTCTACTGTTTCCATTAGTAATTTTGGAGGAATCCCATCCACTCCCGGTGATTTGTTATCCTTCATTGCCTTTATTTTCTTAGCTACCAATTCTGGAGTTACAACTAACGGACCTAAATAGTCAGATTTAGCCCCCTGAAATTTAGCATCAGCAACTGGTAATGAACTAATATCTTCTTTGGTAAACACTGAACTGAAGTAACCATTTAGGTCTTCCGCCATTAAAAACCCCTGTGATATTATATTTCCAGCACTGTCTTCTAGAGGTCCAACCTTGTCTTGTACGTTTTGTTTACTCCTGACATATGCATAAAAACTCTTGCTGTAATTTTTTATGTTACATGCTAGTTTTTGCTCATAGCTTCTTTTAGATTGTCTGATTTCAGTTGTAGCTGCATTAAGTGCCTCTTTGTATTTTGCGTAGTCTTCGTCCTTTCTGGTACGCCTATAAACCCTCCACATAGTTTGTTTTAGCATTATTTTTCTAATAGCCTCTTTTGATAAGTGTTTCTTTCTACACCGTTTTCCTTGTTTTTGGAAGGGAACAAATTTATCGATGATACTCTCAATTTCATATTTTAGAATATTCCAACATTCAATTGCGGTCTTATTCATCAGCATGTTATTCCAATCTAGCTTTGCTAAGTATTTTCTCATATCTTTGTAGTTACCTTTGTGGAAGTTTCTCTTGTACGTTTTCTTATTTTTACTTTCTGATTTTACATTGATGTCAAAATGTATTTGATTATGGTCACTATTACCCAATGGTTCAAATTCTTTTTGTGATGACAAAACTATATCTAATACATTTTCTCCCCTGGTTGGTTCTAGTACGTGCTGAGTAAGAAAGCTATCCTGGATTAAAAATAGAAATTGTTGGTCCTCAATCCCTGTGCTTTCTAGAGAATTCCATTGTATGTGTCCATGGTTAAAATCTCCCATTATGATACATTCCCCTTTACTAACTTCCTTTATAGCGTTTTTTATTTTTGTGTTGTCCTCTTCGTTTATGTTTGGACTTCGGTAAACTAATCCAATAGTTAATTTTGAATTTCCTGAAACAATTTTGCACCAAATAGCTTCATCGCAATCTGCTTCCCTTTCTAGTTTTATTTCATAAGCCTGAATAGATTCTTTAACATATAAAATAACTCCCCCGCCCCTTCTTCCTATTCTATCTTTCCTAAACATTACATATCCTGTCAGTCCTAATTCAGCATCTGTTATATCTATGTTGGCCCATGATTCAGTTATACCAATTATGTGAGGGTCAATATCTTCTACCATAATGTTTAATTCGTTTTTCTTATTTACTATGCTCCTTGCATTTAAACATACGCATCTATAACCTTTTTCAGAGATGTTTTTCGGATGATTTGATATTGGTTTATCTGTGCTAGTGGCCTCTTGTTCTGCTTGAGACACCTCTAGGTAACCCCCTGCACTTCTAGTTTAAAGAATGTTTACTTCCAAAAATATTTGTCATTGTACCCAAGTCACTATCTACTGCTGCTGAAAGTTTGTCCGCGAATACTGCCGCCCCCTTTCCACTTAAATGAAGCCCATCCTTCATGTACATATCAGCCCTCCCAACAAAACTTCCCCATAAATCCACAAATCCAACTTCCTCTTCCCTACATAACTTCTGGACTAACATGTTAATTGCCATCCCCCGACAATTTCGATATTTGTGACCCCTCCTGCCCATTACAGGTAAAATCCCTGAGAGTATTACCTGCTCAACCCGCGTCTGTTTTAGTGTTCTGAACAACTGCCTATATTTCCTAACTATGGCAGTTGTACCCTCCCTCTCTACGTTATTTGTCCCTACGTGTACTAAAACAGATCCACCCTTACCCGAGCCTACGATGTTTTTTACCCTCTCAGTTATCGCCTCTATTTTGGCTCCAGGCAAGCAGACCACCACATCATCTCCCTTGTTTAAGACTCTGTCGGTCTTCCTAACTATCGAATCCCCCACAAACACCCTCGCTCTCTTCCCCACCCCCTCTATCACTGCTGCAGAATAACTCTTCCGTTCGATCCCCTCCATCACATTCTGTCCTGACCCCTTCCCTCCTGTCTCCCCCACTTCCCACTCCTTTGCTCTTTTCTGCGCTTCTTCTCGTTCATTCTATTGTCCAGTGTTGTGAAAGTGCTCAATTTACCTTTCGTACATTCTTGATCTGCACGTAGGCATATAGGCCAACCGGTTCGTCCTCAAAGAGCGAGTCATCTCTCCTGCACAGGTCCAGCTCATGCTGGTTGTATAGGTCGGCTGGAGCAACGCGCACACGGACACCCGGCCACTGAGACGGGGCAGAAGTTGGGAAACAAATACAACCAATACGTGTCTATATGTAATCGTAATAACTGTATGAAAGGTGTACGTTTGTTATTGAAGAGTGTTGATGAGAAAATGGAGGTGGATTGGTCACACACTAAGAAAACCCACACCAAGTATCACCAGACAAAGGAATCCCGATGGATGAGAAAAAGAGGACGGCCTATAAACACCTAGACGGCCTAGAGACTTTGAAGCGGAATTTAAGGTGGGTCACGCCTGCAACGAAATCATGAAAATGGCATAGAAAATGACACAGTGGATGACTTTTGTTGATGGCCTATGCTCCCAGCAAATGCCCCAAAGTAAGTTTGCTGAAGACCCTAAACCACACAGTAGCCATAGATGGAGGGTGAGATGAGAGAACTACGTTTCAAGCGAGGTCAGGCCGCTAAGCAAGGTGACGACCGACAGGACATGAGAGATCTTTGCCGGATTAGTAATGTTGGGGGCATGGTACAAACATTTTTGGGGGAACCTTATTGAGTGCATGAAAGACGAAGATCGAGAATAAGTGTTCACCGAACGTTGTTGACGACGGCAGTGCAAATACGACATACATACTTACATACATACATACATACATACATACATACCTACATACATACATACATACATACATACATACATACCTACATACATACATACATACATACATACATACATACCTACCTACCTACATACCTACCTACCTACCTACATACATACATACCTACATACATACATACATACATACATACATACATACCTACATACATACATACCTACATACATACATACATACATACATACATACATACCTACCTACCTACCTACCTACCTACCTACCTACATACATACCTACATACATACATACATACATACATACATACATACATACCTACCTACCTACCTACCTACCTACATACATACATACATACATACCTACCTACCTACCTACCTACCTACCTACATACCTACATACCTACATACATACATACATACCTACATACATACATACCTACATACATACATACATACATACATACATACATACCTACCTACCTACCTACCTACATACCTACCTACATACATACCTACATACATACATACATACATACATACATACATACCTACCTACCTACCTACCTACATACATACATACATACATACATACATACATACATACATACATACCTACCTACCTACCTACCTAACTACATACATACATACCTACCTACCTACCTACCTACCTACATACATACCTACATACATACATACATACATACATACATACATAAATACATACATACAAGAAATAACAATGTTAATCAAACACTGAATCTCTGTATCGTAAAGAAAGGTACGTCTTGCGGGAATAAACAAATTGCCATGTATCGGCGTGTGGACGGGATACTGATTTCCACTGAAAACGGAAATGTTGAATTTGAATTCGGGGTGTTGATGGAAGACTGATTGACGGCCGCAACACAACACTGGTCGGTAGAGTTCACACAATTTGATCGTCTCGGTACAAAGCAATCCCAAATTAATCATTATATTATGTTGTTAAAACAAATTTGAAACAGTTGTTGATATGACCCAATCTATGGGCAAATGTCAGCTTTGCTCTACGGCAGGAAGTTTAAGCGTACGTCAATAGCGAGGGGCTAACATTTGCTCTAATCAAGAGATCAAAGGTGGGAGAGGAAGAGAACCAATCTAAAAAATGCATGTATTCTCCACAAAAGCAGCTTGCATATGATGAAATGTTTGCACCACCTGTTTGCACATATTATCTCGTTTATGTTTGCACCACCTACCTACCTACCTACCTACCTACATACATACATACCTACCTACCTACCTACCTACCTACCTACCTACCTACATACATACCTACATACATACATACATACATACATACATAAATACATACATACAAGAAATAACAATGTTAATCAAACACTGAATCTCTGTTCTGTCTGTTCTGCCTGTGATAGATGCGAAGAAATCTAAGATTTCTATATTCGTAGTTGAACACATATTATCGCCTAATCAGTATTATCAGTACTATGTACAGTTGATACATGTGTTGCATGCTTACAGATGTATGCATGCTTACAAAATGTTTATATTATGCATTCAATATTAAATTATACGAATATCTAACCTTCCGAACTGTCTTCAAACACGCGTAATTTTTACATGCATTTCCATAAATATTTTCAACATGCATTTTTTGTGAAGGATTCTTCGACTCGTCGTCATTAGCCACCGATGCCTTGTGATGAGTGCGCCAGGCAAAGCACTGTGGAATGAAAAAATGTCCAGTTTATCAAAGCGTGATCATTCATCAGAGAACTGTCGCATGCTTAGTGCGTCATGCCTAAATGCAAATTAAATCACAACTGTTATCCCGTTGCCTAGAAACATTTCGACGAACAGATAAGACAATTACTCACTTGTGAGTTTATATCAGTAGCATGTTAAGGTGTTAAACCAGAAGAGTAAGGTTCTCTAAAAACGGTGTTGGTGCAGACAAACACGAAAGACAATTAAAGAAAAGAACGATTTACATCAGTGATTTGTGCCCCATTTGGTCAGACGCCGTCGTTTCGCAAGACAATACGTCTGCACACAGACGACCGACACCGTCTACCAATCCTGATTTGAGCTTTAATGAAAGGTCACAAAGGGTGAAATCAGTATTTGATTGACCACTGCCTCAAAATCGCGGCCGACTGTAGTCCAAATTGGGACCAGTCCCAATCCCAATCGAAGCCACAGACTGGCCTCACTAATCGGTTGCGAGGATGTTTACACGACCAATTCGTGTACCACGATACAGCACGACACCTTGTCGGCCGACCAATAGGGCAATTTACTGCTCATGTAAACCGCTCTTAGCTTAGCTGTTGTTCATGTGTGCATATACGCCTTCCAACTGACGGCTCTCTCACCCGAAGTGGGAAGTTCCACGGTAGAGGGGTGGCATTCTTCCCGGGCCACACCAAGCCAATATACCAGGCGAAGACAGCATACACGATAGCATCAGTGAACAGCATCAGAATAGCGTGCATAAAGGTGAAGTCATCGTCAACAATTACCGGCTGATTCACCGTGCTCCATTGGACACCGTCTCCTGTAAGCGGAGGTTTATTTGTTGCGTACCAGAAAGCTTCTATTTAGAAAAACACTGCCTACGTAATAATAATGACAATAACAACAGCAATAACTGGTATCAATGTATAAGTTTATATATATATATACATATATATGTATATATATATATATTATATACATATATATACATATATATACATATATATATATATATATATATATATATATATATATATATATATATACATGCATGCATGCATGCATGCATGCATGCATGCATGCATGCATACATACATACATACATACATACATACATATATATATATATATATATATATATATATATATATATATATATATATATATATATATATGTATGTATGTATGTATGTATGTATGTATGTATATATATATATATATATATATATATATATATATATATATATATGCGTGTGTATGTGTGTGCATGTGTGTGTATATACTATATATATATATATATATATATATATATATATATATATATATATATATATATATATATATATCACAACACATAAGAATGGTCAACGTCACCTTTTCCTTGGTATAGTTCCATAATGAGGACACCGAACGGCATAGCTGCATTAAAGTTGAGACAACCAGCCATTTTGGCGCCCCAGGGCAACATTTTGTGAAGTTCGACTAGGTGCTTCCCAATAGCATAAGTGACGACGCTGATAACAACGCAGGCAAAGCGCACGAGTATTTCTGGAAGAACACTGTATTTGGCCTTAGTTAGAACATTCCTAGAACACGGCATTCTGTGCAGAGAACTAACCATGGAAACTAACTTAAATAGCTTAAGGCATAGTTTTACGTCTACTGTGCGTACGTTTTCCTCGTTTAGTGCGAATTCGTGTCTCATCCACACAGTATGGCAGACAATTGTGTGTAAATTAAAGCGCCAGATGAATCGTAATAACAATGATAATATAATTTATATAAGAGCTACCTCAGTACATTTCCAATCATACAAACTATATCCACGACTACAAATATCATAAACTCACTCAAGGAAGACAGAAGAACTAGAGGACTCGACGTAATGTTAGTGAAGGAACAGCGTAGATTATATAGTAGTATATCATTCTCACAGATGACAAATAAATAGAATTATCTACCGATTGTGTAAATGCTAGCAGCGTGAATGTGTTTTTATAAACAACACTGACAAATATCACAGCTGGACGTGTTACACATACATGAATGATCGTTGGACTCTTGATAAGCCAACGGATTCCTTGTCCACTTGCCATCTGGTTTTTGCTTTGCATGGCACCTTTTATAGTCTTGTTAAAGCGGATGTTAGCATATTCAATAGCTAAATATAGGTCGACATTGCTAACGTACCGTTGTGGAAACAGACGCTCAGCGCGAAGCTGAACGTGATGGTCGACATGGCATAAGCTGCGAGGAATACAAACAGAAGTGTACTGTCGATGAATCCAGCCGCGCGTCTCTTCAATGGATAGTTTTCGTGATTGCGACCGGGTATCGGAAGAGGAACGCAGAGTATCAGGATGAAAATGCTGATCGTTATTAATATCTGCAGACCGTAAACTACGAATGAGGAGACCCACAGAGTGTCGCTGCTGACGCCGGCCATTCGCATGCTTTCCTGTAAGAAAACGTGTCGCGCTTGGACGTTGTGTAGACTAGATCACTAGCTTGTGTGTCAGTGTACCAACATGCATACCACAATTGTGATGTAGATATAAAGTTCACGTATTTGTACGTATTTTTACATAGTTTCTTATTCATGCGTGAAGAAAAAGCATTTCCTCACCCTCCTCTGTCTGCCTCTCTGCCTCTCTGTCTGTCTGTCTGTCTGTCTGTCTGTCTCTCCTCTCTCTCTCTCTCTCTCTCTCTCTCTCTCTCTCTCCTCTCTGTTTGTGTCTGTCTGTCTGTCTACCTCCTTCCCTCTCTCTCTCTATCTCTCGTGCGTGCGTGTATGCGTACGTACATGTGAACTATTTATGAATGAATGCATGCCTTGCCTGAATTCAAATATTGATATAATGTTCCAACAGATACCGAGTAAACACCAGACCTCCATTCCGGCGTGTTTCTCGCCCACCATGTCGCTGGCGATGTCAAACATATAGAACAGAAACATCAGCCAGACGTAGAATCCAATGTTGCCCTTCATAGACTTCGTCCACTCGTCGTGCGTATATGGCGGTCGGGGGAACCACTTCAGCCGCACCCTCGTATCGTTGATAGGGGCGCCGGGCTTGATCGTCCTAATGATGGCAATGTTGACTCGGTGTTGTAGGAAGAGAAAGCCACTGTCTACATAATCTACAACCCAATAAATAGTCACATTTCAATGTGAAATGTAACGTTTTCACTGTTGGTCTGCCAAATTCCCGTTTTACAGATATTATGACGATAAATATATTACAGCAATAAAGATTGCAACATGAAGTATAACTTAATATTTGAAGTGGGTGGGGCAAGGAGGCAAGGGGGCAAGGGGGCAAGGAGGCAAGAGGGCAAGGGGGCAAGGTGGCAAGGGGGCAAGGTGGCAAGGGGGCAAGGGGGCAAGGTGGCAAGGAGGCAAGGGGGCAAGGTGGCAAGAAGGCAAGGAGGCAAGGGGGCAAGGGGGCAAGGGGACAAGGGGGCAAGGTGGCAAGGGGGCAAGGAGGCAAGGGGGCAAGGGGGCAAGGGAGCAAGGGGGCAAGGGGGCAAGGAGGCAAGGAGGCAAGGGGGCAAGGAGGCAAGGAGGCAAGGGGGCAAGGAGGCAAGGAGGCAAGGGGGCAAGGAGGCAAGGGGTCAAGGGGTCAAGTAGGAAAGGAGGCAAGGGGGCATGGGGGCAAGGAGGCAAGGGGTCAAGTAGGCAAGGAGGCAAGGGGGCAAGGGGTCAAGTAGGCAAGGGGGCAAGGGGTCAAGTAGGCAAGGGGGCAAGGAGGCAAGGGGGCAAGGGGGCAAGGAGGCAAGGGGGCAAAGAGGCAAGGGGGCAAGGAGGCAAGGAGGCAAAGAGGCAAGGAGGCAAGTTGGCAAGGAGGCAAGGAGGCAAGGGGGCAAGGAGGCAAGGAGGCAAGGGGGCAAGGAGTCAAGTAGGCAAGGAGGCAAGGGGGCAAAGGGTCAAGTAGGTAAGGAGGCAAGGGGGCAAGGAGGTAAGGACGCAATGAGGCAAGGGGTCAAGTAGGCAAGGAGGCAAGGGGGCAAGGGGGCAAGGAGGCAAGGAGGCAAGGGGGCAAGGGGGCAAGATGGCAAGGAGGCAAGGAACTCCGCCTATGGGGACTTCGTATTCGGGAATGAATCCTTTCGCTATATAATATCGTCTATGTGCTACGAATGATCTGGTTTATGATCCAAGGTACATTTCTTGTGTTAAAGTGTTTGACTCTGAAAAACACTTGTAGCCATTTTTGGGGAGGCTGCTATTGCGGGGTCACCCACGGGACAAGAAGCCTACCCACGGGACAAGAAGCCCACTCACGGGACAAGAGGCCCACCCACGCTACTAGAGGCCCACCCACTGGACAAGAAGCCCACTCACGGGACAAGAGGCCCACCCACGGGACAAGAAGCCCACTCACGGGACAAGAGGCCCAACGACAGGACAAGAAGCCACCCTGGACATTTGCAATATTGTAATTTCTTTATTTGAATATTTTTTTCGGACAACAGATGCATTTATACCACTACATTGTACTGTAATCGTATTAGCCTGCATTATACATTTACTTATTTTTTTCACAGTTTCTGTGGCTACTGTACATAGTCCAACTTTGGTGAGGACTTGTATAATTACGAAGACCAAATTTTTATGTGAATAGTACTATAATTAGATGACATGATGATATATGGCTCCAGATGGCTCTCCCAATATTCTCATTTTCGATCCTTATGACTAGATTTAGGGGATAGGAATTTCTTACCCTCCATTATAGTGTTGTTAATTCCTACTTTACGATCGAAACATATAAGGGAATATGGAATATTTTAATTACACGAAATCCCCACTTAGTATGTAAGAGTCAATCTAAACAAATCGTTGTACATGCCCTTAAATGACGCCACATTAATTAATGCTAAATAAGACGGCAGCGAACCTGGTGGTGCTTTGCGCGGAGCGATGGATAATCTCTCTGGGAACATCGAAGTGGTTTGTATGACCTCCCCGGCCGACTCTACTCGTATTGTGTAGTTAATCTTCTTCGGTAATGTTTTGTAACCAGCCGACATGTCGTTGAATAGCACACCTCCAATGACCTTACATCGACGAATACTTTTACATCCGGACAACATCGCATCGACAAGCGTCTTTTCGTCCGGCCGAGACAGTATCGCTGACGGAAAGAAACACTGTGGCGAAACGTGTATATGCAAATGGCACCATAATATATATGTCGGATCTTCCGAAGCCTACACTGGTTTTTAAATTACGCCATCTAACAAGCTATATAATAGTTTCAACAGCTACAGAGATATTGCTCGGAAAAAAGTGGGTGTTAACCATTGTCCAAGGAACTTGCGAAGTTATGAGCCATATTAGTTTATTATGTCAAACGATAGAACAATGCAACACTTAGCAATTGTTTTACATATGAGTTGTTATTATAACTTACTAACAGTATTAACATTAAATGCTGTTACTAAGAATTTGCTTACCTCTATGTCAACACGTTATGCCAAAATGGTTCATATGTTGTATTTTATATTGAACGTGCGAATGAGCTCCGTATGTGAGTAGTGGGAGGAAACAAAAGTGGATTTGGACACAATGATATCAAGGTCAATTGCGACTACTAGAGTCTGAATGTTTTCGCTTAAGTTAACCTTGTCATCACTATTACTATTCAAACGAACAAACGTAGCTTTGTGTACACATATTGTCTTCCAGTTAGATATAATCGTTGGCCGGCATCATTGGGGCGCTTTCCTACTTGGCGCATCAACGTCTTGCCGATGTAATAAAATTGATGTCTTCGTCTAAAAGGTGTCATTTGAACTATTCACATTGATTTGTCCTAATATTATGCACATCTTAGATATTAGCAGCCGTTATATACTAATGTAAGGCAACTGCGGGTAATGAAATACTATCTAGCTTAAAGTGCCTCCTCCTGCTTACTGTTTGTGTGTACACCACAAAAGGGTTACTCGAGGCAATATATCCCCCCCCCCCGATGCATGAACTCGATCCATGTTGGTTCTAATTTTGAAGTCGCTATACACTAGACAAATCAGCGTTTTTATACGCATGTGAGATGTGGAAGGTAAATGAAAGTGACAACCGGAAGCTGGACATATTTATAGTGTGTTTAAAGAGGACAGTAAGCGTCAAATGACCAGATGTAGGGTCAAGTGAAGACAATATAATTAAAACCGAAGAAAGGAAGTTAAGCACACAAGTCAGGATAAGAAGATTCAATTGGATTAGACAAGCACTAAGAATGAAAGCACCAAAGAATATATAACAAGATGCTCACAAATAACGATAGGAATGCCATATCGTTGTATATATTTGGTGTTATATAAATTGTTAAACATTAAAGACAGGCACTGCCTGGCGGCTTTAACATGGCTGCCTGAAGGCAACCGGAAAGCGCTCAAAGACAACCTGGCGGAAAAGCGTGGAGGAAGAAATACGTGAACTTGGATGGAAGTCTTGCAGTGAAGTCAAACAGGTAAGGATTTATACTCGTTCGCAAGACGAAGACGTCGTTGGTCAACAACATACCTACATATGGACGCTGCTTCGTATCCAATCCACGTCTGAAATTGTTCATGACGTTGTGTGCTATATCAATATCGGGGGCATAGTAGATTATTGTTTGCCGTCGAACCACCTTATGCCTCTCAGATTTGTCGTTAGTCGGTAGGCTAGACGGATCGATGGAGTGGCGCATGTACGGTTCGTCCACTGCGTACACACGGAATTGCATTCTTTCGTACAGCAAGAGAACTGACCAGAAAGCAGATACCACCACTCGAACACTTGTCCAGACTTTGTTTCTTCTTACGACAATATAATGCTTCCACAACACTGCTGCGAGTGTCACACTTGACACCATGTCTGCAAGAAATCGACATATTCTAAGCATTTATGCTACCACCCGGAAATCATGATATTTATGAAAGATGCACAAACAGTGTTCAATTGTGTTAGAAGCAAATACACATCACCAAGGAAACGTATTCAATATCGTGTACAATATTTGGTTTAAGTTTGCACATATAATAATTACATGTTGTGTATTTTAGTGGTTCATTGCAAGTAATGATAGAACAGTGTTTGTTGGGTTCATACTTCCGATATGCGATGTCAGCTGATGCTGTAGCAGCTGTTGTAGCAGCTGTTGTAGCTGCTGCTATCGTTGATATTCTCGTTGCTTCTGTCGATGATAATGCGTCTACCTCCACAAGATGAAGTGCACGCCTAAATCAGTGGAATGTAGGGAGCCTTATTGTACTGCAGGACGCACTAGATTTCCCGTCTGTGTGTATGTATGTCTATATATCTGTCTTCCCCTCTCTTTCCCGCTCCCTCCCGTGTCTTCCCACCTCCTCGTTATGTCTATCTCTCCCACTTTCTCCGTGATTTTGTGTCTGTCTGTCCGTCCGTGTGTGTCGCTGGCCCACTATAACTTTCTTTCCCAGGTTTCTACTTCTATACATCCATATCTAATTTTCTCTATCTCGACGCCCCCTCTCTCTCCCTCCCTCCCTCCCTCTATATATATGCTAACAGGTCTCCCTTCTTCCCTGAAACACTAGTCCACCTTACATCTCCTTTATTTCCCTATCTACCCTCCCCCTACATTTGCTAGTTAAGACTGATTCCCGTTTACTCTTAACTGATTGATTATAATGTTTATAGGGAATGCACAACTATTTTCGTTGGTCAACTAATACGCAACGAGACAGTCGAAGTACCATTTACTTGAACCCGCTACAAGTTACGTACGCGCTTATCTAGCAGTCTCAGCTGCACCCGTTGTAGTTGTTCGTCGTTTGCAATGAGAATGAGTAACGAAGCAGTCCAACTTGACAAATCTAGGGCTTCCGCCAGTTTCGACGTGCCTACATCTGAAATAGAGTTTGAATAACATGCGTGAAAGTGAGGGCTGAAGCAGAAAGAGGATGCGCCACATGATCACGAGGCTGCAGATACCCTTCGAGATTTTTCTCTGCAGTGCAAACGTAGTTTCGACGTGCACACAATATCGCCAGTATACCATCTTTTGTTATGGGTTTATTTTGTGCGCCAATTCACATTGATGCACGCAAAGTGTTTTTGTAATTATGGGCATATATTTAGAGGAAAAGCTGTGATTTCACTTCAGAGCATTTTTTTTAGTTTAGTTAACATTATGAATACAATAGGTTAACGTATTAAGCTATGTTATATATCACGGAACAATGCAAATACGACGCAAAATAAGTACGTTAAGGGGTATATATTTGGTTGTAGTCCAACTTGAAAAAGGTATAATTTTGACAGATGTCTAAAATGTGTGTGTGGAAGGTCAGTTAGATAAATTCTGTAGGATGGCATATTGACAACCTATTACCCCCCCCCCCCCCCGGGACTTTGCCTCCCAACCGAAATCTACCAAATCACAATGTTCACATCCTTTGGCTAAATTCAGGTTCCCTTGTATCCTAACATGCTGAATGGCATCGTGTGTGCACAGCTGTTGTTAATTGTGCAACGTCGTGTGTGTGTTGTTAATTGTGCAACGTCGTGTGTGTGTTGTTAATTGTGCAACATCGTGTGTGTTTGTGCTAAGTTACTTTGTTTCTCACACAAATCAAAATGACCGAATAGCACAGATTAATGGTTCACACATAACATAGTGTAATCTCAGCTGTACATAAATTACCCATTTCCTATAATTGTCTAACCATTGAAAGAGCCCTTTTGAAACGTTGCTACCCTAGTGGAAATAAAAAAACAAAAAACAAAACAAAAACAAAGACGGCCTTTATATTCGAAGTCTACGTAAGGCTAAGTCTAGGCTATGGTAGTTTATGTTATTGGTATATATGAATATCTAACTATGACTGTTAGTACGTCACTATAATTTATAGTATATGTGTCGCATCGTGATGACTGGAACATATAGACTAGGTCGGAGTGATTTTAGTGCTGTTAACCCATATATCATATGTGCCATTCTACAGCTATGTGAATATTTGAGTCCGAAATTTACACAATAAGAAGTGCAACTTCCATTAGAAATACGATTTTATAATTGTTTACAGTTTTAGCTAAACGTCTAATAGCCAGCAGATATCTTGGTGTACATAATTTGATGATATGCACAATTGAACATACGTACCCTATGCTATGTATCTATACCATAACAGATCAGGCCATGCGTAGTCATACTTTACACTTTCAGATAAAATTAAGATTTGTGTGTATATGCGTGCGTGCGTGCGTGCGTGCTTGCGTGCGTGCGTGCGTGCGTGCGTGCGTGCGTGCGTGCGTGCGTGCGTGCGTGCGTGCGTGCGTGCGTGCGTGCGTGCGTGCGTGCGTGCGTGCGTGCGTGCGTGCGTGCGTGCGTCTACAAGTTACCGTTATCATTTTGCAATGTTGGAGTTGAATTGGATTGGTGTTTATTAAAAATTTCTATATCATACGAAATATTACAATATAGATACAACAAAATCAAATCTACAATGAAATGTTGAATGGGAAATGCAAGAAGTGTAAAAACAAGTTGCATGGTATGGACAGAAAAGTTAGGTACAAGGTTTAAATGTCTTTATAGCCAAAACACAGTTGCACTTCACTCATACTCATAGACATAATACACATAATGTGTAAATTGTAACATAATAGGCTTTGTGTTGTGTTGAAGTTTTGAAATATAATTCTAAAAAAAGCTCGTGGATGTTGGTCATAGACGATTTCTGACCGGGCCCCGGGGAACACTATATGGGAAATTATAATTTATGGTAAAGCCTAAAGGACATTTGAATACGTTCGTGAGTACAACAAATACGAAGACTTGCATTTACCTCATTATAATTGGTAAGCATATCTTCAGGGGATTCACCTCTTACATATACAGAGAAATGTTGGGTTGAAAAAGTAAAATGGGATAAACAAAGATTCAGTTCTGAAGAGAAGGGAATTTGGGGTTGAAAAGCAAACTGGGACGAGTGACGAGGTCGGGGAAAAGGCTCGGGGCAGGACGTTACGGTCGAATGGCACATACAGTATCACAGCAGACAGAGAAATGAATAATAATTAAATCGTTCAACACTTACCTTACCAAAAAAGGATCTAACACATGTTATTGTATTTTAGTTTGGTAAACTTAACATAGTATCATTCATGTTCCCATTTTACTCGAACACTTCTCGTCTAGTCTAGATGCGAGTTTTTAGCTTTGGTGTGGCAAAGAAATATTTATCCCACGAAACTTGTGAAAATAGTGGCGTAAGCAAAGTCAGAAATGCGGAAATTTGCTTTTTAATTTACTCCAATCCTTACACTTAAATTAGATCATCTACCATTGGCAAAGATAAATTTGCCTATTTATCTTTACACGTGGTATTGTAGCAAATATAAAAGAAAAAGATCAGGAAGTTTTATTTTGACCCACAAACGAGATTACACGTACATATAGCTACAATACAATCGGTACAAGTTAATACGAAAATAGTACACAAGGCAAAGAGAAAGGGGACAGTGACACCTATTAAGACAAATATGTCGCTGTCTTGGGAGCCACTTTATATAAAATTATATAATGCCTCTTTGTTTTCTTTTTCTACACAAAATTATAATTACTGCTATACCTAAATTGGCTAAAATGTATCTAGCAATATGCAGTATGTATCCATCCATATAACATGCATATTTTATTAGTTATGGTAATTTAGCTGACATGTATAGTAATTTGATACTAATACTTTTATATTTTTGTAATGCCCGCAGCACACAGGCCGATTTTTCGTCGGGGACTGCAGATTTTTCATCGGGGTTAAATTTGTTGGGCCATAATTTTCCTATGGATAACACACATATATGTCTACAATATGAGCACATTAAAGACATGTTAACATAGTTCAATGGTTTACAATTTTAAAAATTCCCTTAGGTTAAAAGGGTTGTCCTGCCCAGATTACACCTATAGTGTGGTAAATTTCGAGAAAAAAATTACTTACACATTCTTCCTGGGATCGCACATGAACCACACAAATTGTGGCGCCCGAGGTGCAAAGTGTCTAGTAGGAGTAGCGTAACATACATAACATACATATGCCAGCACCATAACAGTAGTGGGGTGAATTTGGAAAAAGGTTCTATGTATCCTTCCTGGAAGCAAACATTCTCCATACACATATTTTCGTTTCTTATTTTATTATACATTGAATACTTAGTGTATGTGGGTAATCTCCGTATATAGAAATCGTAGACTATCTGGACCATAACCAAATAAAATTATATTTGACCAACTTTAATTTAATACTGAGCATAGGCCTATATGTGTAATAAATGCCAGAACATATTTTGTTTGGTATTTTACTGGTTTTACTTTCAGGGTATATGTTACACGTTTTATGAATTTCAGTTAATGTTAAAGTACCTGTATTTGTTAATCCAACTAAACATTACTGCACTTTAATTTATGTTGACATCTGAACTAGCATATATATATATATATATATATATATATATATATATATATATATATATATATATATATATGCTGTTTACATTGATTACTGTCCATTACAATGAGTTTTGATGGTTCAAATGACTAATGGATGTGTCATGACATGTATGTTCCGTGTGATGGTTCATGTGTCATGACATGTATGGTCCGTGTGATGGTTCATGTGTCATGACATGTATGGTCCGTGTGATGGTTCATGTGTCATGACATGTATGGTCCGTGTGATGGTTCATGTGTCATGACATGCATGGTCCGTGTGATGGTTCACGTGTCAACTCAGTCAGTTTCGACGGCATTTCAAGGGGCACTTGCCCACAGTTGGCGTATCCCTTTTCATGGACAATCTCAGTGGCTTGGTGATGGACTACACAGTGCGGATGTGTGCGACCGCAACCACATTGGCTCCAGTGGTGCCATGGAGACTGGAGGGGCCATGGCATTGTGGATGGAGGCACATAGGGATGTGTGCGACCGCAACCACATTGGCTCCAGTGGTGCCATGGAGACTGGAGGGGCCATGGCATTGTGGATGGAGGCACATAGGGATGTGTGCGACCGCAACCACACCGGCTCCAGTGGTGCCATGGAGACTGGAGGGGCCATGGCATTGTGGATGGAGGCACATAGAGATGTGTGCGACCGCAACCACATTGGCTCCAGTGGTGCCATGGAGACTGGAGGGGCCATGGCATTGTGGATGGAGGCACATAGGGATGTGTGCGACCGCAACCACACCGGCTCCAGTGGTGCCGCGGAGACTGCCGGGGCCAAGTTACTGTGTGTGCAGGCACACGTGGACGTGGGACTGTACAATGCACCACTGGGGGAAGATAATGCTGCTGTGATGGGTTCATACAAAGCCATCGGCCCATATCCTGGAGTGACAGAGGGAAATAAGAAACAACCAATCATGTGACAAGAGGATGTTCGATGCTCTAGAGGGGATTGTCAAATAGATGAATGCGTAGGTGAGAGAGTATAGGGTAAGGGCAGCTTGTGTGGCAGAGACATCTGGAGAGACTGTGAATAATGATGATGTATCCATGCATCATGTTGTGAACTTTGTTGGAGGACAAGGATCGTACGTCCAATGACTGTATGAAGAATGATATCCCTGTTATAGGAATGTCATAGTGGGCAATGTGCCGGTGTGACGTGATCATTAACATATTTTGACAACATTGAAATTGACGTAAGACTTGAACAAATATAGACAATTGGGTGTGTTTTTGTAATAAGGCGTTGAATCATATCCCTACGGATGCTTCCATTGTTCTAGCTCTCGTTCTTATTCCAACCCTGAGGTAGAACTCTGCTGCCAGAATCCATAGTAAGAGACCGTCGGTTCCAGTGGTCACGTGCGATGTCAATGTAGATATCCTCCAGCCTAGGCTGACTTACAGAGTAGTCAACGATGGCGTTTTCATATTTCGCATTTTCCATATGATGGAAAAGCGCTGACCAATTGATGGATTCGCACGGTATGTTGTATGCGAACTGGCAGTGATATTCATGCACTAGAGTACAGTTGAAGAAACTGTCCGTCATGAATTGCTTTACACTGCCTATGGTGCATGTATCTTCAAAGGGCGCCTTGACCTTGAGCAGGTAACCTTTGCCGAACTTATTCTTGAGATGCTGAGGGGTTCCAAGACACCTGAACTCGCCATCCACCATGATCGCCAGCCGAGTACTCAAGGCGTCGCACTCCTCCATGCTGAAAGACAAGATTTAACAAGATTTAACAAGATTGCCATCCCAAGTTCCTGATGGCAAGTGGACAAGAAAACCATTGGCTTATCGAGAGTCCAACAATGTTCTCATCTATGTGTAGCCCGCCCTTATCAGATATCTGTCAATTCTATGTTTAAACATATTCACACTTCTAGCATTGACACAATCATGTGGCAGTTTGTTCCATTCATTTATCACCCTATGTGAAAAAGAGTACTTTCTCATGTCCAACCTACACTGCTCCTTAACTAATGCTGCTTTGTGTCTTCTGATTCTACTGCCTTCTTTAAGTTTGAAGAACATATTCCTATCAACATCCTCATAACCGTTCACTATTTTAAACACTTCTATTTGGTCTCCTCTTAGTCTCCTGGTCTCTAGTGTTGTCAAACCACATTGTAATAAGCGACTTTCGTAACTAAGGTCTCTCAGTTCTGGAATAATTTTAGTTGCTCTTCGTTTTATTCTTTCTAACTTGTCTATGTCCTTTTTACGTCCTAGAATTTGATTTCCTTTCGAAGTAGCAATCCGACATTTCTCTGAAACTTTCATGTCAGCACCAAATGTTACTCCTATCTCCTTTTCTTGTGTGGTTCTACCTAGTACAGCATCCCCGATTTTATATTCTTCGTCCATGTTTCCATGTCCTATATGTATGCATTTACACTTCCCAAAATTGAATAATATTTGCCATTTTTTTGATCATTTAACTAATTTATCTAGATCATCCTATAAACTTTGTTTATCTGTAACATTGGTAACCTTTCTGAATACTTTAGTGTCATCTGCAAATTTCAGTACTTTGCTAGATATGTCATCTTCCAAATCATTTATATATATATAAAAAACAGTATAGGGCCTAATACTGATCCCTGTGGTACCAAACTCAAAACAGATTTCCATTTCTTATCTGTGTAAGCCATTCTTCTATCCAGTTGGTTACATCATTACCTATACCATGGGCTTTTAGTTTAAGTCACAATCTTTGATGTGGAACTTTATCGAAAGCTTTCTGAAAATCTAAGTAGACAACTTCCACTGGTGACCCGTCATCTACCTACTTTGTAATGTTTCAAGTAATTTACATACAACTGATGTTAAACTCACTGGTCTGGCTTTCCTGGCTTGTTCCTCGATCCCTTCTTACATAGCGGCGTAATGTTTGCTTCTTTCCATTCTGAAGGAACTATTCCTTGTTCTAGTGACAAGTTAAAAAATGTTGCAAGTGGTGTACTAATTTGCTCAACAATTTCCTTAACCAGTTTTGGTGCTATTCCATCAACTCTCGGTAATTTATTATCTTTCATCTTCTTAATTTTCTTTGCTATCATTTCAGGAGTTACAAATAACTGTCCTAAATGTTCTGATTTACTGCCCTCAAATTTAGTAAATGACAATGGAAGTGAGCTGATATCTTCTGTGGTAAAAACTGAGCTGAAATACTCATTCAGGACCTCTGCCATTTGAAACCCGTCTGAAATTGTGTTTCCACTGATGTTTTCCAGTGGTCCGACCTTATCTCGAACTTTCTGTTTACTCCTTACATAAGCATAGACAGTCTTGCTGTCATTTTTATAATACCTGCCAATTTTTTTCAAAGGTTCTTTTAGATTTTCTAATTTCAGTTGTAACTAGGTTAAGTGCCTCTTTGTAATTTGCATAGTCTTCATCCTTTCTGGTACGCCTTTAAACCCTCCACATAGTTTGCTTGAACACACTTATTCATCAGCATGTTATGCCAATCTAGCTTTGCTAAGTATTTTTTCATATCTTTATAATTACCTTTGTGGAAGTTTCTCCTATACGTTTTTTCTTTTTTCTTTCTGATTTTACATTGATGTCAAAATGTATTTGATTGTGGTCACTGTTACCCAATGGTTCAGGTATTTTTACATTGTCCACTAATTCCTTTTGTGAGGACAAAACTATATATAATACATTCTCTCCCCTGGTTGGTTCTAGCACGTGCTGAGTAAGGAAGCTATCCTGAATTAAAAATAGAAATTGTTGTTCCTCACCCCCAGTACTCTCTAGAGATTTCCATTGTATGTGCCCATTGTTAAAATCTCCCATTATGATACATTCCCCTTTACTAACTTCCTTTATAGCATTTTGTATTTTTGTGTTATCCTCTTCGTTTATGTTTGGACTTCGGTAAACTAATCCAATAGTTAATTTTGAATCTCCTGTAACTATTTTGCACCAAAAAAGCTTCATCGCAATCTGCTTCTCTATGTAATTTTATTTCATAAGCCTGAAAATATTCTTTAACATATAAAATAACTCCCCCTCCCCTTCTTCCTATTCGATCTCTCCTAAACATTACGTATCCTGTCAATCCTAATTCAGCATCTGTTATGTCTGTGTTGGCCCATGATTCGGTAATACCAGTGAGGGTCAATATCTTCTACAATATTTAATTCGTTTTTCTTATTTACTATACTCCTAGCATTTAAACACACGCATCTATAACCTGCTTCAGACCTGTTTTTATGACATTTTGTTATTTTTTTGTCTGTACTAGTGGCCTCTTGTCCTGCTTGAGGTGGCAAACATCAAATTCTAATAATGGCTTTCTCTAGTAAAGCAGATGTTAAACCCACACACACCAAGCACGCACACACGGAATAATAAAAACACAACTGTTTTCACAATTTTACTCTATATATATATTATTTTGATATATTATGGAATATAGAATATGGCTCTCATCCGTAGTGACATTGAAAGTGCGATTGCCACTAAATACACACACAATAGCATATGCATTTCATGTACGAAAGATCGAAGCAACTCCCTCTTCGGAGAATTCATCTTCGATATCGGCAAGCATATCCGAAAAACAACCAATGCAGTTTGCAATCTCTTCGCTCGTCCTTCCGTTTCGCTGGCTGAATGTCTTGAACGGCATCAATTGTATAGGTTGATAGGACACTCTTCGTGGAATGTTGCCGCAAATCACACAATAGTCACTCGATTAAATGGACACTTCACCTAGACATAATCCACAGAATCTTCAAATAAGACAACTATTTACGTGACACATGCTTTAGCCTCTAAAAAACGTATAGACCCGGACGAAATGACACATAAAACAGAGTGTATTCTTGCGCGAGAACTGTCGGTTATCGACACAAACGAATGAGACACGACACTTTGTTTACCTATGTGATGTGAAGATAATGGTCCGGCCAGCGAAGCTATGTTCAGCGAGCAGTTCCCACGTGGCACCTCTGGAAAGCGGGTCCATCCCCGCCGTAGGCTCGTCTAGTAGGATGACAGATGGGTCGCCAATGACTGCGACGGCAGCGTTCAACTTCCGGCTGTTACCGTCACTAAGAGTTAAACAAAATATGTTTGGACAGTTCGGGTCAGGGTGGTGCAGTAGATCTAAACGTATGAAGGCACCCACATGTTCTTCGATATCACGCTTTGTTAAAACAAAACATTGTCGGGCACACCCACCCACCCACCCACCCACCCACCCACCCACCCACCCACCCACCCACCCACCCACCCATCTTTAAAACCACATCGGTATTTTTTAACTTATGTCCGTTAATCAACGTTTGTATCTCATTGTACGGAGGTCCGGGTGTATGTGCTGCACGTGCACCATTACCTTAACTTGCCCACCCTCTTTTTGGCGCAGTCCTTCATAAGCAGCGTGTCTAGCAGCCTTTTTACTTCGTTTCCGATGTCGTTCTCGTCAATACCGGCGATCCGCGCATACATCTGTATCGTTTCTTCACACGTTAAGTGTTCCAGCATCGCGTTGGACTGCACACAGTAGCCGAGTGTTGTGTAAACCTACGACCGACGTAGCTATCGATATACAATAATATTACACATCGTCTACGGACATAGCAATATGCTTCTCCTCGTAGACGCTTTGCATCTCGGTTGTCTAATTTTCAGGGGTTCACATAAGATACCTCGAAATTCACCCTGGTATTATCATCTCTACGAACAATCTAATTACTTTTTGTAGTTTGTTGTTGTTCTTCTTCTTCCAATATTCTACCTAGCCTACAGGTGTATATCCTGACATTTTAGATTTTCTTGGTCAGTTTTGCTAATCTAATTAATTACCGCATAGTATTCCTGATTGGGCAAATTTTCTGCCGCAGTCCATACCTTCTTTTTCTCTTGTATTACGTTATGCCCAGCGACGAACGCAGTACCAGACGTCGGCATCAAGTCAGCCGTCAAAATCTTGAACGTTGTCGTCTTTCCACACCCATTTACCCCGCTCAGGCCAAAACATTCGCCCCGCGGGATGCCGAGCGAGAGACGGTTGACGGCAGCCGGCTGCGGCGGTTTGCAGCAAGAGGTGGCGTATGTCTTCGATACATTGTTGAGAGTTACGACGTCGCCGTATCGCATCTCCTCCTCGGACAGATGCGCGATGCGCCTGCGCTCGTCTTCCACGTCATCGTCATGGTAGTCTTCGGGGGCTTTAAAGACACGGGGCTTGCTTGCCAGGCGGTGCCTTTAATACATAAAACATAAAAAGCTAGATCATATTTTATCTTATCTAGTTGCGAAAGTATAATAATAAGTTGATTGTTACGATTATGAGAGGCCGTCTTGGATTTTCTCACTTTTTAAAATTTCTCCAAGGGTGAGAACTCCACACCCACCAGCATGTCATTATATAAATGAATAATCAACAATAAGAAAAACTAGATCAGATGGAAAGAGGCTACCCTGCTGACGCGAATCGTTTGGGCACGAATGGTCTCGCATATATATATATATATACATATATATATATATACATATATATATACATATATATACATATATATATGTGTGTGTATATATATATATATATATATATATATATATATATATATATATATATATATATATATATATATATATATCGATAATATAACAGTTTGCGAGATGGCAGAAGAGTCAAGAGAAAACTTGAATCGCTTATATACACTACCTTGGTATTAACATTATAATCCTCACCCAAGTGAACAAATACCACACTATACATACCAAGTTCTGTGCAAGATACCGGTATCGATTAGCATCAGTACGCAAATAAAGAAAACGCCATGTATTGCCATAGCCAGCAGATGTTTGCCTACGCCGCCTAAGTCGAACGAGAGAGGGTTCTTAACATATTGCAGACACTCTCCCAATGCTTGGCATGTATCTGTAACAGGGAATATACCAAATGTTGCAACGAGCTTTAAGTATGCTTCCTAAATAATTAGTATATGTAAGCACGGTAGTTGGCATCAAAAAACAACACACACGCACGCGCGCACGCACACATACGCATATTAATTATATGAACAATTCTAGAAAGGTCCTCACAAAATTGTCACGGACTAGTAAAATTTCAAGATTTATATTACTCTACTTGAAAGTAATGATGAAAAAAAATAGTTGTTTAAGGCAGTACAAAGTTTTGAGGATTTTTATTTCCTGAATGAATGGAATTTTCTTAGCTGTGTTATCAAATTATCAGTCAGACTTTGTCATAATAATGTGCATCGACAAGGCATATATTTTCATTTACTTCTTTGTACAGCTAATATTTGTTTCTGTTGAACAAATACAAACTAAACATTACGGTACCTTTTTATGTTTTCATGCTTTTTATTGGAATGTTTCAGTTGTGCCTGGAATTGCGCGTTACAATGACAACAACGTTACAATGACAACAACGTTACAATAATAACAACGAGTACAGTTACAACAAACACACAAACACGCACGCACGCACGCACGCACGCACGCACATAGAAAGAGAAACATACTTACAGAGAGAAAGACAGACACACATTGAAAAAGAGGAGGGTGGGGAGGGATAGGGAGAGAGGGAAATGGAGAAGTTTACCTTGACAACATTTGCTGGGAATTCCGTTCTTGCATTTATAAGTTTCATCTTCGTCTTCACATTCTTTCATATTCCAGTAATTCATGAGGTATGTGTACAGTCCATTCATAAAACTAACGCCAGGCATCGTTAATTTCAAAACAAATCCATCAGCACCTTGTCTCCAATCAGTTGGCATCGCCACTGAGGGCACTGCTAGGTATACACAATAACCTATGGGAGGAAATTCGTCGGATCAGTTTCACACACGGATGGATCTTCATGAGAAAGCAATACTCACCACGTGTAGATTTGAAACACGCACTTGTCAGGCAAAGGCAAAATGAAGCAGACACTCAAAACAGAACTGACATAGCCATGGTCATTGCGAATACTTGTTCTGCATATGTATCCTGTGTGCGCGCGCACGCGTGCTTGTTCATGTAACCACTCACTCGCGGGCACACATACTTATATACTACACTCGCTAGTACGTGTGCAAGCAAGCAAGCAAGCAAGCAAGCAAGCAAGCAAGCAAGCGCGTGCGTGCGTGCATGCGTGCGTGCGTGCGTGCGTGCGTGCCCACCGATGCGAAGGACGTATATACATGTCATGTTAGATATATATATATATATATATATATATATATATATACTGAGTACGTTTGTTGAACTGCATCTTATCATAATTGTTAATTTCAATTTATAATAATTATGTATCTGTACAAGAAATCCCTTTGCGAAATGTCACCTGTGAGGAAGGTGTAGAGTAAGAGTATTGTGACTCCAAGTCCAGACCAGGAGAAGACCAGTGATGCCAAGTAGACAACTGGGAGGGTGGCCCAGCCGAACATTACGAATAACGTGAGACTACAAATTAAGTTGCTTCCGTCGATATAACAGCTGATTTGTTGCGTCGCGAATATAACATAGACCACTGCGGTAGGTATCAGATAGAAACCAAAGTCGAATAAGAAATTCGACAACCAGAACGTCGTTACGCGCACACCACTCATGATTTGAAGATGTTTCGAACTGCTTATACGCTCAGCGATCATATAAATAGCACAGGAATCAATGATCATCGGGAAAGAAAACACGACTGCTCGAATAAGAGCAATCGTGAGTTTAGTCTGTTGCTTTATGTGCGCCTGCATTGCGGTTTCTTTATTCGCTTCATATGCAATCATATGATTCGTCGTCTGTATGGAATAGCCTGGACCAATGTAATGCTGTAACAAGGCGTTGTCGATGAGGTTCAGGCTGATTGCGGCCGTGTGGTACGCCTCGTAGTTGAACCACGCCGTGCACTTCACTTCGTCTGCGCTGACGGACTCGAAATCGGCCGCCACGACGTAGTTGTACGTGTAGTTGTTTGCCCCAGCTCGGGCAACGAGATAGTCGCGTACCCCGTCACTGACGTTAACCAGCTCATGAGAGAAACCTTTAAATTGACGCTTGTACGACTCCGCCAACATCGTCGAGATATTGTATGTATTGTCTCCCACGCCGTAAATGACGGTGGAACTATCGAAGATCGTTAGGTTGATGTTGAGTGAAGGAGATCTCTCTTCGGTGATAATATGGACAAAGAGGTAAAAAACAGCAACGACAAAGATCACCACGATCATCGTGAACGGACGACGCCAGACGTGTAACAGCCGTTTGATGAACATTGCATACAGTTGTTGCCTAGCCAGCCTCGTTCCGGGAAACATGGGTAATTTCGGAGCCGCTGCAACAGAATATCCCATGTTTTAACAATCTCTATAAGTATATAAAATGGATGTGCCTCTTACACAAAATATTTGTTAATCTTCGTAGCTCTAGTTTGATTACTTTGTGACTTAATTTGCTGCTACGGATGCGTTTTCAGCGTGGAAAGTCAGATCGGCGGCCTTGCCTCATTAGGCTTAACAAATGACCCCCTCCAAGAATAAATATATTGGACGAAACGGCACTCTTTTTGTTTATAGTACTGCTTCCACTCTGCAAGAAAACATTTTGTTGTTGTTTCATAAATAAAACTTTTACAGACATTCCTTTACCTCGTACAGCAGTTGTTGATATAAATGTATAATGATTCTAGTATGATCACAAGAAATTCCTAGACTGGTTACCTTAATTTAATACAGTTTAATTCGATGTGTAACAACGGTTGGGTTATTTTGGTGAAGGGTGTTATATTTAATTTACATTACACATGTATGTTAGCAGACATTAATCCGAGTACACAATTATGCATATGTTAGGGACAATACTCCAACTTACACTCTCGCGACTTAACTGACGAATATCCAGCATACATCGAGCTGTGTGTCGAATGTCTGGTTAATGCCATCATTGTAGCCCTAACAAAACAACAATCACTAACGTGCCGCCACATTTGGAATGGACGAAATAACGGATGATCAGTTCTAGCATATGTACAACAAGATATACTAACGGTGTAACCAGTAATACTATCTTTTGTAGATGATGTTAGATGAATTTCGAAACAAATCAACATGACTCAAATCATAGTCAGTTCGCCTTCAATGCACATAATACCGGTAATACAGATGTGCAAATTATTAAAACCCTAGAAGATTTTTATAGAAATAAGTGTTTTTGAGCTACATGAGTATGCATTTAAGCTAACACAAGATTACAGCTAACGTTGTAGAACTATTCGAGAAGGGGCATTACCATCGTGACATTGCCTGTTTATAAATACTCATGAAATGAAACTATTAATCAGGAACAGATATAAGCAATTGTTGCAATGAACCACGTTGACAACACTATGCGAAGTCCTGGTCCGTACCTCTTGCTGCTTTGGAAAACCCGTTATGCCACATAGATCAGTAGTACGGTCATCTCGTTACTTAGTCCCTTATATCTTGTCTCTTGGGTTACCTTAATAGTGAGTACCGCCATTTTATATGTGTATCGCTGTTCAAGAGTGAAAACAATGGAAGTCCACATTGATTTCCACCTGGTGAGTCTCGAACAACATATATGTCGAGGAATAAAACACTGAAAGTCCATTTTCCATCCAGTGTTAGCAGTTTGTCTAATGGACACATATCCAACCAACCACATGGTGAAGGTCAAAACGGACTTCCACTGTTTTTACTTCAACAGCGATATATACTTATCCTTGTCAACCACCTGGTAAAAACCTCTCCCATAGTCATCTCCGTAACGACGTAGCTTTCTATTTTGAGATCATGCTTGTGTTTCTCCAATTCTTCGAAGAGCTTCGGAAATGATTTCGAGCAGTCATTGTGAAGAATATACGATATCTCCGAACCGACCCTTGTGTCTAGGTATGCAGTCTTAACGCACGTTGTGATTAAATCCGTTACATCGTTGACATCGCAGTTTGCAAGTTTCGTGATGACAAGATGATAGCCTAGACCTGCACATTTACAGTGACGCAGTCAACAAGTATGCAGACAAAGCTTAGTGTGCGAGTGAGTGAATGAGTTAGCGAGCGTGCGTGCGTTTGTGTGCGTGCGTTTGTGCGTGCGTGTGCGCGTGCGCATATTGTGTGTAAGGTGTGTGTGTGTGTGTGTGTGTGTGCGTGCGTGCGTGCGTGCGTGCGTGCGTGCGTGCGTGCGTGCGTGCGTGCGTGCGTGCGTGCGTCCTGTTTGAGTTATTCCTACCAAATTTCCTCCTGAGGAACATCGGAGTGCCATTACATTCAATCCGTCCGTCGACCATGATCATAATCCGGTCACCCACGTGGTCCGCCTCTTCCATGTGGTGGGTTATAAGGATGATTGTCCGACCTTTGCGGTATTTCTTTAGCAGGCTCCATGTGCGACGCCGTGCTTCTGGATCGAGCCCCGACGTCGGTTGATCCAATATGATGACCTGAACGCTATTTTTCATAACTTTGGACTGTACTATCTAATAAACATCGTACAAGAGCATTTCAGTATTTAGACTGAGGTTTAATGTAATTGTGCAGAATGTTTTTACCGGTAAAGGGGTTTGCTACAGTAATAAGAGCTATTTTGCATAGTTTATTTTGTTTTTGTTATATAAACATTACGAAATCTTCACACATAATTGGCACACAGAAATACTTATCTAAAGGTTCCCGTGTTGTTGTTGTTGTTGTTGTTGTTGTTGTTGTTACGATCTTCATTGAGGAATTCGACATATCGCATTATGTGCTCGGCCGCAGACACCTCAAAGCATAGCTACTGTCTGAAGACTCGTACCTTTGGCCCGCCGACTATGGCTAGAATTATAGCCACCTTTCTCTGTGTGTCTTGAGTTAGGGTTGCCACCCTTGCGTTCCTGTACTCTTCTAGCGACATATCACGCAGTAACGTGTCAACCTCATCACGAATGTCTGCCGATTTGCAATGTCTTAACTGGAAGAAAAACAGGATAAAGCTGCAATAGTATACTAGCATCTATCTCCCAGAACGAAGTGAAAGTGCATTTAAATCGGAGAAAGAACCATTTATTTATTTACGTAAGATAATTATGTTTTATCTTTCTAGTTCAATACCGCAATCTCTAAAGTTGAGTTAATAAACTGCATGCTACGTAAACAACTTTTTATTTCTTATTAGTTCATCAAAGAACATTTATACATACATCTCTTTGTATCTTTTAATGTTAGCTTACATTAAAACAGTTTATAAAAATAACCGCACATTCAGTAATATAAAGTATATCCCAGAAGTATTTTTGTGGAGATATGCTGACGATATTATGACAGTCTGGTTATTTGCAAAGACTTCTTATACCCAAATCTCTGAACGATGATAGACTTTCGGCTGAAAAAAAAAACGCAGTGCTCAGTACTTTTAGCTATGACAATGAATGTAAAATTCCATACGACTGTATATATATATATATATATATATATATATATATATATATATATATATATATATATATATATATATATATATATATATATATATATATATATATATATATGCACTCACGGAGGGTGGCCCCCATATATATAATCTAACAATTACAACAACAGCAACGACAACAACAACGGACAGTGATCGCAAGTCGTGAACTCTTTATATAATACAAAGGTACTTACAAAAATGAAGCGAATTAGCCCATTACAAATGTATGTTGCACATAACAAATCGGCGTTTAGTATCAATACCGACGAGAAACCTACCTTAGCAAAGAAAAAGACATGTTCTTCTACGGTCAGGTTTCCATGCAGGATATTGAACTGCGGGCACAGTCCCAGCATTGGGATTATATCCTTTCTATCAGTTCGGATGTCTTTATCATACAGAGTGGCAGTGCCTGACGTTGGTGGGTAAACACCTGGAGTAACGCAAATATAGCGTTACTAGATTTGTTAATTATGAGGAAATGCGTTCATTAGTATTAAATATAGTGTACATTTAAAGTATTTATTTCAACGTGATGGTGCTGATATTAAGTTTTGAGATTTGTAATCTAATGAAACGGGCCCATTTAATGACGCATATTGAGTCCGTATCAAGACATTTGGGTACATCAGAGGTACTTCACACTCCAACCGAATCACCAAAGCCAGAAGACTTAAAAGCAGCAATTCATTTCGTTAGTGACAAATGGGACAAACCGTTGCCAATAAGACATAAAATCTCTCAAATGTCGTCCGTTGTAAAGCGACAGGAAGGAGAGAAAACGTGGAAAAACCAAAGAATCGATAAAATAGAGTCGCAACTAGGGGACCTAGAACAACATTCGCACTTGAAAACACAGGCATCACCGGTCTGGAAAGCAATCACAGACGGTAACAGTACGGTCGCAACACCATAGGGCATTGAAAGGGCTGGCGGTGACCAAGAACAGAACAATCTAGAAGACTGCGTCGTGACGTTCTTGTCCACCAAACTTGAGCTGGCAACCACGAAAGCTGTCTGGCATGAACTATTGTTGTTAACCTGTATTTGGTATTCTTATATGTTTATGCCAAATAAAATCAATTTCAATTCAATTCAATCAAGGTAATAGCGAAAGCCGATAAATTGGCTTGCATGCCAAGCAACTGACACACAACAGGGTGGATCCCTCACTAGGGCCGACCAATTACACGTGTAAAGTGCGCGATGGGGATAAGTTGATAGAATATGTTTTTCTCACTGGATGTCAGAAAGCAATAATTCTTTCAAAGGACAATACATTAATGGAACATATTATCTACAGATTGTGTAAATTATAGCAGCGTGAATAAGTTTAAAATCAAAATTGACAAATTCTCTAATATACCTGGATGAAAATATTTTGGATTCTCGGTAAGCCAATGGCTTGTTTATCAACTTATCATCTGGGCCTTTGCTTTGGATGGCAATCTTGATCAATCTGATTAAAGTTCATTCATATGTACAGTACCTGTCAGCATGTGCACTATCGCCGTCTTCCCAGCGCCATTCGGTCCCATCAGGACTGTGATTGTCCCCTCGCAGAAGGTTATGGTAATGTTATCTACAGCCGTCGTCTGGTCTGAACCAGTGCAAAAGACCTGACGAAATGATACAAATACTACTAGTGTCTTGAGCAAAACGCACAAGTCATAATACCTTCATAATTTAATGATACACCAAAACACACGCACTCATACCGTATAATATAAAACACTTATATTGCACTAAAATCGTCGGGAGACTCAAGCTATGCAACGCACCAAAACAAAATGGGTTAAATCGGTTTCTATTCGATTAGTAATTCCAGTTGAAAACAGTTGGATTGGTATGCTGAGGCGCTATGAAGGATAGGCGAGTTTAAACAGGTGGTTTTTTAGTGTACGGCAAAATGTTATTATAATTATTTCCTATGGAATTAATGCTGTATAATGTTATGCTTCACCCCCTGTTCATTCCAAGGCCATTTCAACTTCTCTGGGAAGCATTCAGCCACGCTGCAATTACTGCGCGAAGACTATTCGTTCGCATATCCACAACTGTCTGTATTGCCAGGTACTCATTTACACAGCTTAGTGAACTGTGGCAACGTGGGGTGACCAAACTTGCCAAAGGTTCGAATCGACCGCAGTGGGATATGAAACCGGGTTCTCTTGATTGAGAGTCCGGCATTCTAACCGGTATGCGCCACCACGAGGGGTGGCGAGATAGAGGGTGACTTCGGAGGTAACAGCAAGTTGAGAGACGAACAAGCAGGTTTCAGAAGTGGCACAGTAGAACATATATTTATTTTGCGAAATATTATAGAATAAGTAGTGGAATGGCAGGCAACTCTATACATCACGTTTGTGGACTTTGAAGAAGCGCTTGACTCAGTGCACCGAGAGAGTCTATGGAAAATCATGGAGAGCTATGGAATTCCATGAAAGATAATCCACATGGTTCAGATGTTATACGAAAATAGTGAATGTGCAGTGTTAGACGAAGGTGAGGAATCTGCGTGGTTCAAGGTCAACACCGGAGTTAAACAAGGATATGCAATGTCTGGATTTGTCGTCTTAATGTTAGTGGACTGCATAATGAAAAAAACAATAGCAGGAAATAAAATAGGGATAATATGGAACTTCATGTCAAAACTAGAGGAACACTGGACTGTGCCGATGACATAGCACTCATGTCATCATGCTACACACACGACATGCAAACAAAGACAAGGCAACTGGATCAATTTGCAGCAAGGACAGGATTAAGAATAAATAAAAAGAAAACTCAAGTATTGAGGATAAACAGTAAGTGCAAAAACAGAATACTAATTGATGATCAAGAACAAATGGAAGTGGACAAGGTGCTAACGTCAGTAAGCAAGGAGGAGGCGGTGATGACATTGTTAACAGAATTCGTAAAGCTAGGGTATCTTTCATGAAGCTAAAGCAAGTGAAACATGGAAAATAAACGAAGGCTACAACAGAAAGTTAGATACCTTTTTTTCAAGTGCTTAAGACGAATCCTACAAATTCGATGGCCATACGTTGCATCAAATCAAGATATTCTTGCAAAAACAAAATTGAAGACAATCAGCACCGATGCCAAGTTAAGAAGGTGGAAATGGGTAGGACATATCCTACGAATGGACAAGAACAGCAAATGTGAGACGGCGTTGACCTGGACGCCCGAAGGTAGAAGAAAGGTTGGTCTACCAAAGACAACGTCGCGATCAACTGTTGAAAATGAAAGACGCATACTGGGGCAGAAACTGCTGGAACGAAGCCAGACATGTAGCAGCTGACAGAGCGAGCTGGAGGAGATGCACTTCGGCCTTATGGGGCACTGGGCCCGAAGAGGATAGGTGAGGGTGACTTCCACTGAGTCGGTGAAGCAACTGGGAAAGCTCTAGTTCCGACGTTTGTCTTAACACTGCGAACAAAAAGTAGAGTAAAATTAGATGATCGAACCTGTCTAGGCTGTCAATGCACCGTTCGGCATGCTGTTTCCATGTAGCATACGAATATACTTCCCTTCATTTATGGGGTCGATTTAGACGAGCTATGTAAGTCGAAATCTTTGTCATGCGTAATTAATTTACCCACTGTGCAATATGACGTGATGTAGCCATTGCTAGGCAACAGATTATCCAACGACAGTAACATAAAAAGGGATTTGCAATGTTTTTAATCAACACCCTTTTCTGAAGAAATCATGCCATATTCTGTTCCCAACAATCTACCTAAAAAATAATGACGCCCATGATCTTAAAACCGATGTTCTATTAACAGCTCTTGTTTGCATGATATAACTGATAGATTCCAAAAATCAGTAGTATATTTGTGTATTTTCCGGAACTGCACTGTTGGCTTTTGTCCACTGAAACTGCAATTAAATAGACAGCTGGATACAGTAAAGGTTTCACAGGCAGTGAAATCGTGGTAGGAATTAGCGGGCCAAAAAAAATTGCATGAACCTGTTTTTGAATCTGTGTAAGACCATATAGATGGCTTTATTTTGCGAATCATATGTCAAATTGTAAACCGCCGAATCGTAATCGCTAAAGCGTCACACTATCCTATATCGTTGCCCACCTTTGTCAACTGTCTTAACTGTATCCCGGGCTGGTCATTCTCCGTCAAGTTTTCAAAGAAACTTCTTATTGGTGATAACTTGATATCTGGGATACCGTCTAGCATAGTTTCGTCTGCGACTGGTTTATTTCTACACACGCCCAACCAGTAAGATGGCTGTTCATAAACATAAACAGTACATAAACAAGTACAACGTGGTGCCTTTTGTGAATTGTGATAACTGTTTTATTCATAGCCAAGATGTCTGTCTTAAATACTGTGCCATGCGAATGTACAATTTCCACCGTCAAACGTACTGCACTAAAACAGCGCGCGCGTGTGTATGTATGTATGTATATATATATATGTATATATATATATGTATCAGACACACACACACACACACACACACACACACACACACACACACACACACACACACACACACACACACACACACACACACACACACACACACACACACACACACACACACACACACACACACACACACACACACACACACACACACACACACACACACACACACACACACACACACACACATTGAAAACATTCGTTAATGTGTGTTGACGGTTTGGTTATTGTATATAACTTAAATTAGAAAAAAGGATGATAGCTACATTCTTACCAAACAAAGAAAGTTCCACGGCTTGGAAATCATGTAATACCCCGACATAACAGCATCAATATAGAAAGCGATACTCATATAGAGAAACACATCAAATACGATCATAGCGAGGACTTGAAAGAACGTGATATTCTCTGTCGTCGGCACGATGGAAGTAGATATGCTCGGCCAGTCCAATTTAGTTCCTAAAATAAATTAAGTAGGTATGTCTCAGTCACCGTCGAGTGATCGGAAAACCAGCTTAGACATAGAGCGTTCTTTTGACGGGAGAATCTTGGTGCAGTGACTTTGCAGAAAAAGCGTGGAATATTGATTAGAATAAATTTGTTAGCATTTTGTCAGAGGTAGTAATTTTAACAAGGTTTAACAAGATTGCCATCCCAAACAACAAGTTCCAGATGGCAAGTGGACAAGGAAGCCATTGGCTTATCGATAGTCCAACAATTTTATCATCTATGCATAGCCCGCCCTTATCAGATATTTGTCAATTCAATTTTTAAACATATTCACACTACTAGCATTAACACAATCATTTGGCAGTTTGTTCCATTCATTTATCACCCTCTGTGAAAAAGAGTACTTTCTCATGTCCAACCTACACTGCTCCTTAACTAATGCTGATTTGTGTCCTCTGATTCTACTGCCTTCTTTAAGTTTGAAGAACATATTCCTATCAACATCTTCATAACCGTTCACTATTTTAAACACTTCTATTCGGTCTCCTACAATCTCTTACAATATTCCAATTGTGGTCTAACTATTGCTTTGTACAGGGGTACAATTAGCTGTTTCTCATTATACGTGATAGTTCTCCTAATTAGCCCTAGAACTTTTTTTCGAAGCAGCAATCCGACATTGCTCTGAAACTTTCATGTCAGCACTAAAAGTCTTTTTCTTGTGTGATTCTACCTAGTACAGCATTTCCCATTTTATATTCTTCGTCCATGTTTCCATGTCCTATTTGTATGCATTTACACTTCCCAAAATTTAATAACATGCCATTTAAATAATGTATCTAGATCATCCTGTAAATGTTTGTTATCTGTAACATTAGTAACCTTTCTTAATACTTTTGTGTCATCTGCAAATGTCAGTACTTTGCTAGATATGTCATCTTCCAAATCATTTATATATATATATATTAAAAACAGTATAGGGCCTAATACTGATCCCTTTTTCCAGTTTGAAATCTCACCATCTACTATTACTCTTTCTTCTGTGTGTAAGCCACTTTTCTATCCAGTTGATTACATCATTACTTATCCTATGGGCTGTTAGTTTAAATAATAATCTTTGACGTGGCACTTTATCGAAAGCTTTCTGAAAATCTAAGTAGACAACATCCACTGGTGACCCGTCATCTACCCACTTTGTAATTTCTTCCAAAAAACATAAGATATTGGTTAGACATGACCTAGGAACCCGTGTTGATATGTATTTATTAATTTATGTTTTACAAGGAATTCCACCATGTGGTATCTAATTAATGTTTCGAGTAATTTGCATATAACTGATGTTAAATTCACTGGTCTCTGATTTTCTGGCCTGTTCCTCGATCCCTTCTTAAATAGCGGCGTACTGATTGCTTCTTTCCATTCTGAAGGACCTATTCCTTCTTCTAGTGACAAGTTAAACAATTTTGCAAGTGGTGTACTAATTTGCTCAACAGTTTCCTTAAGCAGTTTTGGTGGTATCCCATCAACTTCTGGTGATTTATTATCTTTCATCTTCTTAATTTTCTTTGCTATCATTTCAGGAGTTACAAATAACTGCCCTGTTCTGATTTACTGCCCTCACATTTAGTAAATGGAACTGGAAGTGTGCTGATATCTTCTGTGGTAAAAACTTACCTGAAATACTCATTCAGGACATCTGCCATTTGAAACCCGTCTGACATTATGTTTTCACTTTTGTTTTCCAGTGGTCCAACCTAATCTCGAACTTTCTGTTTACTCCTTACATAAGTATTGAAACTCTTGCTGTCATTTTTTATATTCTCTGCCAATATTTTTTCAAAGGTTCTTTTAGATTTTCTAATTTAAGTTGTAGCTAGGCTAAGTGCCTCTTAGTAATTTGCACAGTCTTCATCCTTTCTGGTGCGCCTATAAACCCTCCACATAGCTTGCTTAAACGCTATTTTTCTAATAGCTTCTTTTGACAAGTGTTTCTTTCTAGACCGTTTTCACTGTTTTTTCAAGGGAACAAATTTATCGATGATACTCAACATTTCATATTTTAGAATATTCCAACATTTAATTGCGGTCTTATTCATCACCATGTTATTCCAATCTAGCTTTGCTAAGTATTTTCTCATATCTTTATATTTACCTCTGTGGAAGTTTGTAGTGCAGCTACGACTGAAATTAGACAATTTAAAAGAAGCTATGAACACAAATTAGGATGTAACATCTCATAGCTGTTTTTATAAGTAAAATATTTGAAATATGTGTGTCATTGAATGATAATGAAAAAAAGGAAAACGGCCTAGAAAGACACTTACCAAAATAATTTATTAGTTAAAAATCGCGTACGAGCAAACTATGTGGAGGGTATACAGATGTCCCAGAAAGATTAAATCTACGCAAATTTCAAAGAGGCACTTAAGTCAGGAGTAAAGAAAACGTACGAGACAAGGTTGGACTACAAGAAGACAGTGCTGGAAATAAAATATCATAAGGTTTTTAATGGCGGAAGGTCTAAATGGTTACCTCAGTTCAACCAGAGAAGATATTAGTTCATTACCAGTATCACATGCAAAATGCCACATCAAAAATTACTAATTAAATTAAAAGCCCATGGTATCGGGGACGGAATAATCGACTGGATAGAACCATGATTGATAGAAGATAACGTGCTGTATTAGATGGGGAGGTTTCAAATTGGAAATCAGTTTTGATTTCCACAAGGATCACTATTATGATCTTAATTATTCTTAATATAATATTATATCAATGATTTGGACGATAATATAACGAGCAACGTGCTGAAATTTGCGGATGACACAAATGCTTAGAAAGATTAACAATGATGGTGATAAATAACATATACAAAACGGGGAAATGTACACGCCTAAACACAGGACAAGGGAACTTGGATGTAAACTATAAAATGGGAGATACTGTTCTAGGTACTAAAGTAACATAAAAGGGCTTAGGATTAACATTAAGTGCTGACATGAAAGTTTCAGAACCATGTGGTATTGCAGCTTCAAATGGTAATCGACTTCTTGGGTTGATTAGGAGAAATATAACATAAAAGGAAAAAAGCTAATTATACCCCTGTATAAAACAATAGTTAGGTCTAATTTAGAATAATGTACGCAAGCGTGGAGACCATACCGTAAGAAGGATATAGATACGCTTGAACGAAAACAGAGGAGAGCAACTACAATTATTTCAGAACAGATAGACCTTACTTATGAAGAACGCATAAAAGAATGTGGTCCAACAACCTTAGATACAAGGAGGTTAAGAGGAAATCAAATTGAAATGTTTACGGTATTGAATGGGTATGAAAACGTTGATAGAAATATGTTTTTCTCATTCAAGAAAGAGAGGAGTAAAATTAGAGGAGACGAGGTAGCATTAGTAAAGGGGTAATGAAGATTGGATATCAGGTACTCGTTCTCACAGAGGACAATGAATGAATGGAACAAATTACCTACAGATTGTAGCAGCGTGAATATGTTTAAAAACAAAGTTGACACACATCTCAGGAGGGCGGGTTACACATCATGTGACATAGCTGAACAATGTTGGACTCTCCATATACCAATGGCTTCCTTGTCCACTTACCATCTGGGCCTTTGCCTTGCATTGCAATCTTGTTCAATATTGTTAAACTTAATAACTGTCACACTGCCTCCCATGGTTACAGCTCTTTAGGTATCAATAAATACAATGTTAATATAACCCTTAGCAAAAAAATCAATAGAATTCTTTAAACATTCTATGTGAATCTATGCAATTCTACAGATTATAGTATAATTTTGCATAGAAAACAATGGAATACTACAGATCCTACATAAATAGTTTATGTCTACTTCAAGACTTGCATAGAGTTTCACAGAATTCTACAGGGCGTAGCAAAATATTCTATTGAAAATACAGAAACTACAAATTACATAGCTACGTTCGCGAAAATCCTATAGAATATTCAAAAACTAAATCCTATAGAATATTATATAAAAATTCTACAAAAATTATATAGAATATTTTAATAATTCTACACAGCTATATCCACAAAATTCACATAGAATACTGTAAGCAAATTACATAGGTTTTGTTTGCTAAGGGTGGGACTGTCAGTAATGCGCGGTTGTCCATGACGCATCAATTCCAGCAACAACATGTCGAGAAAGAAGACCACATATTGTTACAACCATGACGGAGCAAAGTAAGGCAACGTAAGTGCACACTAAAACCACAAGTCAATAGTATACCTGCAATAGTGTATTCACGGATCACAAAATATCCATGATGCATTGCCGTAAAATAGTTGATGAACGTACGCCTGATTGCAGCCGTTGACTTGACATGGATGATATCTTGAAACGTTGATAATGGGACGTTCCCAAAGAGTATCACTATTAATGCTGTGATTGCTGTCGCTCGATTGGCTATAAAATATCGCAAATATGGGGCATGAAACAATACGGTACAAAGCAATTTGAAGAATTGACATTAAATATACATCTCTTGCGAATCGAACACACAATATATGAAAATAAATATTGTTGACATTCGCGAAGAAGTAATCAAGCAACGTGAGCGGGTTGCAGATATGAATAAGTGGAAACCACATTGCTACAATTTATGTGTTATTTCACGTGTTATTTTTATCGTAAAACTGCCTTCTTTTGTTTACTTCGAACCTAAGGGAAATTTTAAACGTATGAAACGTATTCGCTGATACGGAATATTATAGAATCATGCTAGTCGTTATGGCCTCTGGTACGGGCACACTGCCCGTATGAGTTCCTGCTCAAGCAACATGCGACATGCATAAACACAATTGGTGTCCATTTGGCTTTATGAATAGTGTAAATACCTGCACGACGCCCTTAGACGAGGCCGATTTTTAGAACACTATTGTCCCGGAAAATTAGGATTGGTTCTATGTGATCTAACAATTTACCATAGTATTGAAAGGGGCAAGAATGTATGTGAAAATGTGAAAAAAGAGTCAAGATTTGAATCAGGAGTCAAGATCTCAGTCCCAGTGTCTAGACTTGTAGCTCGTGTAAACAAACGCAGGCATGCCCACACGCACGCACGCACGCACGCACGCACGCACGCACGCACGCACGCACGCACGCATGGGTAGAACTCATGATAACGGATTAAGAAGAGACCCATGAAAACAACGATGTTTGCTTAATTGTTGCAGATACAGCATTAGGCTACCACAAATGGTGTTATTATTCTTACATCAAAGAGGCAACATACCATTACAGATAAAAGCGTTCACACTAAAAGTCATGGCAATCGATGCGAACACGAAGATAATCACGAAGAAAAACAACAAAAACAAGTCGATGTTATCAACAAGTGGGCGATAATATGGTCCGACCGTCTCATTGCCGTACGTTTCTACATCGTTCATTTTCACTGGGTAGCACGTGATGACCGTAGATATGACAACTGGGATTAATATCAACATGAAGTATTCGACGAACCGTGCTAACCACTGAAGCCACGTGTCAAAACCCATCAAGCATAGAATGTCCTGAAGCACAAATGCAAGCAGTTTCATCCAAGCAACCAGCATGTGCCACGTTTACATTCACAGTCATTGCGCACAACGGCAAAACAGCCCAGACAGCTTGGGCCATAAAGTTCTAATCCACTTTCCGTTCCCAGCATTAAGACATACATCGGAACTAGAGCTTTCATAGTTGCCGTACCAACTGAGCTTGCGTTTCCAGATAATTTAAACGCTTATTTCGAGTTTAGTCGTTTTAATAGACGTTTCTAAGGTAATCCAGCTGTTTTTCCTCAGACATCAGATGAAACTAATTAACATATAAGATTAATACTACGTTGCACACTTTATAAACATTAGTTACTATTTAAAATATCAAAGACACGCACACACGCGCATACACTGTCATACGGCCACACACATACACGCACAAAATGCTTAACTCCGCAGAAAACCAACTTTCAGCATAGTTTCCTTATCGTATGCGATATCTCTGGCAAGAAGGACGCTATAAACGAAAACCGTGAACCACACGGCTACTTTAAGAATGAGTTCTTTCTTCCGTGTTATGGACAACATAGAGTCGGTAATTTCGTAGGGCCGATAAGGAAAACGTCTCATCAGCACATCAAATTTGCTGGCATTTAATGAAGGGTTTAACGCCTTCATAATGCCCGCATCGATTGAATGTTGCAGAAACAAGAAGCCAGTCACGAAATAATCTGGAATAGAAAATAACACCCATGAGCTAATGCAACAGCCGCATAGGAAATGTTACGAAAGCGACACTAACCTTCCACTTTCAAAACTGCACGTATACTGATATTGTTAATTGAAAGACAGGCGTTCCACATTTCTGATATCATCGGCAAATAGTTTAAATAAACCTGATATAATTTAAAAACAATGCTTCCCAAGATAACGCTGGACAGTACATTCCAATTATCGATGAGTGACTTGCCGAAATCCACGATATATCAGGTGCCATTGTGAATGTGACATTCACTCATTCATTTAATCAATCGTGTCGTCACGCGAGGTAGTTGGCAACATTAAATGAACCGCGTAGTTGACGTTTCTGTCGTCGTTCACGTGGTTGACTGATGAAGCGCACATCCGTTTACATATTTACCTTCTGCTTGGGATATTTTACTTCCCCTTGTATAGACACCATATAGAAAGGACCAACGGCGTTTAGTGTATATTGTGCACAGCTCAAATCATAGGTTTAGAAATTGATCCACTGATACCAAATGTCGAAGGCAGTAGTTTTCACTTATAAGTAGCATACCTATTTTGTTTCAAATGTGTCCTATGTAAAACATTTGTAATGCATCAGTAAGGATGCGCAATGGAAGCGCCACATATTAAAATAACAACTTTATATAAATTGATGTAGTTGCCTCATGATTGTTTTGAAGAGGTCTAGATAGATTAAATGCAACGCAGTGCCTAAATTAATGTTCTTCCAACACGTTGAATACACATGTATGACAGAACTAATGGTTTGCACAGGGTTAACTTTGAGATGCGTAGTGAGTTTCGTGAACTTACCCCCTTTCTCGAAATTCCTGGGAGCGGACGTATTTTTGGAGTGAAATAACACACGCGTTCTATTGACTTCTCCTTGTTGACTTCTACCGTGAACACGTATTTTATATTGGATATTTGATGGCAATGTCTCTCCGTCCGTTGGAAGATTGGTAAAAACAATCCCCCCAGTAATCATACACTTGTCACCATCCTTACAATCCCTTCGTATCCGCTCAACCATGTCCTCTTCAGTGGAGAAACCACGCACAGCTGTTAAGCAAGAAAAGTAGATTAAACGGCATGTGCGTGCGTGCGTGCGTGCGTGCGTGCGTGCGTGAGTGTGCCAATTTTGTTTTAATCATATTCATGCTGCTAGCAGTTACAGAATATGTAGATGATTTGTTCCATTCGTTTATTGTCCCCTGTGAGAACGAATACTTCCTGATATCTACTCTACACTGTTCCTTCACCAATGTCACTTCTTTGCATTTAATTCTTGTATCTTTAATATTTGAACAACTAATATTTCTATCAATATTTTCATACCCAATATATTAATATAAAAGCTTAAATTTGACCTCCTCTTAACAATATGGACTGCAAGCAGTCCATACTGCATACAGTATTCTAAATAAGGCCTACTTTGGATATACCACGATATGTAATCTTAACTGACGACCCTTGATACCACTATAATGATAATTCGTCCTGTCGACATTAACGTATGCGCCATCTGGAGATTAACAATGCGACATTCCGGGTACTGTCTATTACCAACTAACAATCTATAATGGAACAATTAATCCAAGTTCAATTTCACAAAGTACAAAAGAAAACACGTTACACGCGACCAATAATTATGTTATATGTTACACGTTGCATCCAAGGAACGTTGGCATATACTTACATATATTATTAACACTCCCATTCAGCAGTGACATAACCTTTCTTGATATATTAACATCAGGTGTATAAAACACGCTCATTTGCGGATACGTACAGTACGTACTACTGTAAGTACTATTTCTCTGCGAGCCATTCAAGCAGAGGTCTGGAGATTGTGCAGGCCACGACGTAGGAGCTTTGTATATTGTCAGTTTTGTGTTTTTGTGTACCATGAGCATGCCAAAAGAGAATAGTATCGGCAGAAGTGTCGTTCCGCAAATGAGAAATGGTCGTTTTTTCTGAATCTTGAAGTTCTTCCACAACAACACGACGAATCGGTTCCAGTTGGCACCCATTACTGCAAGATAAACACATCAAACGTACGACCATACATACGAGATCTGTCAAGACTACCGTTTTGACAGGAAATCTCATTTATATCCTGCTGAGGCTAGAGTCCTGAGCTTGTTTGTTAATTAGGGTGATTCCAGCGTTACGTGTGTGACATTCAAACAACATTTTTCATCATCAAAACTCTGCAGATCCATGTTAATAAATTTTATTGCTGACGGTTTTAATGTTGATCATAGCATTGTTCTACATGTTGTTTATTAGATGTGGTAAGCGAAACTTTTTCTAAAAAAAATGGATTTGTTATATATTACATGGAGTGTTACGTGTATGACACAGAAATATCTAAATTCAGATGGTTGCATTAGTTATTAACAAAACGTTTGTGAAGTTGTGGAATTATGTTAATGACTTGCTTTATCATTATTAAATATGTATAGTTAGGCCATGCACATGACTGTGATTGGTTATTTTTTAAAGAATTTTGTGTGACACATTTTCTTGACGTGTCTGACGCGTGTGAAATAGACTTTGTAATTAACAATTTTCTTAGTTGATAATGACTGTTGACATATATATTACATGCTTAGTACATGCTAAAATAACACAGCAAAAACAAACAAATATGTAACATATTTATATAATATGCCCTGGGTAATATAAACAATAAGATCTGACCCATATTCACCAAACCTACAAACAAAAACAGCATAATTACAAACAACACAGTATATCTAGAGTGCTAAACCACATCATAGAACTGATTGTCGAACACGTAGTCTGCAAACAGTGTCGATTATACTGACCCATGCCAATCTGTCACATTTCAAAACTCAAAGCCTTTTTATTATCTCTGCTCCAGATAATGCTCTTTTCAGGCATACTCCCGATGTAAACAATAAATTATTGTTTCTATATGACAAGGGAATAACTGTCTGTTTTTTATGATAAACTATTTTCAATGAATAAATTATTGCACAGATGATGTCCATTAATCATTTCAAAAATGACTATGATTTCCTCAATGCCATCTCTGATGATTGGTTTGATGTTACGAATATATCGTTTTGTGATTTACAAAATAAGCTACTTAATACTTTTGATTTGAATAATAATAGCCACAGTTTGCCTATGTACAATTATGATCCGGATTTGCAATATTTTAATAACGTTTAATCAGCCGTACAAAATAACTGTGACTACGTTGTTGAAAACACTTTTATTAACAAATGTTCTCAACTGTCAACAATGAACAAAATGTTTTCTTTACTACACATTAATATTCGAAGTATTAGCAAACATCTACATGAATTAGATCAGTATCTCCATGTACTAAATCATAATTTTTCGGTTATTGGTATAAGCGAAACATGGTGTCAAGACTACAATGTCAACAGTTGTGATTTACCAGGATACAAAGCAGAACATATTTATAGGCACACTAAAGTTGGTGGTGGTGTTGCCCTCTACATTAAAGACAATATTGCATACCACACTAGATTAGACATTACTAAATTAAATGATTACATAGAATGTCAGTTTATAGAGATTCATAAAGATAGTAATTCATATGGTAAAGATATTATAGTTGGTGTCATATACAGACCGCCAAACAATGATATAAACAAATGTATTGATGAAATGTCTAATATACTTGATATTCTTAACAATGAAAACAAATTATGTTACATTATGGGTGACTTTAAAGGGGAACTGAAGCAATTTTGTGTTATGCCGTATATTTAAATATATATTATCTAACTATGCATTAATGGTGACAGATACCTGCTAATTTATGAGATAAACTGAAAAACTGATTTTGTTCGAGACAAAAATCGACAAAATACATCACTGCGTATCGCCATTTTGTTGTTGAAACGAGTGGTTTGAGTCGCGTATATCTAATCAATGTAAATTTTCGATTTTTTGCGATTTATTTCGTAAATAGGCATTCTGGAGCGAAAAAAAAGATATGGGTCTCTGTTATATATACAAGTGTTTACACACGTCAACAAAATAGCGTTTTTGTTCGTTCCAAATAAAAAAAGTTAAAGAAATTACAACAAAACACGCACAAAATCGTGGAAAACGCCGCACTTCTCGAACACACGAGATGCTAACCAACGAGAATATGCGATAACGGAATACCGGAACTATTTTTTACTTGTTGACAAGATGGATGCATCGCTTGGGACAGTTTTACCAGATCTGCTACTGGCGATTAGTGGTTTACTGAACTTCCGTAATAGTTGTCTATCTTTGGAGAAATGGAAACCACAGACGAAGAGTCTAGTTCGACAGGCCACACGGAAACAACCGTTGACAGTCGTAAAATGTCACCGAGTGTGCGAGTCACGCTCCAGACTCCAGGTCGGCTTCGCCTTTGGCTTTGTTGACGTTGGATTCAGGAAAAATTACAACAGCGCTAGCTTTGACTGTCAACGATTCCTGACTAGGTAATGTGATGTGGTGAACCTGTGGAAATTGCGTCCCGATGTCTGCGCACGTTTACGTTGAGTCATCATGCTGCGCCGAGGAAGCTACCATGCCTAGGGCTAGGCTATGGCTATGCAGCACCGTGTGCCCGACCGCGTTGGTGCTTGCATCACCGTACGAAGGCGAAGACGATGATTTTGTAGTGATATGCACAAACAAAGCGGTGCTAGATGTTGGTCTGCTGTCATTGCATGATTTGCGTGCCGACTCATCGATTCGCCCTATAGCTAGCAGGTCAGTAATTCAATTGTTATCGAATCATTGCCATTTTAATAATCATATTTTTTCTGCATATTTCTTTTACCTAGCCCGAGGGCGAGGTCCGAACTACAATGGCAATGCAAGCAGGCTTTTCTCTTTATTTTGTATCTAATCTAATGAAGTGTACCGTGACTGTATTTTAATATTGGGTTTGATTTGTTGTTGAATAACATTGATGACAATAATAAAATGAGGGTTTATTTAATTCATTATGTGAATATATATATATTCTTAAATGTTACCGTAATCGTGATTGTAATAATGATTGTAATCATGACTACATTAGTAATTGTGATTGCAGTAATTACTGTAATCATGATTACGTTAATATTCGTACTTGTAATCACCCCTCTCTGTAGCACACCACACCTTGTTGTTTGGTGCAATGTAATCATTTAAATAACAATAATTAACTACTGACAGTATGTAATGTTCACAGTTTTGCAACTATTATGGTAATTATGGAATTAGTGCTATCAACTAACCATGACAAATTATATTTCAGGCTCAGGAAAGGCAAGACAAGTAATCCCATCCTGCGATGTGGGAAGGATCTGTGATGTCTATTCTGAACCAAATTGAATTGATGGAAAGTTTAGCTATGGAGATTGACTTGACACAGGTGAGTGTACTGATAATCTGATATAGACAAATTGTGAGGCACCCACAGTATGCAGCAGGTCGAAAAACAACCTGGAAAACTACAACAATTCCCACTAAAATATTAATAACTGAATGATGTGAATGCCTTCTTATCCATATCCCATTTCTGTCAACAAAAATATTACCTGCAGCATCTTGCATGTCACTACACACAATTTCATTTATATTGAGACCAACATAAAATATATCAACAGTTTATTCACATAGAAAAACAATTACCAAAGAAATAAGGCTTGACTAAAAACAGTGACTTCTTACCACCGGGAAATACAACCTGGAACATGGATATCACAGTTACACACATCATTATTATGCCACAACATTATCAAATATACTGGTAGTTTAGCTTAGGAAATAATTAATCTTTATAAAGCCAAGGCATTTTAACTGTTTCACCATCATCATCTGTACCAATGGTAATAGACTACTTGTTTTGATTGGACAGTAAATGTACACCAATCATGTTTAACAATATTACTTGTTCTGACTGACAGTAAACGTACACCAATCATGCATACCAATACACTACTTGTTCCTACCAACAGTAAATGTACACCAATGATCTCATTCTGGAATCTGCACCATTTCACTACTTGTTCTGACAGTAAATGTACACCAATCATGTGTATCCAATATACTACTTGTTCTGACTGAATCTACTACTTGTTCCTACCGACAGCAAATGTAAACCAAGCGTCTCATTCTCTACCAAATACACTACTTGTACTGACAGTAAATGTACACCAATCATATGTATCAATACACTACTTGTTCTGACTGATAGTACTTGCACACCAACCATCTGTTCCAATACACTACTGGCACTAAATATACACCAATACACTACTTATTCTGACTGATAGTACATGTACACCTAACATATTCAATTCACCGTTCACTCATCCAGGGGTAGAAATCAGCACACTTTCCTGACAGACACCCCAGTACCCGAAAGACCTTGGCTGATAGATCAGACATGAGTACAACCTGTGTCACAGTTTATGGCTGTTTGGTGTGTGGCAGGTGCAGAAAAGTGACATAAGTTTTTCTCACGAATGACAAACTTCTTCTCTTTCTCATAGGTGTCGGAGCTGCTTGAGTCACCCTCGGTTATGTCACTGTTATCACATAGTGTGCATCATCTGCACCAATGTCTTTATTCTCACTGAATCTGATGGAAGCTTCACATAGGAGTAGTCATGATCAACGTTCATTGGTGCAATAATGTCATCCGTGACTACAGCAGCATTCGCGAAGTGTCGCACTTGAAATATTGTTACCGGATCGATTTGCGTTTCAGCATCAGTTGTATGTTGTGCCACAGCAGTAGTAGCAGTGATGGCACTAAAGGTGACATCCGTAATGTAAAGATTGACGGCATCACCCGTAGCGCTGGATGCTTCAAAACTAGTACCTGTACTTGTATGAACCAATGGTGAATCCTTCATCTGAAAAGATTACACATACAGTGACTTGAACATTTTACAAAATTCATCTTTTGCATAATAAAAATGAATCACAATGTGAGAAACTTTCTCTTGTATATATTATTTTTAGAATATAAGAGTGCTAGTGTCATATAGAATGTAAAGTAATCAACCACAGGGGAAAGCATTTTCCCTATGGAGCCATGTTAATTCAACCAATGGGTCTTTCACTGATCTCTTAATGTTTTTAATGAATCTGTTTGGTCAGTTTGACGAATGCCACTGGTAACATAACCAAACGCATGTAACCAAAATTGTAGCATCCTAGCTCCAAAGTGCATTATATTATCTAATCAACATTGCACTGTTTTCAATGGGCCAGGGAGGTCAAAATTCTATAAGGGGTCCAAATTCCATAACAAAATATGGACCCATAGGTACACTTTCTATGGGGTTCCTTATTTTATATCTGACACTCGATTTAGATAACATAATGCATGAATATTGTTATTGGACCAAATGCAGATCTATGCTTGTGACATCTTTACCTTATAAATGCTGCATGCACACACACATACGTATATATATATATATATATATATATATATATATATATATATATATATATATATATATATATATATATATATATATATATATGTATGTATGTATATATGTAAATATATATATAATTATTAGGTATTATACTGAAAGCATCTGCTAGATAGTATGGTGCATGGACAAAAGCCCCTCCCGACAAAAGCCCCACAGACATAAGCTTGTTTCAATTCAATTATACTGTTCATGACTGTTGCTGTAGTACACAGAGACAAGATATTGTCATGATTATACTTCAGGCATGTGGTCAATTCCATTCCGGAATTGGAACTGACCCTCAATTCCAGTTCCGGAATTGGAATTGACTACAACATTTTTTTTTTTATTGAATTTGTTTTTCCAAAATTAATTTTTTTGGGAATTGGAATTGATTTTGTTGGAATTATTGACTTGATACTGTTAATATTTACCCTGACATTTAGTTATATTACTTTTAAAATCATATTTGTCTTCTATTAGCATGTCACCCTGAATCTGGTAACAGCCAGGAAGTTGTCAACATTACAGCATAGACACTGTCTACTCTGGTATTGAAACATTGTGACCAAGAACAATATAATCAAGCATTTGCATCAAAAAGAAATACTAAGTTACTGTAACAGACAGTAAAACCAAAATCAGACCATTCAGGCCTCATTTTCTTTCTCAGTGTACAATGTTTATTTACAGAGATTGCCAATTAAGGGCACCTGCCTGCTCATTCCCTTTGTGTGAGAGAGGAAGCCTGCCCCACTTGAATGCAGCCCCTTGTTTATCCAAGCCTAATGTTCAGCCCACAAGTTTCCCATACTAAAAATGTAACTGGTCACCTGTACAATGCTGTTACATGTGGCTGTAGGGTTTGCCCTTTGTAGTAATTAAAAATGTCCCCATGGAGAATACATGTTGGAGATTAGGATGTTGAAGACTCAAACTTTCCAGTAAATTTGATGAAATATCAATGACACCACAACTGATAGCGATATAAATCTGCCTCCTAGTATATTTGCTCCCCCCCCGGACATCTGCCCCTTATTTCTATGATAGTTGACAAGTGAAAATCAGTTTGCAGTTTTATCATTATTACTACAATAACATAACATTCAATGACAAGTCGAAGTCACTTTAGCCTAATGCAATTGCCTATCCCTGGAGTGTGTATGAGATGATCTTGTCACCAGTTGTCTTCCAGGTATCATTGATAGTCAGATTAGTGGTGGAAGATGGGTTCTTGGGGTGATGCTTCCACAAACAGTGGCTTGGAGTGCCCCTGGTATTAGCTGCCTTAGTTTTCAGGTCCTCACGGACCTTGGCAGCTTCTATATGTGCCGTGTCACCATCATGGTTGCAGGCAGTCTTGTTGATCACATTCTGGATCTGGAGATCAGATCAGTGACCACAGCACCCTTGCATGATCAGGATCGACGCTGGCTTCACTCCCAATGAAGAGTAATCTTGTTGGTCCCCCTTCTTGGTGTAGGAATGACACTCAAAACATGACCTCCTCAAATGCTAGTAGTAATTTCCATGGTGAAGTTATAAGTGAATTCTGACAACTCTGGCTTGTGCATCCAGTTTTATAGGAAAATGGATTCACTCCAACTCTCCATGGTAAATGCAATTCAAAAGAAACCTTGTTGAGATGGCTTCTTTCAAATATCCTCAATTGTCCTAACATGTCCAGGTCCTAATGTCACTGGCTTCTTCCACAATTGCAATAAAGATAATCCTTTGATTACAGGATCATCTCCAACTACATAAAGTAATTTACTTGGCTGATCTTGCACAAAGAACATTAATTGCAATTAGGGTAATATATATATTGAATTCATGTTCAGAAATAAAAAAATAAGTTAAAAAAACATTTCTTAAAAAAACTTACAAATAATCCAGAAGCTATAGACAGGGGGCAAATGTCCAGATTTTGAATAAGGCAAGGGGCTAATGTCTGGGGGGCAAGTGACAAAGGGGCAAATGTCCGGAAGGGGGGCAAATGACCTGGACCCGATATAAACAGGGGAAACTGTTCAAAACTCAGATTAATGACCCAACTGTCCAGGGCTGTCCAAAATGTCTGGTTTTGTTAGCAAAAATCCAGGAGAGGTGTCGCAGCAGAATGTACATATGAAATGGCTGGATGCCATTTTAAAGTTTTTTATATGGCAAACCTGATATATGTGTGTGTGTGTGTGTGTGTGTGTGTGTGTGTGTGTGTGTGTGTGTGTGTGTGTGTGTGTGTGTGTGTGTGTGTGTGTGTGTGTGTGTGTGTGTGTGTGTGTGTGTGTGTGTGTGTGTGTGTGTGTGTGTGTGTGTGTGTGTGTGTGTGTGTGTGTGTGTGCATTTAACGAACAATAATGTTTTTAATCATATCTAATTGTACTAATACTATTGTGGGTTGCCGACAGTTGCCCCCTCCACCCACGGTATTCATTACAGTGTTATCAGTCGACTTAGAATAAAATGTAATTAATACATCTCTATGAACTTCCGGTTATTACATGTGGGGTTTAATCTGATCAATAAAGAAAATTAATTTTATATAATTTTGCCTTATTGTCAAGTCACAAGAATTCAGACAAAAATTGTAAAGTGTCATTATAGAAAGCAGACATGTAATCTGACAGTGTTCAACTGGGTAGATGACGATGCCTTAGTAAGTTTCCTTTCCAGCTAGCTAGACATTGCATGGGTGAAATGCATTTTACTTTAAATACTTTTAAACAGTTTTTGTAACTGCATTTGCACTTAATCACAATGAAAGTATTTGTATATTTTAAATATTTCCATAAAGAATTTGAAATGTAAACAGCAACAGTAGGCTTCTGTTGCACTATAGTCTATACTGTCTTTTGGTCGTGTTTCTCCCATGCATCTAACCCCCCCAGGCTTAGCCTTACGCAGCAAGCGTAAGGCTAAGGCATTTAGAACACATGAGTATGAGACTTATTATGACTGTCAATAAATAATATCAAATTATTTTCTTGAATAATTTTGCCTAGTACATACGCCATGGCCCATGTTATAAGGTTGCAGTATATCCTGTAGCACTTACTGAGTTATTGTTATTGTTCTGAGTACGGCCACGTATTGACGGTACGTATCAGTCGTATGATCACGTCGAATATAAATCGGCGGATTGGAAAACACTCGTAATTATATCAAACTATTAACACTTACTCGCACTTTATTGTATTCATACATTTCGATTTACTGTGGGTCATATATATGCTGACGTTGAAGCACAGCTGTGCTTATTGGGGTGGAACTATATTGTAATCGTAGTGATAAGTCACAATGGTAACGGTAATCCAATTTACTAACCTGGTTTCGGCTCGTCGCTTCCTACGCATCGCTCTGCCCTCTGATATCTGACGTTTCCTTGTCGCAGAATAGTCTGTAGATGCATGGTCATATGCGAAAAAAAAGATCTAAGATGGAACGGTATCTTTGACTAAGAATGACATCTTGATGCTCACCGTCTGTCCATGCTCATCACATAGTCTTTTGTCTTGTTATCTGCATCGGACAAGTGCTCACTCGCAGAGCCTGCGGCTGGCGGACACGGCAATTTCCGCATTTGCAACCACATTTTCCGCTGCAAATTCTTCCTGGGAAGTCGATCAAAAGTTTTTTCCTTGCATTTGTAGTACTAGTTGATATATCCAGGAGCCATCCAGTGCACACCAGTTTTCTTTTTATTCGATTTTCCATGCGTTTCGGCCGTTTTTCCGAGAGGTTTTTACTGTGTGAACGCGGTGCCAGGAGCTCGTACTCAAACCACTCTGCCGCTGAGCCCCCCGCAGAGCAATATGGCGCCGCCCAGCGAAGATAATGGCAAAGTTAAAAAGGATATTACAAGATTACCGTGGCGTTGCGCCCATCATATAAGGGTGATATATACTGTAAATGGTATGTTATTATGTTTGGGCTATGGTTGTTCAAGTGCTTCACCCCCCCTTTAACATTAATCTGTTTAACCATGAAGTACATGCACCAACATGTAATTTTTTTAACTTGATGTTCCTACACTCTTATATTCCATTAATAAATAAACCAACAAGGGTAACTAATCAATCGGCAACATTAATTGATAACATTTTTACAAATAATCATAAAAACATGCTCCAGGGCATTATGTATACAGATATATCTGACCACTTCCCAATATTTATCATTGATAATAACTGCAAATTAACCAACAATCTTAAATACACAACAAACAGAAACTTTTCCCAGGCAAACATAAATACATTTTATAATAACATGCAAAATCTTGACTGGGATATTATGACATACACAAATAATTGTCAAACAGCCTACTCAGTATTTTATAAGTCATTACTGCGAGAATACAATGACTGCTTTCCCATAAAAACAATCAAGCTTAACTACAAGAATAGGAAACCATGGCTAACATATGGGCTAAAAAACTCAATAAAAGAGAAGAATAGACTATATGTTAAGACAAAACACAAGATATAACGAAACTAAATATAAAGAATACAAAAGTAAGTTGAATGGCTTACTAAGGAAATCTGAACGTGAACATTACGCAACTCTCTTTGAAGATAATAAGCATAACCTTAAAAAGTCTTGGTTCGTTTTAAAAGAAATAATAAACAATAAACATGAACGTATAACGCAGACAAAATTCATCGTCAACAAAGTAGTAACAACAGACAAAAAACAAATAAGCGAATGTCTTAATAAGTTCTATATAAATGTTGGCTCTAACCTAGCAAAAAACATTCCACAGAACCAAACAGACCCTATGTCATACATGAAAAACAGCAATACTAAAACTATATATCTTGAACCGGTAACTGAAAATGAGGTATCAGCAATAGTAAACTCTCTCAAAATATCTAGTCCTGGATGGGATGATATTTCCAGTAAAGTAATAAAAAAAACATATAAAAGCTTTATTAAATCATTAACATATTTATATAATCTCTCTATAAATACTGGAATATTCCCAGATGACTTAAAAATAGCTAAGGTAATACCTATCTACAAATCTAAGGAAAAAAAAATATTTTCTAACTACCGACCAATTTCAATATTACCAACTTTCTCTAAAATATTGGAAAGACTAATGTATAACAGGCTGATAAATTTTATTAATAAGTATAACATTCTGTACAAATATCAGTTTGGTTTTCGAAAAAATCACTCCACTAGCATGGCACTAATGACCATTGTAGACAAAATATCAGAAGCACTACAAAACAAGCAATTTGTGCTAGGGGTGTTCTTAGATTTATCTAAAGCATTTGATACTGTTGACCATGAGATACTGTGTCAAAAACTCCACTGTTATGGTATACGTGGCTTAGCCAATGACTGGATTAAAAGTTATTTATCTAATAGAAGTCAATATGTGTATTACAATAACACTAGCTCAACTAAACTCTCTATTACTTGTGGAGTGCCTCAAGGTTCCATACTGGGGCTATTGCTTTTTCTATTATAATATATCAATGATATTGCTAATGTCTCAGATATTCTTTTCTCCTTATTATTTGCTGATGACACTAGTGTATTTATACAGGGTGGATGATATAGCTAACAATTGGATGATATAGCTAACAAAATGAATATTGAACTAAAAAAACTTGTAGCTTGGTTAAATGCTAACAAATTATCTCTAAACATTGATAAGACCCAATACATGATATTTAGAACTTCTAACAAAAAACTTATCAAACCGACAAAACTTTAAATTAATGATAATGCTATTAAACAAGTATCTTCTACAACATTTCTTGGCGTTACTATTGATAACAAACTTAATTGGGCTGAACATATTAACAAAGTTAAATGTAAAATCTCTAAAGGGGTAGGCATTATCAACAAAGCCAAAAGATTTTTAACTAGACCATTCCTGGTCACCTTATATTACTCGTTTCTATTCCCTCATTTGACATATTGTATTGAAGTGTGGGGTGGTGCATTTGACTCATATTGTTCAAGTATTATAAAGGTTCAAAAGAAAGTGGTGAGAATGCTGGTATCAGCTAATATATCAACTCATACAAACCTATCTTTAAAATACTAAACATCTTAACGTTTAGACAACTATATGTCTACTCAATACAAATGTTTATGTATAAATACAACACTGGTCTTCTACCAATAATTTTTGGTAATATGTTTAAACTTAATCAAGATGTTCATAGTTACAATACAAGACAATCTACACAAATACACATATCCATGGCAACTTTAGAAATAAGACTTCGTTCTGTAAGAATTAAGGGTGCTATAATTTGGAATTATTTTAACACAAGACTCAACTTTACTTCTTATTCAATAATAAACTACAAATGTATATTTAATCAATTTATATTACACAATGATGTTAATATATATGTATCACAATCACAATTTGTTCGTTTTCTACACCTGCACGCTATTTTTGTGTTTAATACTATGATATATGTATTGAAATATATACTAGGGAGTATAACATTGTATAATGTTCTTCCCCTATTGTTCTCTTTACATTATCATATATAGGGTTTACCTTGATTTGATTTGTATATATTGTAGAGTTACAATAAATTTGATTTGATTTGAAAACAAATTTCTTCTAAACATTCACCATTTTGATATGTTATGTAGCGGTTGTTCAGTATTACATAAAATGATAGGTTATATTGTTAACTATATCGCTGTCAAATTCTGATTGCTAAATAGCCTCCATTTTACACGGATGTCAATTTAGAGAACACTGCATGATCCGCTAGAAATTCATATTTCGTATTAAAACTTAGGACACCTGTTTCCAAATTGTATTAATTGTATCAACTACTACTATTACTCAATAATATTTTGTTTTGGTATGTGTTTTATATTTTGGTATTACATTAAACGTATTCGTGTGCTGATTTCTAAATCATTTGGAAATAACAAAACTATTATTATAAAAACAAAAACAATGACACCATCTGAGGCTGATCACATACAAGTGCTCGTGTCCTAGACCTAGCTCTAGTCTAGGCAAGACATTGTCAATAACAATGACGTCAATGACATTGATCCAGTGACGAGGACGAGGTGAATATATCTAGTATAGGTTTTTTTTATTCAACAAACGTTATTATTTCTAGGTGATGTAATATTCTGCTTGGTTAGATATATGACCATATAACTTATTCACAGTCTTACCGCTATTTCTGGTGAAACTATGCTTCAAATTCAATTCAATGGGTAAGCACACTTCCTACACTCTCTTAGCCGGCTTTCAAGACCGTAAATAATGCACGTTGAAACTTTGTAAGGGAGCTATCCGTATTTCAGAACGTTTCATTTGCCTAGTTCCCTGACTTACCACAAGGTCTTCTGACGAAGGGGACAAGAAAGAAGAGGAGGGACACCCAAGAGGAGCTCTTAGAATGTTCGGCTATCCGTCCTGGCCAAGCAAAAAAAGCCTGCGTGTTATCCCTGTTAGGAATCTGCAAGATTATTTAAAAAAAGATAAGAGCTAGCTTAATGAAGAAGGGGTGGCCACAGTCATGCGTCCCTACACAACCTTCAGGTAGACAGCTAAACAAGTCATGGATTTGGGACTATGCACCTAAACGAGTTAATAAAAAACTAATCATTTGGAACTACAATCAAGAATATCACGACTCACACTAGTGGATTTATCAAGTTTCTTTCTCAAGGTGGGATATTCAGGCCAAATATTTGTTTAACTGTGCGCTGGCATGTAAACCAGCGCGACCAATAACCTAAACAACCGCGTTGGCGGCGGGTATCCTCCCCTCTATATATGTACGGAACTCTAACGAAAACTCTTAAATTAAATGCGCTGTCAGAAAATGAATAGCTTAGTAAACAAAGGCCAAAATATATAGGAAAATAATGTTTACAAATAGATTTTCATTTGGTGAGCGCATATTGCCAGAATATTGCACCCGTGACGTGGGGTTATTTAACAGTATGGCGCTGCTCATGGCATAACATTGCTGTGTGTCTTCAACAAGGTTATCTTAGTAAACCACTGGCGTGATATTCTTATTTTTCGTTGCAAATTATTATACTTCAGTAACTCTTATAGGTTCAGTTTACATGCCTGACAGAACAAGATATCGCATTAGCAGACGTAGGCATACTGAATTACGGATAGCTCCCTTCCCATGATTCAGACCAAAAAGCACAACACAGGATTGGAAGCCGCAAGAAGAGGCGCGTTAAGCGAGCGTTCCATTTAAAATGGGTTTGTAAATACACTTTAATTAAAACAATCTGTACAAGTGACCTTCGCTCGTCAGAACATTTAAAACAGCTAAGCTTACCTTCGCGACAACTTGGTCCATTGGAATTATGTAACTCAAGTTTTCTGTAAATATGGCAGAGTAAACGTCGTAAATTTGCGATGTTTGCTTGGTATGTGGCGCTATTCTCGAAATGTTTCAATACGATTGTAGTAACTTTTGACTAATATAGAAATGAGTTGGTGTGCTATGTTGTCCATACTATTTACCACGAGGGTTGTTCATATTGCAACAAATCAACATACGAAACGTCTACACATCATGTTGAGTAACTTATGCCTGTAAATGTAAATGCGCAACTCGACGGAAAGAAGAAGCGAATTTCCGTGACTAATTTGTCATGAGTACTTGTTATTTGCACACGCGAAAAGGTTCCCCTGTGTAAAAAAGATCAATGTCTTATATAGTTATTGCCATTCAATGTTTCACACAGAGTAAATGCGCGTAAATTACTTGCTGAATTATTTATGTATTAGCTCCAATATGTAACAATATTATGTGTACATATATCCTCAGGAACCTGAGCTCAGAGACAGAGGCGCAACAAAACAGAATCATTAAACATAATCGTGAACAGGGACACGCAAAAGTCATTATCAGAACGAAGGACAACCGAAGATTTATGGTGGAAATGCAATTTGGAATAAATATGCGTTTTTTTCTTGGAAAATAGCTGTAGTTTCAGATGTTTTCAAAGTGATGGAGAGTTCATTCCAGACCCTAGGCGCAGCGACAGAGAAAGCACGTTTGCCCAAGTTAAGTTTTGTTTTGGGCACAATAAGTTGTTGTGAAATTCATGATTTGAGCTGCCTAAGGATATTTGAAAGATGCAGGAGACTAGCCAAGTACGGTGGTTGTTGTGTAGATAGAGCACGATATGTAAGAGTGGACAGTTTAAAATTAATTCGATAAGAAACAGGAAGCCAGTGTAACCATGGTATGGACATAGATTTACTGGACTGCCAGCTTCGCGCTTACCATGCGTTGCGCCTCTGGTGGAGTTTGTGTTAGCCGCTTGGGCTCGACAGTTTGTATTGTTTACTTCCGGTCTCACTTCGCAACATGGAGCTTGACATCGATGCGATTCTTGCGGTAAGTTAAATGTTGATTTTGTTGTACAGTTTACATTTTAAGTCAAAGCACCTCTAAGCATGGACTATATCTTTCTTTCAAGAAAATAATGTGCTAATTTATTAAATGATATGCGTTTGAGGTGGCTGGATTTTCAGCAGGGGACATCTCAGGCTCAGCCAGCATTTGAGTATATGCTAATAATATGCTTAGCTTTAGGAATTGAAAGACTCATTAATTAAGATTATGACAATTTAGCTTCTGTGTGTGCAGGAACATTCTTCTCAAATGAATGATCAAATTGATGTGAAGGTCTTAAGAGCAAAGAAAACAAACAAACCCCATGTGTTCAAGGTGAGTTTAAATAAAGTATTGAATAATAACAGTAAGTAGAATGAATAATTGTGTTATTTTTACCAATGGCATTTTAGCTACACCTGTGTGAAATGATTATGCACGTTTTAATGCAATATTACTAATAGATATTGCCGTTCGCACTTGCTCTAATCTCTTAGAACATATTGAAGAATTAATATATATATATATATACATACATATATATATATCAATTAGAAGTAACGTAACTGAATATGGCTAAATACAATTATAAATACAGCCCTGTATCCCACGAATTGAATGGCATGTTCTGTATTAAGGGTTGTTTGTTTGTGTCAGCAGGGAGTAGAGATACAGTTGTGACAAAAACATTTCTCTGCCTCTGTGTAATATGATTTTGTCTGCTTCTGAGTAATCTGAACGTGTATGTCTACCTTTTGTAAAATAACTGATTCATTCTGTCCATAGGCCACATTAGAAATCATCAATGAGGTATGTTCGACATAGAGGGTAGAGTTCATCTGCGTTTGCGGATCTTGTGCCAACACATCCCAGACTCATATTTATAGTTGAGTTGATTCCAACAACAAAGAATGTGAGTGCATGTGTGGCAAGTTTTTCTCTCCCTCCTTCAAATGACCATGTGTCCCTGTTCACAAAACCAACTCCACTTCTTTTGTCAAACATAAGATCAGACTTGATTGACATTTCATCGTGCAGAAGTACAACGAAGCGTTTGTGTGGTTCCAGTTTGTCTGCTGCTGCTTGCAGGTCTTCTTGCACATGTAGCTGAAACCCTTCTCTTGGGTGCATCACGTTGGTGTACGCACGCAGAGTTGATGAGCCTGGTAGTTTCAGGACTACTGTCTTCCTCAAAGTCTCATATGTACACCTTCCTCTGCTGTGGATGAGGATTGCCAGTCGAATCATCATTGGATGCCACCTCATCCCATGATCTTTTGATTGGAATGCCTTTTGTTGTTCTTCCCAGAACAGTTTCAACAAAGGTTCCTCAATGGAAGAGACATCGACTGTCTTCAAATTATTGTGCATTTCTTCGGTCAACTGGACAGAATCTTTCTTAATTTTTTCTTTCAATGCTTGCAGTTCTTTTTCTGTCTTTCTGCTGACATCTCACTTCCTTGAAGGCTTCTTTCATTTGATGTCCTGTCACACCATGTAGTGGGTCATTTGATTTGATGGTGTTATGTTGAAGGCTTTTCTATTCTTGTCTTTGGTACCTGGCAGTGAGAGTCTTTTCTACATGCGAACAGTTGTTGCGCATATTGTGACTGTCCTGGGTGGTGGGGAGCAGCAGCTGGCATGAGTTTGATCTAATGCAGGACTTATTGAAAAACATTACATTGGCTGCTAGGTTTATAATGTGTCCATAATACTGTTTTGAACCAGTACCATCTGGCAGACTGGCAAAATTATGCAGAACACCTGCAGTTATTCCAGTATATACTGACTTTTCATGCAAGTCAAGAAGGAAGGTATTTAACCTCACATGTTCAAGGTCAGTGGAGAGGTGTGGAGCAGGTACTGAAGCTACCACACCAGTGTAACTTTCAAGAGTAACTTGCAGCTTGACAACACTGTCCAAAACAACTGCAGGTTTAATTGTTTTTTCAGAGTTTTCTGTTATGCACCATGGGAGCTGAACCTTGCCAAGATCCTTCCACATGTCTTCAAAGCTGAAGTATGCAACACGATCAAACTCTGGTGGTGGTTCTCTGTACGACTGAAACATAAAAACGACAAAACTGTCTTAGAGCCAATGTGTAATCTAATTATTAATCAATGAGTTAGATAATGATGATGTTATTAAATAATATAATAACATTAATAATCAGGATTGACAAAAATCATGATTTAAAAAAAATAAAAAATTGGATGAGAAAAAAGGGAATAGCTCAAACATACACAATGTCATAAAATATTTGACTGCCAGGTTATCTGCCCCTGGTGTCAATACAGCTACGCAAGTGTGCGCACTTTGTGCTTTTGTATTAAAAAAACATACAAAACTTTGTTGCTCTCGATGCTTGTAAACAATTAGTTGTGCTAAATTCATATAAATCAGCGATTAAAAAAATCGGAAGTAAAAAAATCATAAATCAATTATTTCTTTGGAGTTATTTAAATCATGATTTAAATCAAATTATTTAAATCAAACAACTATGTTAATAATAATAACTCCACTTATGAGGCACACCTACCCATGTAAACATGCAGCTCAAGTGGACAGTTCGAGTGGAAGAGGGGTCTAACATTAACTTAAATTGAACATTTTCATTTACAAAGATACCAATAGTAACATTTAAACAATTACCAAATATACATACGGCCAAACATTAAAACAAGAATATATGCATACATGATGTATATATGCTTACTACATCAAAAGTATTGAAAAACAGTTATTATATTACATTACATAAAAAAATCATGCATGCATACATACATATCATCTAACACAGAGCAACAGCAAAATGAAAAACAAATTAAGAATAATTATATAAAAATAAATTCCACATCCACTTTGATTTTAAATGTTGGCAGGATTGGTTTATGAAAAAAATATCTTCCTTAGGAATTAATTAGTTGGCTAGGTAGTGTGGCGCTGTCACAACTGGCTTTCCTCAGAGGAAGTGCCTGATTTTCCCAAGGGAATATCATAGATTGGACAATCAAATATACAAAATAAAAAAAGGACAAGAAAAGATAAATAATTAAAGCAGAAGGAAGTAAAAGTAAACACATTTGATTATTATTATACATTTATAATGCGCCGTGTATCCGGGTTTAAAACCTGCTCAAAGGCGCTATCCTGATTAAGACAGGATACCTTCAATATGCAAACAGTAATTGAGCAACACTTACAGGTCCCGCCGGGTTGTTTTTTGGTGTTTCCACAGACTTTGAAGGCATCCACAGCCCAGGGTTGGCAAACTTCCAGGTATCAATGTTCTTCGAGTTCCACTTGGACCTGTACAACAAATTTCATTCCATTGTACTATATATATATATATATATATATATATATATATATATATATATATATATATATATCATACACTTATTAATATTCTTACAGCTATTGTTTCATTGTTGTCATTGTAATTTTGTATTATTTAATTTTTTTTTTCCAGCACCGTGTATTACCAGCTGAGCTAGCCCCCCTCCACGCCACACCCGAAAATGTGCCTGTGAAGAATCCTTATTATGAAAATAATTTCATATAGTTATGTGCAGCTAGAGCGAAGACAGACACTTTTTGATAGTATTATACATGTAAAACAGACATGTAGGGCCTACTTGGCCTTTAGTACAGAACTTTACTTTAGTCTTTACACACAATGACACAGTTACTCACTGATTCAGGCTCTTTAATCGGTATATATGTAAATCTGCAACATCACTGAGCAGTTATTAACCGATCAATTACAATACCAAGAAACTTACATATTTGAAACAATCATCTGTGAAATGTTTGGAGCAGATCTTGGCATTGTCAGCATTGAAGCTACTGTCGATTCTATTTATGCATGCAGCAAACGGGCTCTCCATTCGGCATTCGGTTCCGTTTTTTGTGTGCCAGCTTTTGGTAGACAATGAAAAGACAATCCTCTGCATTTTGCACTTGTGCAAGCGCAGTCGACTATGCAGCAGACGCTGCCGACGCTTTTTGACATTTTTATCTGTGCAACTCGAACATGACTCGAACGCCATTTACATTCAAACGGAGGCGCGGAACTGGCAGTCCAGTAAATATAAGCCCATGGTGTAACTGTCTAAGTAGTGGTAGTGATGGTGAAAACCGATGCGCCCTGAGAACTACACGTGGCAGACAATTTTGTACTCGTTGGAATTTAGCCATGTCTCTTTTAGCAATGTTATTTAGTAGTGAATTACAATAGTCAAGGCGGCTACTAATTAATGCCGTTGATATTGTTTTAGCTGTAGATATAGATATGTGAGATCACGTATATATGATAGAAACAGGATTTACATACTTGAGAAATATGCTGGCGAAATTTGTAGTCACTATCAAAGACAACACTTAGATTACGAACAGTATCTGATGGGAATGTATCACTGCCAAGCAGTTTAACTAGAAAATGGTTGATGACCCTATTTGTTGTTGTTTAGTGGCAATAATAATAAGGTATGTTTTATCTGGAGTAAGCTTTAGCTTACTTGATTCCATCCAAAACAAGATATCATTAAGACAATAATTTAAAGTCGAAAAAGATTATTGTGCATTTGATTGTGAAAGTGATATGTAAACTTGAGTGCCATCAGCACACAGGTGATAACTGAGATTATGATTAGTAATGACTTGGGTGTGCGACGTAGTATATAAGCTGAACAGAACAGGGCCAAGGATGGATCCTTGCGGCAATCCAAGTGGAAGGTGTTGTGGGAAAGATAATGTGCCAGATATGTTAATGCTTTGGTGTCTGTCTAAAAAATATGATATTCTGAACCAGCTCTTCGCTGGTTCAGAAATGTCAAAATGACAATGAAGGCGTTATAAAAGGATTAAGTGATCAATCATATCGAAAGCAGCTGAGAGATCTAGTAAAGTGAGTGCTGTGACTTTGCCAGTGTCCATGTTATTGTGTATCTTGAGAAGGGCCGTTTCGGAAGAAGGCGATTAGCAACTACTTTTCCAATACTTTTGACATAAAACTGAGATTGGAGATAGGACGATAATTATTTAGGTCATTTTTACGAAAAGTTTGTTTTTCAATAAGAGGATTTACAAGAGCTTGCTTGAAATCCTGTGGAACAACTCCGCTCTGCATTGAAAGGTTTATGGTAGTAGTAACGGGAAAGATAAGTTGATTGATATAGCTTTTTATTAGAAGTGTTGGAAATGGGTCAAGATCACATGATTTGTTAGGAATTTTTTAATAATAATGAGAACTTCAATAGTAGTTGCAGGTGTGAAAACCGGTAGTGTATTTCCAGAAAGTGGTGGTTCAGGGAAATCATAGTCATTATCATTAATAAAAAAAATATCGAACGCGAGCAGTCTTATCTTCTGAAACTGAGGTACGTTCGGTTAAAAAAACAACCTGCATTCATTGGTACAAGGGTAAACATGAAGTAACTACAATACTGTTCGAGACTGCCAAATATCTTCGAAGATATTTCTCTAAGGTATAGGAACAAAACATGCGGCTGCATTTTTGACAAATCACAATTTTATGACATCAAAATTAGGAAAATGTAATTGTATTATAATTAGGGTTACCAGCATATTCTTTTGAGTGTCCTATTAAGCAGTTTTACACACATTTTGTTCAAATAGCAAGACAACCGGTATTTGCCCCGATACGTGTCACATGTCATGTGTCTCAAATTTGTCTTTAGCACAACTGATGCAATTCGCAGTCTTCTCCATCAATTGCAGTGGTGGGTTCCAATTGGGATCGATTCAGCACTTTACTATGGAAGAACATACAAATACAAAAGAAGCGACCACTTCTCATTTGTGGAACGACGGTTCTGCCGACAGTTTTCTCCTTGGTGTTGCTAATAGCACACAAGAACATACAACTGACAGTATTCACCACATCTACGTCATGGCAATCCGATTATCTTCACCTCTGTTCGAAGCGCTCGCTGCGAAATACTATTTACTGTGGAGCTAAAGCACTAGACGTGTTTTACGCACCCGATGTGAATATTTCGAGAAAAGTCATGACACATCTGCAGAACAATAGAAATAATATCGGTAAGCTTAAGTAACTAATCTTAAATGTGCACAGTCTGAGACTGGCCTTAATGTCAGACGTTCCAGTAGATGTCGGCTATATTGGTATTTGTTAAATATGCTTCTGCACATCAACGTTGTTGGTGGTTATGGGAACGCCTTAAAGTACACGGCAATAAAGACTCAAATACAAAGTATAACATACTTATTTTACATGCATGTTGATATAAAAAACACAGAAAAATTTGGACATTTTAATTATACAAAACCGCAACGAGCTACGTATCATTTTGTAGATTTGCGTCAATTACCTGCTGTTGTATTTAGCTTCGTTATTAGTTGTTACTAGAAATTTACGCTACATCATGCTCTTTTATACTATGTGATGCCGCACGAGATAATACTTTTCCTTCTTGACAGCCGTAACTGGTTTCCCAGATGAGGAACACATGCTTAAGCAGATAGGGAAGTATTGCAAGAGAGTGAGTAAGTGTAAAATCATCGGAGCAATCGTTTTTAGTAATCTACCCCCAGGAGGAGACATGCTGCCATCAAACATTCAGTATAAAATAAGAGTTCATGCAAGGGGTGAAGTCGAGCTAACGAAGTGGATGTTCCCACATATCAGGTTCAGGTCGACCACCCCTAGGCGTTTTAAAAAAGAAGGTGAGTTTCAGCAATTTGTCCCGCTGCTCATACTTATTTCGCGAAACAGTCAAATCTATTTAACAAGATTTGCCATCCAAGCCAAAGGCCCAGATGGCAAGTGGACAAGGATGCCATTGGCGTATCGAGAGTCCAACAATGTTCATCTACTTATAGCCCGCCCTCCTGAGATATGTGTCAACCTTGTTTTTAAACATATTCACGCTGCTAGCAGTTACACAATCTGTAGACAATTTGTTCCATTCATTTATTGTCCTCTGTGAGAACGATTGCTTCCTGATGTCCAATCTACATTGATCCTTTACTAATTTTACCTCATGTCCTCTAGTTCTGCTATCCTTCTTGAGTGAGAAAAACATATTTCTATCAATATTTTCATACCCATTCAATATCTTAAAAACTTCAATCTGATCTCCTCTTAACCTCCTTGTCTCTAGAGTTGTTAAACCACATTCTTTCAGGTGTTCTTCATAACTAAGGTCTCTCAGTTCTGGAATCATTTTAGTTGCTCTCCTTTGTATGCGTTCAAGCGTATCTATATCCTTCTTACGATATGGTCTCCATGCTTGTATACAGTATTCTAAATGAGGTCTAACTATTGCTTTATAAAGAGGTATAATTAACTGTTTTCCCTTGTATGTTATGTTTCTTCTAATCAATCCAAGAATTTGATTACCCTTTGAAGCTGCAATACCACACTGCTCTGAAACTTTCATATCAGCGCTTATTGTAACTCCTAAGTCCTTTTCTTTTACAGTAGTACCCAGAACAGTATCTCCCATTTTATAGTTTACATTCAAGTTCCTATGTCCTGTATGTAGGCATTTACATTTCCCAAAATTGAACAACATCTGCCATTTCTCAGACCATTTCACTAATCTGTCTAGATCGTTTTGTAAATGTTGTTTATCACCATCAGTATTAACCTTTCTAAACAGTTTTGTGTCATCCGCAAATTTCAGTACGTTACTTGTTATACTGTCGTCCAAGTCATTGATATAAATTAAGAATAATATAGGTCCTAATACTGATCCTTGAGGTACCCCACTCAAAACCGATTTCCAATTTGAAACTTCTCCATCTACTACAACTCGTTGTCTTCTGTCAGTCAGCCATTGTTCTATCCAGTCAGTTATGCTATCCCCGATACCATGGGCTTTTAATTTAAGTAGTAATCTTTGATGTGGCACTTTGTCAAAAGCTTTCTGAAAATCTAAGTAGATAATATCTACTGGCGATCCCACGTCTATCCACTTAGTGATTTCTTCCAAAACCATAACATATTTGTTAAGCATGACCTCGCTTTAAGGAATCCATGTTGAGATGAATTTAATAATTTATGCTTAACGAGGAAGTCCACCATATGGTCTTTAATTAACCTTTCTAATAATTTACAAATCACTGACGTTAAACTCACTGGTCTGTAATTCTCTGACTTATTTCTCGAACCCTTTTTAAATAATGGTATGATGTTTGCTTCTTTCCATTCAAACGGAACAACTCCCTCTTTTAATGACAAGTTGAATACTCTTGCAAGTGGTATACTGATTTGTTCTACTGTTTCCATTAGTAATTTTGGAGGAATCCCATCCACTCCCGGTGATTTGTTATCCTTCATTGCCTTTATTTTCTTAGCTACCAATTCTGGAGTTACAACTAACGGACCTAAATAGTCAGATTTAGCCCCCTGAAATTTAGCATCAGCAACTGGTAATGAACTGATATCTTCTTTGGTAAACACTGAACTGAAGTAACCATTTAGGTCTTCCGCCATTAAAAACGCCTGTGATATTATATTTCCAGCACTGTCTTCTAGAGGTCCAACCTTGTCTTGTACGTTTTGTTTACTCCTGACATATGCATAAAAACTCTTGCTGTCATTTTTTATGTTACATGCTAGTTTTTGCTCATAGCTTCTTTTAGATTGTCTGATTTCAGTTGTAGCTGCATTAAGTGCCTCTTTGTATCTTGCATAGTCTTCGTCCTTTCTGGTACGCCTATAAACCCTCCACATAGTTTGTTTTAGCATTATTTTTCTAATAGCCTCTTTTGACAAGTGTTTCTTTCTACACCGTTTTCCTTGTTTTTGGAAGGGAACAAATTTATCGATGATACTCTCAATTTCATATTTTAGAATATTCCAACATTCAATTGCGGTCTTATTCATCAGCATGTTATTCCAATCTAGCTTTGCTAAGTATTTTCTCATATCTTTGTAGTTACCTTTGTGGAAGTTTCTCTTGTACGTTTTCTTATTTTTACTTTCTGATTTTACATTGATGTCAAAATGTATTTGATTATGGTCACTATTACCCAATGGTTCAAATATTTTTACATTGTCCACTAATTCTTTTTGTGATGACAAAACTATATCTAATACATTTTCTCCCCTGGTTGGTTCTAGAACGTGCTGAGTAAGAAAGCTATCCTGGATTAAAAATAGAAATTGTTGGTCCTCAATCCCTGTGCTCTCTAGAGAATTCCATTGTATGTGTCCATGGTTAAACTCTCCCATTATGATACATTCCCCTTTACTAACTTCCTTTATAGCGTTTTTTATTTTTGTGTTGTCCTCTTCGTTTATGTTTGGACTTCGGTAAACTAATCCAATAGTTAATTTTGAATTTCCTGAAACAATTTTGCACCAAACAGCTTCATCGCAATCTGCTTCCCTTTCTAGTTTTATTTCATAAGCCTGAATAGATTCTTTAACATATAAAATAACTCCCCCCGCCCCTTCTTCCTATTCGATCTTTCCTAAACATTACATATCCTGTCAGTCCTAATTCAGCATCTGTTATATCTATGTTGGCCCATGATTCAGTTATACCAATTATGTGAGGGTCAATATCTTCTACCATAATGTTTAATTCGTTTTGCTCCTTGCATTTAAACATACGCATCTATAACCTTTTTCAGAGATGTTTTTCGGATGATTTGATATTGGTTTATCTGTGCTAGTGGCCTCTTGTTCTGCTTGAGACACCTCTAGGTAACCCCCCTGCACTTCTAGTTTAAAGAATGTTTACTTCCAAAAATATTTGTCATTGTACCCAAGTCACTATCTACTGCTGCTGAAAGTTTGTCCGCGAATACTGCCGCCCCCTTTCCACTTAAATGAAGCCCATCCTTCATGTACATATCAGCCCTCCCAACAAAACTTCCCCATAAATCCACAAATCCAACTTCCTCTTCCCTACATAACTTCTGGACTAACATGTTAATTGCCATCCCCCGACAATTTCGATATTTGTGACCCCTCCTGCCCATTACAGGTAAAATCCCTGACAGTATTACCTGCTCAACCCGCGTCTGTTTTAGTGTTCTGACCAACTGCCTATATTTCCTAACTATGGCAGTTGTACCCTCCCTCTCTACGTTATTTGTCCCTACGTGTACTAAAACAGATCCACCCTTACCCGAGCCTATGATGTTTTTTACCCTCTCAGTTATCGCCTCTATTTTGGCTCCAGGCAAGCAGACCACCACATCATCTCCCTTGTTTAAGACTCTGTCGGTCTTCCTAACTATCGAATCCCCCAGTTTAGTATTCACTGCGGCATGCGACCTCGTTTGTGCGAATGTGTTATTTAGTTTTGATGAAATCATCGCACAAACTATTAAATTATTATCAACTGGGCCCAGACAAAATTCGGCGACAGGGACAAAGTTTCAAATGTAGCTCAATAAAGTGAATTTATGCATGGCATGAATTCAGCTGTGGCGAAATTATTTTTGACAACATGATTTCGTATTTTACATTAAAAATGCAACATTGGATAAAGTTTTCTGACATCCCCTTTCGCCCCTTATGCAATTCCCTGACATTTCAGGTTTTACTCCTTTATCGTGCAACTGTTATACACGATGTTATTTTACTTTTCAGATTATTTAGGTACTGGTTTCTTGTATCTCCAGTATAACGTCGATGTCGGCATCCTGAAGGCTTTGAATTCTTCAGTGAACACTCGAAAAATTAACGTGCTGATGAGAAGATTTCCATTTCCGCCGTACGAAAGGGTTGGAACTAGTACTATTTCGAAACAAGGAACGGAAACTCTCAAGTTACTCGTGCTGCTCACTGTTGTGATTTACGGTGTCACCATAGCAAGAGATGTGACGTACGACAAGGAAACTGGGATGAATGTTTGTTTCTATACTTTTATATTGAACTTTATGGTAACGTGTTATCTTCGTTTAAATGTCTCCGCCATATTTCCTTAAACATTACCATTGTGAGATGGATGCTGGAGTGTTCTTCCGTTCGGGGACGGGGAGTGGTGTTTTCGGCATGCACTGTACACAGTTGTCCAAACATTCAGTTATATTTATAATACATCTAGTAATTGTGTTTCACATCAATGTAGCATTAACATGTGGTGGAGAAATTGTTATTAAAACAAACAAATACTAAGAGGAACGAGGAATAGAAGAAGATGAATCCCATTTTTATTTGTCATAACACGCTTGCAACACAGCACAACGCATATGTTTCATTTGTGTATATCAGAAGTGTATGCGACTAAGTATATTGACGAGGGACTGAACACTGTTCAAGTAGTATGCTATTAATTACATTGAGAAGAATCATGTCTTGGTAATAGTACATGTATTTTGTTTTAGGGTATTCTAAACTTGATGGGACTGGAGACGTGGCTTCAGTGGTCTGCCTGGTTTGTCGTATACGTTGTTTTGGTGTCCATCACTACTACAATTACGGGTATCATCTTATGCTACCCAGTGCAACTAAATGATGTTCAAATAGATGGTGTCCGGGGGGTCGCGTCGTATTATCGGGCAATTGTTAGCCACGTCGACGTCTCTGTGATGCTCGTATTCTTGTTCGCCTGCATACTACCATGCATTGCCTCGAGTTTTGTTGTAAGCGCGTTTTTCTGTAAAGGTAAGACATTGTTTTGCTATGATTGATAGTAAAGGAAGAGCATTTTATCCATTTATCAAATATCCGCAGTTGATACACATATTTACCTTTCTTTCGCCACTATTTTGTTGAAACGTTGAAAAGGTTAACTTCATGAGAATGATAACAGAAATGGATGGCCATCTCGATTTAGTTAAAAAATTAAGAAGAGGAGGAGAAGAAAGAATTCATTCAACTACACAAGCAGATCTTGACCTGTTGATCCGAATGGGATATCTTAATGCGAAAGTAGGATAAGAAAATGCCGGACATGAGAGAAGTATGGGCCACTAAGGATATGGGACTGAACGACAGCGGGGAAAGCCTAATCGACTTATATGGCCTGAACAACCGTGTCTTAGGTGGAACTATATTTCCTCACAAGGAGATACATAAACTAACTTGGATTTCGCCCAGCCAAAGAGACAAGAACTAAATCGACCTCCTGCTCGTTAGTCGCAAGTCGAGATAATCGTAGGCAGGTCCTTTATAATTGATGGCGATGGGTCGGAGGCACCTTTGCGGACAAAATCGGTACTAATAGTTCTTAACCTTTCCGATATGTGGCGCTGGTGAGTGATGGAAACTGGCGGGTAGCTCCTTTACCAATGTGGCTCCGACCCACCACCATTAATTATAAAGGACCTGCCTACTACTACTCGATACGACGGCTACAAGATGTACAGCACTACCATACATTCTAGAAGCGCCAGTCCACCTGGATATCAACCTAGAAATAGGTAATGCTGTCAAACTCAAGAAGGCACCGGATCATGACAAATTAAACGCAGAGTTATTCAAAGCAGAGAGAAATATGCATAAACTTCTAGACTTTGAAAAAGCACATTATTGTGAACCTCGTCAAGCTGTTTAACAAGAACTACACCTGCACCAACATGCAATCATTTATCATATTTAAGTAAATTTAGGAGTGAGGTAAGGTTGTGTAATATCAGCAGTCGTATTCAACTTTGTCATACACTGGATTATGAAGGGGACAGCAGAAGCAAAAGGAATTAGATGGACAATGTTTCTTCTCTTGAAGACATTGACTAATTAACTTGCTCACCACAAGAAAACGGAGATGGATCGGCCACGTTTTACAAAAGGATGATGAAAATGCAGCCAAAATAGTCTTGAGATTGACCCCCGAAGGAAAACGAAAACGAGGACGACCAAGAATAACCTGGCGGAGAACTGTGGAAGAGGAATTACCGTAACTGCACCTCAGCTTTGGCCATATTGCTAAGCAGGCTGCAGACCGACAGAAGTGGAAATGTTTCTGCTATATCCGCCAGTGCGAAGAGGATTAGGTAAGTGAGAAAGTTAGTAAGTAAAGTAAAGTAAAGTAAGTAATGTTGATATCTCAATACGTACATATCTTTAGGCTTGAATGTTACGGCGTGTTGTAGCTACAAGAGCGGCGGCAGCTGCATCAATATTGATATTTATCGCGGAATTTCCAAATGGGCTTTACAATGATGGCTTCAATAAAGGAGTAATGTTCAAGTTGGCCACGTTCCTCAGCTACATTACGGCGATACATTATGGTTTTAATATAGTCAATCGATACAAGACAACAGGTAAGTTGCTCTTTAAAACTCCCTCATTTCATTGGAATCGCGTTCGTTGATTTTGAATATGTAGTGCGTGCATAGTACTTCTACAAAACCTACCGTGCATATTGCTGCACAGTCGGTTTTGTAAAATTACTATTATGCAGAACAACAACGCAAGTCAGGTATAGATTGAAGTAGGCCAACTTAATGACATGTAGTTTTATTAATAATAATCGTGTAAACATCAATAATCAAGTGACAAATAACCACAGCAAGCATGCCGGCCCCAGACTGCTAATTTCACTTAATAGATATAACTCGACAACGTAATAAGTGTGTCAACCAATGGTAACAATATTATGACTACTAAATAAATCACTACAAGCTAATATGTTTATTTTACCATGTGGGTGGGGGTCACTCCGCCACCAGGTCACCCAAAATTACAATGTGACCGACCGCCACCCATTTGTAAAATTACTATTTTGTTCAAATCATCAAAAGAATTGGCCTTGATGGTTACGTAAAGTAAAAATAATTGCTCTTATATAGCGCAGTATTCAGTACTTGGAACTGAGGCTGTTCAAAGCCTTTACACTTCACCCCCTGGCAGACCTGTTCATTCCAACGCCATCTCGACTTCTCAAAGAAGCATTTAGCCACGCCGCAATTACTACGCTAAGACTATTCGTTCACATGTTCACCTATGTATGTAGCCAGATACTCATTTGTACAACTGAGTGAACTGTAGCAAAGTGGGATGAACGAAACTGCCAAATCTTGGAAACGGTACAAAGAGTATTCGAACCCGTGTGTGTATGTGTGTGCGTGCGTGCGTGCGTGCGTGCGTGCGTGCGTGCGTGTGTGCGTGCGTGATAGTGACACTTACACATCTACTTACCATTACATTTAGGAAATCGCTTGGATTGGACAAATATAAATTCGTACGTGACGGTGGAAGAGAATATCACAATACTCCATATTATTCTTATGCTCATATTTGATACGTTTCTCTACATGGCTTTTGCATTCTATGTCGATGCTATTATCGCTGGAAATTATATGAATGCCAAGCCGTGGTACTTTCCTTGTCAGGTAAGAATGTCGCTTTGTTTCAATGTATCGGGCCGCTCGTATTGTGATCGAAATATTCGTTGTGAAAAATATAAAACACTAATTGTTTTACGCGAGCGGAACAGGAAACGGCTCTAGCATGGATGGTTCCATTCTCGTGAAGTTTCGTGAGCTACATGATAGCATGGGTGACTAGGCCCCTTTGCGAGATCCTGTATACGCCACCGATGGAATATGCAATGGTAGCGCACATAATTGTACTTAATAATCGTAATCGTTTGTAATCGTTCACAATTATTTAGTAATAGTACTCAGATACATGTTAAAACAGACAATAATTGTATTTTTTCTCGATTACATTGCCAAAGTAATCGTAATCATGTTACAATTTTCTTGTATATATTACTGTTGTCCATATCTCAACAGCAATGCAAACAGGTACACAAAGGGTCAAATTAATTCCTCTAAAATCATATTTTATTTGCACTTATTTTAGCTATTAGTATTTTGCCCTATATCTGGTAACATTTTGGTAGCTGCTTAAAGGGGAACTGAAGCAATTTTGTGTTATGCCGTATATTTAAATATATATTATCTAACTATGCATTAATGGTGACAGATACCTGCTAATTTATGAGATAAACTGAAAAACTGATTTTGTTCGAGACAAAAATCGACAAAATGCATCACTGCGTATCGCCATCTTGTTGTCGAAACGAGTGGTTTGAGTCGCGTATATCTAATCAATGTAAATTTTCGATTTTTTGCGATTTATTTCGTAAATAGACATTCTGGAGCGAAAAAAAGATATGGGTCTCTGTTATATAAACAAGTGTTTACACACGTCAACAAAATAGCGTTTTTGTTCGTTCCAAATAAAAAAAGTTAAAGAAAGTACAACAAAACACGCAAAAAATCGTGGAAAACGCCACACTTCTCGAACACACGAGACGCTAACCAACGAGAATATGCGATAACGGAATACCGGAACTATTTTTTACTTGTTGACAAGATGGATGCATCGCTTGTGACAGTTTTACCAGATCTGCTACTAGCGATTAATGGTTTACTGAACTTCCGTAATAGTTGTCTATCTTTGGAGAAATGGAAACCACAGACGAAGAGTCTAGTTCGACAGGCCACACGGAAACAACCGTTGACAGTCGTAAAGTGTCACCGAGTGTGCGAGTCACGCTCCAGACTCCAGGTCGGCTTCGCCTTAACCTTTGTTGACGTTGGATTCAGGAAAAAATTACAACAGCGCTTTGACTGTCGACGATTAGGTAATGTGTTGAACCTGTGGAAATTGCGTCCCGATGTCTGCGAACGTTTACGTTGAGTCATCATGCTGCGCCGAGGAAGCTACCATGCCTAGGGCTAGGCTATGGCTATGCAGCACCGTGTGCCCGACCGCGTTGGTGCTTGCATCATCGTACGAAGGCGAAGACGATGATTTTGTATTTATATGCACAAACAGAGCGGTGCTAGATGTTGGTCTGCTGTCATTGCATGATTTGCGTGCCGACTCATTGATTCGCCCTACAGCTAGCAGGTCAGTAATTCAATTATCGAATCATTGCCATTTTAATAATCATATTTTTTCTGCATATTTCTTTTACCTAGCCGGAGGGCGAGGTCCGAACTACAATGGCAATGCAAGCAGGCTTTTCTCTTTATTTTGTATATAATCTAATGAAGTGTACCGTGACTGTATTTTAATATTGTGTTTGATTTTGTGTTGAATAACATTGATGACAATAATAACATGAGGGTTTATTTAATTCATTATGTGAATATATATATATATTCTTAAATGTTACCGTAATCGTGATTGTAATAATGATTGTAATCATGACTACATTAGTAATTGTGATTGCAATAATTACTGTAATCATGATTACATTAATATTCGTACTTGTAATCACCCCTCTCTGTAGCACACCACAACACCTTGTTGTTTGGTGCAATGTAATCATTTAAATAACAATAATTAACTACTGACAGTATATGTAATGTTCACAGTTTTGCAACTATTATGGTAATTATGGAATTAGTGCTATCAACTAACCCTGACAAATTATATTTCAGGCTCAGGAAAGGCAAGACAAGTAATCCCATCCTGCGATGTGGGAAGGATCTGTGATGTCTATTCTGAACCGAATTGAATTGATGGAAAGTTTAGCTATGGAGATTGACCTGACACAGGTGAGTGTACTGATAGTCTGATATAGACAAATTGTGATGCACCCACAGTATGCAGCAGGTCGAAAAACAACCTGGAAAACTACAACAATTCCCACTAAAATATTAATAACTGAATGATGTGAATGCCTTCTTATCCATATCCCACTTCTGTCAACAAAATGTTACCTGCACCATCTTGCATGTCACTACACACAATTTCATTTATATTGAGACCAACATAAAATATATCAACAGTTTATTCACATAGAAAAACAATTACCAAAGAAATAAGGCTAACTAGAACGACTAAAACCAAGACTAAACATTGACTAAAAACAGTGACTTTTACCACCGGGAAATACAACCTGGAACATGGATATCACAGCTACACACATCATTATTATGCCACAACATATCAAATATACTGGTAGTTTAGCTTAGGAAATAATTAATCTTTATAAAGCCAAGGCATTTTAACTGTTTCACCATCATCATCTGTACCAATGGCAATAGACTACTTGTTTTGATTGGACAGTAAATGTACACCAATCATGTGTAACAATATTATTTGTTCTGACTGACAGTAAACGCACACCAATCATGCATACCAATACACTACTTGTTACTACCAACAGTAAATGTACACCAATGATCTCATTCTGGAATCTGCACCATTTCACTACTTCTTCTGACAGTAAATGTACACCAATCTTGTGTATCCAATATACTACTTGTTCTGACTGAATATACTACTTGTTCCTACCGACAGCAAATGTAAACCAAGCGTCTCATTCTCTACCAAATACATTACTTGTACTGACAGTAAATGTACACCAATCATATGTATCAATACACTACTTGTTCTGACTGATAGTACTTGCACACCAACCATTTGATCCAATACACTACTGGCACTAAATATACACCAATACACTACTTATTCTGACTGGTGCAGAAAAGTGACATAAGTTTTTCTCACGAATGACAAACTTCTTCTCTTTCTCATAGGTGTCGGAGCTGCTTGAGTCACCCTCGGTTATGTCGCTGTTATCACATAGTGTGCATCATCTGCACCAATGTCTTTATTCTCACTGAATCTGATGGAAGCTTCACATAGGAGTAGTCATGATCAACGTTCATTGGTGCAATAATGTCATCCGTGACTACAGCAGCATTCGCGAAGTGTCGCACTTGAAATATCGTTACCGGATCGATTTGCATTTCAGCATCAGTTGTATGTGGTGCCACAGCAGTAGTAGCAGTGATGGCACTAAAGGTGACATCCGTAATGTAAAGATTGACGGCATCACCCGTAGCGCTGGATGCTTCAAAACTAGTACCTGTACTTGTACGAACCAATGGTGAATCCTTCATCTGAAAAGATTACACATACAGTGACTTGAAAATTTTACAAAATTAATCTTTTGCATAATAAAAATGAATCACAATGTGAGAAACTTTCTCTTGTATCTATTATTTTTAGAATATAAGAGTGCCAGTGTCATATAGAATGTATAAAGTAATCAACCACAGGGAAAAGCATTTTCCCTATGGAGCCATGTTAATTCAACCAATGATCACTGATCTCTTAATGTTTTTAATGAATCTGTTTGGTCAGTTTGACGAATGCCACTGGTAACATAACCAAACGCATGTAACCAAAATTGTAACATCCTAGCTCCAAAGTGCATTATATTATCTAATCAACATTGCACTGTTTTCAATGGGCCAGTGAGGTCAAAATTCTATAAGGGGTCCAAATTCCATAACAAAATATGGACCCATAGGTACACTTTCTATGGGGTTCCTTATTTTATATCTGACACTCGATTTAGATAACATAATGCATGAATATTGTTACTGGACCAAATGCAGATCTATGCTTGTGACATCTTTACCTTATAAATGCTGTATATATATATATATATATATATATATATATATATATATATATATATATGTATATATGTAAATATATATATAATTATTAGGTATACTGAAAGCATCTGCTAGATAGTATGGTGCATGGACAAAAGCCCCTCCCGACAAAAGCCCCACAGACATAAGCTTGTTTCAATTCAATTATACTGTTCATGACTGTTGCTGTAGTACACAGAGACAAGATATTGTCATGAATATACTTCAGGCATGTGGTCAATTCCATTCCGGAATTGGAGCTGACCATCAATTCCAGTTTTTATTGGAATTTTTTTGTTTCCAAAATTTTTTTTTGGGGAATTGGCATTCATTTTGTTGGAATTATTGACTTGATACTGTTAATATTTACCCTTATATTTACTTATATTACTTTTAAAATCATATTTGTCTGCTATTAGCATGTCACCCTGAATCTGGTAACAGCCAGGAAGTTGTCAACATTACAGCATAGACACTGTCTACTCTGGTATTGAAACATTGTGACCAAGAACAATATAATCAAGCATTTGCATCAAAAAGAAATACTAAGTTACTGTAACAGACAGTAAAACCAAAATCAGACCATTCAGGCCTCATTTTCTTTCTCAGTGTACAATGTTTATTTACAGAGATTGCCAATTAAGGGCACCTGCCTGCTCATTCCCTTTGTGTGAGAGAGGAAGCCTGCCCCACTTGAATGCAGCCCCTTGTTTATCCAAGCCTAATGTTCAGCCCACAAGTTTCCCATACTAAACATGTCACTGGTCACCTGTACAATGCTGTTACATGTGGCTGTAGGGTTTGCCCTTTGTAGTAATTAAAAATGTCCCCATGGAGAATACATGTTGGAGATTAGGATGTTGAAGACTCAAACTTTCCAGTAAATTTGATGAAATATCAATGACACCACAACTGATAGCGATATAAATCTGCCTCCTAGTATATTTGCTCCCCCCCCCCGGACATCTGCCCCTTATTTCTATGATAGTTGACAAGTGAAAATCAGTTTGCAGTTTTATCATTATTACTACAATAACATAACATTCAATGACAAGTCGAAGTCACTTTAGCCTAATGCAATTGCCTATCCCCTGGAGTGTGTATGAGATGATCTTGTCACCAGTTGTCTTCCAGGTATCATTGATAGTCAGATCAGTGGTGGAAGATGGGTTCTTGGGGTGATGCTTCCACAAACAGTGGCTTGGAGTGCCCCTGGTATTAGCTGCCTTAGTTTTCAGGTCCTCACGGACCTTGGCAGCTTCTATCTGTGCCGTGTCACCATCATGGTTGCAGGCAGTCTTGTTGATCACATTCTGGATCTGGAGATCAGATCAGTGACCACAGCACCCTTGCATGATCAGGATCGACGCTGGCTTCACTCCCATTGAAGAGTAATCTTGTTGGTCCCCCTTCTTGGTGTAGGAATGACACTCAAAACATAGCTTCTGACCTCCTCAGATGCTAGTAGTAATTTCCGTGGTGACGTTTTAAGTGAATTCTGACAACTCTGGCTTGTGCATCCAGTTTTATAGGAAAATGGAGTCACTCCAACTCTCCATGGTAAATGCAATTCAAAAGAAACCTTGTTGAGATGGCTTCTTTCAAATATCCTCAATTGTCCTAACATGTCCAGGTCCTAACATGTCCAGGTCCTAATCTCACTGGCTTCTTCCACAATTGCAATAAAGATAATCCTTTGATTACAGGATCATCTCCAACTACATAAAGTAATTTACTTGGCTGATCTGGCACAAAGAACATTAATTGCAATTAGGGTAATATATATCTTGAATTCATGTTCAGAAATAAAAAAAATAAGTTAAAAAAACATTTCTTAAAAAAAACTTACAAATAATCCAGAAGCTACGGACAGGGGCCCCTGCAAATGTCCAGATTTTGAATAAGGCAAGGGGTAATGTCTGGGGGGCAAGTGACAAAGGGGCAAATGTCCGGAAGGGGGGCAAATGACCTGGACCCGATATAATCAGGGGAAACTGCTCAAAACTCGGATTAATGACCCAACTGTCCAGGGCTGTCCAAAATGTCTGGTTTTGTTAGCAAAAATCCAGTCGCAGCAGAAAGTACATATGAAATGGCTGGATGCCATTTAAAAGTTTTTTATGGCAAACCTGATATATATTTGTGTGTGTGTGTGTGTGTGTGTGTGTGTGTGTGTGTGTGTGTGTGTGTGTGTGTGTGTGTGTGTGTGTGTGTGTGTGGGTGGGTGGGTGGGTGGGTGGGTGGGTGGGTGGGTGGGTGGGTGGGTGGGTGGGTGGGTGTGTGTGTGTGTGTGTGTGTGTGTGTGTGTGTGTGTGTGTATTTAACGAACAATAATTTTTTAATATATCTAATTAAATATGATTGTGCACACGTGACAAATAAAACTGAATTGGATTTGAATTTTTCTTTAGCCTAGGATTTTAACAGTTGGAATTGATTTTTTGCAAGGCGGAATTAGAACTGATTTTTTGGAATTGACAAAACAGAATTGACCCCATGCCTGATATACTTCCTTCATATGTATAGCTTGTACTAATACTAGTGTGGGTTGCCGACAGTTGCCCCCTCCCCCCACGATATTCATTACAGTGTTATCAGTCGACTTAGAATAAAATGTAATTAATACATCTATATGAACTTCAGGTTATTACATGTGGGGTTTAATCTGATCAATAAAGCAAATTAATTTTATATAATTTTGCCTTATTGTCAAGTCACAAGAATTCAGGCAGAAATTGTAAAGTGTCATTATAGAAAGCAGACATGTAATCTGACAGTGTTCAACTGGGTAGATGACGATGCCTTAGTTAGTTTCCTTTCCAGCTAGACATTGCATGGGTGAAATGCATTTTACTTAAATATTTAAATACTTTTAAAAAGTTTTTGTAACTGCATTTGCACTTAATCACAATGAAAGTATTTGTATATTTTAAATATTTCCATAAAGAATATGAAATGTAAACAGCAACAGTAGGCTTCTGTTGCACTATAGTCTATACTGTCTTTTGGTCGTGTTTCTCCCATGCATCCAACCCTCCCCCCCAGGCTTAGCCTTACGCTTGCTGCTTGCTCTCTAGGCATTTAGAACACAGGAGTATGAGACTTATTATGACTGTCAATAAATAATATCAAATTATTTTCTTGAATAATTTTGCCTAGTACATACGCCATGGCCCATGTTATAAGGTTGCAGTATATCCTGTAGCACTTATTATTGTTGTTTTGAGTACGGCCACGTATTGACGGTACGTCTGATCACGTCGAAAATAAATCGGCGGATTGGAAAACACTCGTAATTATATCAAACTATTAACACTTACTCGCACTTTATTGTATTCATACATTTCGATTTACTGTGGGTTATATATAAGCTGACGTTGAAGCACAGCTGTGCTTATTGGGGTGGAACTATATTGTAATCGTAGTGATAAGTCACAATGGTAACGGTAATCCAATTTACTAACCTGGTTTCGGCTCGTCGCTTCCTACGCATCGCTCTGCCCTCTGATAAATGACGTTTCCTTGTCGCAGAATAGTCTGTAGATGCATGGTCATGTGCGAAAAAAAAGATCTCAGATGGAACGGTGTCTTTGACCAAGAATGACATCTTGATGCTCACCGTCTGTCCATGCTCATCACAGTCTTTTGTCTTGTAATCTGCATCGGAAAAGTGGTCACTCGCAGAGCCTGCGGCTGGCGGACACGGCAATTTCCGCATTTGCAACCACCTTTTCCGCTGCAAATTCTTCCTCGGAAGTCGATCAAAAGTTTTTTCCTTGCATTTGTAGTACTAGTTGATATATCCAGGAGCCATCCAGTGCACACCAGTTTTCTTTTTATTCGATTTTCCATGCGTTTCGGCCGTTTTTCCGAGAGGTTTTTACTGTGTGTCGCGGAGCCGGGAGCTCGTACTCAAACCACTCTGCCGCTGAACCCCCCGCAGAGCAATATGGCGCCGCCCAGCGAAGATAATGGCAAAGTTAAAAAGGATATTACAAAATTACTGTGGCGTTGCGCCCATCATATAAGGGTGATATATACTGTAAATGGTATGTTATTATGTTTGGGCTATGGTTGTTCGAGTGCTTCACCCCCCCTTTAAAATGCACAGGCAATGACCACGTCATTAATGAAACATTTGAAAAGACATGTAGGCTGGTAAGTTCATGGTTTCAGAAATGCTTGCATAATAAAAAAAATTACAAATTTGTGTTTACCTTTACCTTTACGGTTTACAACTTATATATCTGCATCGATATATCGATCAGAAAAGTAACACTAATAACATGTTTCTTATATTTATTTCATTATGTCAATTATAGCATGATTACATGGACGAGTAATCGTATTTCATCATACTCATTTTCTAAGCAATTAGAATACACACATAACAAAAACATACACGAACACACCAATGTCTTAAATGAATAAAATTTTGCAACAACCATACAATTATTCCAATTATATGTACCTACGTATGTATGTATGTATGTATGTATGTATGTATGTATGTATGTATGTATATATGTATGCATGCATGCATGCATGTATGTTGAGCGTTGTCAACTTACAGCTACTGATGTGTGTAATAGGTATTATCGCATGAATGACTGTATAGTCGCTTTCCTTTGTGAGCAGCCCTCCTACTGGTTCGGTGGCGGCAGGAATACACCAGACGCGGACATTGGTACGGATAACGTGTCAATAAAGGAGGAGTTCTTCGAGCAATCAACAAGGAAATCCGTCGCCGGAGTTCAGTTGCGCAATTTGAGGAAGGTCGCCACAGCTGTTTTAGCTTTACTATAGCTTGGGACATGTTGACGTGTGTGGACTTGACAATTTGTCCAATGTTTAAAGGTTGCATACAATGTTATGCATTAGTGCCACTCTATAATGTGCCATAGAATATACACAGCGATGTTGCTAATATATATATATATATATATATATATATATATATATATATATATATATATATATATATATATATATATATATATATTTCTATCAATATATGTATATTTCTATCAATATATGTATATTTCTATCAATATATGTACATACACATTCAATATCTTAGTATTTGATCTCCTGTTAACCTCCTTGTCGAATTTTATTTTACATTTACAAGTAGTGATTTAACCACATAGGCTTAGTGCAGCCAATACAAATGAGGCAGCATACTGTAGGTAGTTGTATTTTAGCAACATCGCTGTGTATATTCTATGGCACATTATAGAGTGACACTAATGCATAACATTGTATGCAAGTTGTAAACATATTTTCTGAAGGTCACATTACTGAAGGATAAGTGTAGGCAGGATATCAGAAGGTAGGCATACTCATTTTCACATAGGACAATAAATGAATGGAATAAATTATCTATTGTGTATATGCCAGCAGCTTGAATATGTTCAAAAACAAAATTGACAAATATCTCGAGAGGGCGGGTTACACATATATGATACATTTTTGGGCTCTCGACAAGCCAATGGATTCCTTGTCCACTTGCCATCTGGGCGTTTGCCTTGGATGAGAGTCTTGTTCAATCTTATTAAAATTCGAGCAACTCCGTGCGACTATTCTATCGAAGTATGCTGTATGTTATTTTATCAAGCTAAAATGAAGCTTAAATTGATAGTGGCGTTAAACTGTTCGTTAATATTTGTCAGGTGTTTGGACGTGGCTCAAACCTGACGACGGCTGTAGAGGGTTTGACACTGAATTGCTACGAAGGACATATCACAGTTCTGGTTGGACCGAATGGTGCGGGCAAGACGGCGATAGTGCACATGCTGACGGGTACTGTACTCGACGAATTGTCTGTCTTGTTTTGTGGGCCAATGTTCCGTCTCCCACCTGTTTTGCGACCAACGTCCCGCCTGTTTGTGGGACCAACCTCCCACAAATGTTTAGGACCCATCTCCCACAAAAGTTTAGGACCAACATTCCACAAGTGCTAAGGACCAGGACCAACCTCATACAAATGTTTAGGACCAACCTCCCTCAAATGTTTAGAACCAACGTCCCACCACCTTCCTGCCACAAACGTACGCAATGTAATATTAAGCCGACTGCGCGTACGACTTAAACTATTGACAACAAACTACAAATTTGAGCATTAACGAACCTGATTCGCGATGGACGGGATCGAGTGAGGAGAAAATGTTAACATTTCGTCGAGGGTTATATTATGGATAATTACCAAAACACAGCACAAATTCTAATCTGCTGAAACTTGAACGGTGTCTTCTGGCAGACACTTACGATGTCACACTCCCCAACAGTGGCGCCACTCAGCATATCACCACTGCCATAACTTGATTATATATTTAAAATAAACTGCTGCGAAATTATATGTTATTATATTATTGTTGCTTAAGACTTCTTACGTTATTGCAACTGTGCACTCAGTAACATAACAAAGTTTCAAAGAAAAACGAACGTCATTGTGTTTATAGACACATTTTCAATACAAACACTATCAATAATTGTTTGACATTTAAATTGAGAGATTTCTTGATAAACAATAGGAGTGAACCTAATAAACAAATAAAGAATCTGCACATCAAATATAAGTTGTGGCAGTGGTGAAATTGTTAGTGGTGCCACTGGTGGGGAATTTGCTACGATGCCAGGTTTCTTACCACCGACGTCGGGCACGGCCACCATCTACGGACAGGACATACGGAAGGACATGAGCCGTATCGTCTCGACGCTGGGTCTGTGCCCACAGTTCAATACTCTGTATGGAAATATCACCGTGGAAGAACATGTTATCTTTTTTGCTAAGGTGAGTTTTGTTTCTGATTGGGAGTAATGATATATTATAATAGATCATGTGAATAATACATGATACCACTATCACCAACTTGGTCACATGGTACCGGAGAACGATTCCGTATGACGCTGCCCAAGAAGTGACCAAGACAAAGTACCGTCGAGACGATGAAGAAACTCAAAAGAGCAGCTTCACTTTCTTTAATATGAATGTCGCTGAGTCTGGTGTCATCTTACGTGCTGATATAAATGATATTGTAGTTTTGTCTTTCAGTTGAAAGATCGCAAAGGCCCAGACCTTGATCGAGAAGTCCACTCATTGCTGAAAGATACGGCGCTGGACCAGTATAGGAAATCAAGGGTGGATACATTGTCTGGAGGTACAAAGAGAAGTCTCCACGTAATCTTGGCATTGGTCGGCAGACCAAAGGTATGGCAACTGTCGTCATGTTTATGTACTATGGGCCTGGAAAACATATATTGAAACAATGGATATTTAATCTTTTAATGGTGTATATTTGGTTGTACTCCATCAACTTGAATATACATGTATAATCTTATTTAACTTGTGGAATGTGACTACTTGTGGAATGTGACTCACATCCAAGGAAAGGGTGTATATGTTTCAATCTGCACAGCTTGAAAATGGTATCTTTTTTGACAGATGTCTAAAACGTGTTTGGGGGAGGGTGTTCAGTTAGATAAATTCATAAAGATTGTATACTGGCAACGTATTGAGTGGCACCCGGGACGAATTGGTTGAGTAAATACTGTGTTATTTACGATTCTGCATTGACGAACATACCTATACATATCAGGTTACAGTTACTTATTCTAGAGCACACATTCTTTTCTTGGAAGGTTTAAACACATGTTCAGCGGACAATTAATGCCAGTTAAAATAAAGACACATATACTAGATTATTGTATATCCTCGATCCGACATGCTTCGTGCTGCTCTGTTTGGATCTACTCTGAGATAGCTATACGGGTGACTATTATCGATGGCTAAACGATATGCAGGTCGTTATATTGGATGAACCGACATCTGGGCTCGATCCTCAAGCGCGTCATAACACATGGAACCTGCTAAAGAAATACCGCAAAGATCGCACGATCATCATAATAACACACAACATGGACGAAGCTGACCATCTGGGTGACCGGGTTGTGATTATGGTCAACGGACGGATGGAATGTTCTGGTTCTCCGATGTTCCTCAAGAAAATGTATGGTAGGAAAATCAGTTTAGTTTCACGGTTCACGCTCAGTAGCGTTTCGCGAGTATCAACCTGTTCGTCGTTTCGTCGAGATGAAACAAACAATCTTCGCCTCTGACTACACCAATGTTGCATTAATAGTATCATTTTATTTTATGACACTGGTAAATTACAAACTTGTGTAACCTCATATAAGTTGTCCACTCTCAGAGGCGGATTTGTTTCCGGGGGGGGGGGGGGCATTGGGCCACGTCCCCCTTTGGTTCAATGTTTTCATTTTTGTCGTATGCAATCAGTTGTGCTACCTCGGTAAACTAGCGGGTGACTAAGCTTGCTCTACCTTGCCCTCCTCATTGGCTTCCCCCTTGGCATCCCCTTCACCTCCCCATGGCTCCCCTTCGCCTCCCATCGGCTTCCCCTTGCGTGATACTAGATACACCACTGTCCACAGCATATGTCATGTTTATTGTCCATGTTCTTGTGCTATAGTCAAATCCGTGCGCCTGTGTCATACTGCGTGACATCGTGTTCAGTGTAACTGTAATCATCTGCATAATTATTCATTAATTACAATTTACATCTGCAGGTCCAGGCTATCGTCTCCACATTACGAAGTATTCTAACTGTAATGTCAACGAGGTAACGGATCTATTAACAGAATACATTGAAAATGTATCTCTGGACAACCAGAGCGACTCTGAGCTGAGCTACACCGTTGGCGTCGACTGTTCGCAAACATTTCCAAAGCTATTTCAAGCACTGGCGGCGAACAAATATCGTTTAAAAATTAAAAGATATGCCGCTACGGAGACGACGATGGAAGAGGTCTTTACCAGGTCGTTCACATGCACAAATTGTCCACACCTCCTTACATATGAACATTTTATATTGACCCTGGAAGCAACTCAATGTAAATTAATGTTTCGTTGCCCACAAAACCAGACATAAGTACACCTTTATACCTTTGTTTGCTGATGTAGTTATTTATACACATGTTACTTAATATTTATACATTGGAGAAATGCGTTCGCCACTTCGTATACTTTGACAACCTTAGTATTAATGTACGTGACTGCTGATAGTGATACGTTGTCCTGTTCTCAGAATATCCAGACCAGCAAACAGCTTAGGTTCCAGCAGATCCACAACGAACCATCTTTGTAAGTTGGCACACGGTTGTTCATCGCTAGCACACTCGCATTCGTTCTCATACGCATATATACAAGCAAAAACAACTGAACCTTTATTAAGATTCTGCCAAACGTTAACCGTTTCGGAAATGAACACTGTGAAACACGGAACGCATATTAATATGGTAGTAACTATGCGTAACATATTAATATGGTAGTAACATAACATACGAAACATTACATATTAATATGGTAGTAACTATAACATACGAAACATTACATATTAATATGGTAGTAACTATAACATACGAAACATTACATATTAATATGGTAGTAACTATAACATACGAAACATTACATATTAATATGGTAGTAACTATAACATACGAAACGTTACATATTAATATGGTAGTAACTATAACATACGAAACATTACATATTAATATGGTAGTAACTATAACATACGAAACATTACATATTAATATGGTAGTAACTATAACATACGAAACATTACATATTAATATGGTAGTAACTATAACATACGAAACATTACATATTAATATGGTAGTAACTATAACATACGAAACATTACATATTAATATGGTAGTAACTATAACATACGAAACATTACACATTAATATGGTAGTAACTATAACATACGAAACATTACACATTAATCCACAAATGCTACGAACAGTTGTGGTGGTAGTGGTAATTGTGGTGGTAGTGGTAATTGTGGTGGTAGTGGTAATTGTGGTGATAATTTTAGTTGTGTGTATGTGCGTGCGCGCTTGCGTGCGTGCATGTGCACGAGTTAATTTTAATGTACAAATCGTATCGGGTAACCAATGACAAACATCATAAATATGACTTAATATAACCATTACACATCGTGATACCTGATCACGTCTAATATACACTGCTAACATACCCTCCTACCTTATTCGCAGATGAAGCTCCGATACAAAGGACTAACACCGGCATTAAACTGCTAAAGCAACAGCTACATGCTATGCTCTTCAAACGGCTGGTACACGTGATACGTCGGCCATATGTGAAGGTCGTGCAGGTGGTGCTACTGGTCGTCTACATGATGATTATGATCTTCTTAAAAGTGAGACTTAGCGGAAAACAACCACCAGCGCCACCACTTGTATTCAACTTGTCCATGTTCGATAGAACCAACGTAGTCTACGGCGCTGGAAACGCAACTTACAAGATCTCGACTATGTTAGCCGAGTCGTACAAGAGTCAGTTTCAAGGCTCCCCTCATGAGTTGGTTTACGTGAATGACATTGCCAAGTACAATTCTAGTATCGGGGTCCACGACTACCTCGTGGACAGAAGCCACGCCAACAGTTTCACGTACAGGTACAATTACTTCGTGGCGGCGATGTTCGAGTCAGTCGGCGCAGACGAGGTGAAGTGCACGGCGTTGTTCAACTACGAGGCGTACCACACGGCCGCAATCAGTCTGAACCTCGTCGATAATGCCTTGTTGCAGCATTACGTCGGTCCAGGCTACTCCATACAGACGACGAATGATCTCATTGAAATGGAAATCAACAAATGGGCTGCAGCGCATTTGCACACAAAGATACAGCTGATCACCACGCGAGTCGCTATAATGGCTGTGACTATATTGTTTCCGATACTAGTAGACTGTTTTGCTATTGATATGATCAACGAACGTGCATGTGGGTCGAAGAACCTTCATATCATAAGTGGGTTGCACGTAGCCACCTACTGGATGTCGAATGTCATCGTCGACTTTGCTTTCTACCTGGTTCAGATCGCAGTGGTCTATACATTATTCGCTGTGTATCAAATGGAAAGTTTTACAGATGGGTATAACTCGATTTACAGTGTCACGTTGTTCCTCATGTTCGGCTGGGCAACAATCCCAGTCGCCTACTTGATATCAGTTATCTTTTCCAGCTGTGGAATTGGCGTCAGTCTACTTGTAGCATACTCCTTCGTCACAGGTGAACACCTAAACTGGCATCTAATACACATGTTTATTATAAAGAATGTCATTCCAATACTAATAAAAAAAATTTAGAACTTGATTAATATGTGTCTAACTTGTAACAGGACTTTTATTATTTTGATTCTTTAAAAACATATCTTTCAAGGAGTCAATATATATATATATATATAATATTATATATAATCCACAAAGCTGAAATTAGTGTCCATTTACAGTGTAGACAACGAGCCAAATTACGTAGTTAAATTTATCCGCGACATCGGTTTTGTATTTGATGACACAATGACAATGGCGGCGCAGATACGCCGTGTCTGCCAGGTGGCATACTGTCACATTCGCGGCATTGCAACTATCAGAAAATGCCTTTCCACCATTGCTTGCAAAACAATTATTCAATCTGTCATGTCGCGCTTGGACTTCGGCAACGCTATGTTTTATGGACTGCCCGAGACGCAGCTGCGGAAACTGCAGATGATTCAAAATTCAGCGGCACGGCTTATTACTGGAACCCGCAGACGAGATCACATAACACCAGTTTTATTCAGTTTACATTGGTTGCCTGTTCGTCAGCGAATCGAATTCAAGCTTCTTTTACTTGTGTTTCGCGCTGTGCATCATCTATGCCCAGTGTATCTGTCGTCGATAGTGATTCCATACACACCCACCCGAACACTGAGATCCGCCGATCAACATCTATTGACTATACCGCGGCACCATCTCGAGCGGTACGGTCGTCGGGCCTTTTCTGTGGCAGGGCCGACACTGTGGAACGCCCTGCCTCCCGCAATTAGGCAAGCCAACTCCGTTGCGGTATACAAGTCACTTCTAAAAACACATCTCTTTCGCGAAGCCTTTCGAACACTCTGTTGACATTTTAATCACTCGAACAGTTTACTTATTTAACTTATTATTTATTTAATTTGTTTATTTAACTTATCTGATTAATTTATATGTTTATCTAATGTATCAACTTAATTGTAGTTGTTTATTTTTTATTTATTTATTTTATGTATTTATTTAACTTCTTGATATAATTAATTCATTTAAATCATTTATTGAACTTTTTTATTTAACTTGTGTTTACCAGTCTTTTAATCACATTTTATTTTAGCTCTTCAATTTATTAAAAATTATTTAGCATTACCTTGTTAGCGCCTTTGAGCAGGTTTTTAACCCGGATACATGGCGCATTATAAATGTATAATAATAAAGAAAGACAGCAAAATGTATAACATTTTATAAGGAGTGAGGTGAAAGAAGACATGTCGCAGTTACATGAGTTGGAGTGATAAGTTTAGTATAATATATATACTAGATATTCATATATTATATATATATATATATATATATATATTCTAACATTACTTTTACACACACACACAAATATATATATATATAAATATATATATATGAAAGTCCATTTTTATATGTTGATTCATTGACAGAAAAATCAGATATGTTGTTGAAGAATCAAAATAATGAAAAAAACTCATGTTAGAATATATATGTATATATTATATATATTTATGAATATTTAGTATATATATATATTATACTAAACTTATCACTCCAACTCCTCTAACTGGCTGCGACATGTCTTCTTTCACCTCACTCCTTATAATATGTTATACTTAAATTTTTCTGTCTTTCTTTAACTACATAATTTGGTTCGTTGTCTACACTTTAAATGGACACTAATTTCACATTTCTGGATTTATATGCTCTTCAAGCAATTAGTAAATCATGTTTTCCGTACTGACTATACCGTTTGTTATTTCGTTTTGTTGCGTGTGTAATTAATGGATGTTAGGGCGGATATTCGTTCTGCAGAATGTGCCAACGCAGCACTGGAATAACGTTGCTTCCGTGGTCAGGCAATCTAATAAACCTCATCGATTTAACAATAGAAATGATAAGATGGATGTGTCTGTATTTGAAGCTTATGTGACGGTCGCCCTTTCCATCTACATAGTGTGAAAATGATCCAGGGTATTTGTCATTTTAGGTCACCTGTTGGACAGGCTGATGCCCTTAAAATTGTATCAATGTCCAATACGTGGTAGTGGAGACTTCATTTTAAATACGATGTTGCCCGGCTGGTGTTTTGGGCGCGGTTTGAAAACCTACCTCTTGAACTACTGGAGTAGGATAACGTGTGACACAGTCGAGAAAACTGCAATGTGTGCCGCTGGAAAAGTGTCTGCATGCTGTCCCGGTAAATAGATGAATAACTGTGGCATTGAACCTTCCGCCGTGAGAAGTAAAATCATGGATTTGTCTGTGTTTGCATGTGTTTTGGTTAGACCAAGTGAAAGCATTACTCGGTTGTCGCGGAATTTTGTAACGTGAAAGATAACGAATGTCGCAAAAATTTTCAGAGACATGCCACAATGCCAAAAGATGTCTGCACTTTGTAAAAACACCTTTGTCGTGGGGCGACGGCGGCATTGGTAAACATTTGTTGGCTATGGCAATTTACGGTGTCGTGTTCTTTGGAATACTCATGCTGATCGAAACTGGTATCGGGAAACGGCTATGGTATGTATGTGTATATGTGTGTATCTCGTATGCATATATGTATTTATGTATTGTGTGCGTGTGTGTGTGTGTGTGTTTGTGCGTGCGTGCGTGCGTGCGTGCGTGCGTGCGTGTGTGTGCATGTGCGTGTATGTTTATATGTGTAAATGGGTAAATGGAGGGAGGTGTCGATGAATGGATGGACGGATGCATGCATACATGCATGCATGAATGTGTATATGCATTTATGCATGTGATAAAAACGATAGGTGCTATGGGAGATAACAGAAACAGTTGGTTATTGTCATAAAAGACAGAGGACCTAATTCGGTGCTTCAGCACCGTGCTTTCCAGGGAATACAAGTGAAAGTTACTAATTTTGAGAGGAGTAAATCAGATTACTTTGTGCAGTTAATTGTGACTACAGAAAAGGTAGTTCCAGATAAAAAGAGGATAAAACAAAATAAATCATATAGGTTTGAACAAATTCGTATGCAACTCGCGGATGCGTTAAACTTGTCACGGAAATAATGATAGCTCATCTGGTTTGGGAGCAAACAAACACTACACCTTTCCTTCTAAAAATACTTAAAAATTCCTTCTCAATATGTACGTTCCTAAAACCTGGACAAATCATATAGTGGGTACATGAAGAGTCACCAGTTTATATTATCAACTTCTAATATGTTTTCAGAAAGTTTCCATAAATTGCCACATCAAAGATTGTTACTAATAAACTATATCAGTCCATGGATAGCACAATCAAAGGGGGAGAAAAATGGCTTAATGTTTGAAGACATGGAGCAATAGTAGATGGGAGGTTTCAACTAAGAAATAAGATATATTCAAATATTAAGTATAATAACAATTGATAGTGATATAACAAAAACATACTGATAGCTGATTCCGGCTTGAGACCTCGACTGTTAATTATATCCCATTTTATCTTAAAGGCATCGACTTAAGTGCAACCCAATTGTGATATGGCCTACTAACCGCTACTGGGATGTTGACGTGGAAAATGAACGCTCCCGCATCGCTCAATTGTCGATGAAGGAGAAGCGGTATGGTGGAGACCTTGTCACCCTAGATAAGCTCGCGAAGGCATACACAGTCCCGTGTTACTGCAGGAGAACGTCGCCGCTTGCCGTCGCCGGTCTAACGGTCGGCATCCCACGGGGCGAATGTTTCGGTCTGCTCGGGGTGAACGGTTCTGGAAAGACGACAACGTTCAAGATTTTGACGGCTGAGTTGTTGCCCACGTTTGGTACGGCGTATATCGCTGGTCATTGTGTGACGAAAGAGTCGAAGAAGGTATACACTCCTATGGGAATGTGTGGTTATATAGATATACACGTTTCGCATGTAGTACTTCAGTGGCGTTTGTCAAGACTAGGTTTTGTAGATAGAATACACTTTGCATTAACATATAGAATGGTCACGTTGTATGTTACGATTCAAATTACGTTTCTGACTAATAATAATAATATATGTATTGGGATACACAGCGTGGCATAGTCTATACATCAAAAGTCAGTTGTGTTCCCTTAATTAATATAACTTTGCATACAAAAACAGGGCTATACGGAGCAGTTTGGCCCTACGCATAATTAATTAACTAATATTGCAAACACATGTATCATAGTAAGAACATCAAATGTGTTTAGGATTATAATTGAGAATATGCTTGGCAATAGCCTAAGCCACAATTAATTATCCAATATTGCAAACGCATGTATCATAGTAAGACAAAATTGTGTTTATGATTATGAGAATATGCTTGGCAACAGCGGTTCTAAACTGGGATACGCGAACCCCCGGGGATACGCCGGAAGTTTTCCAAGGGTTATGCAGATGGTTCGATAAAATTCACATAAAACATATTTTTGTCAAGCCAACATTAAAAGCTACTAGAAAACGTCATCACCGAAATCCATCAATTGATATTCTCGAAGGACCTATAGTGTTCCAAGTTAATACTTCGCACCTAAATTATTATAAGTTACAACGATTTCGCCTCGTTGCAAAGGTTAGTGCCTAACTGGTAAACACCATTAAGTCCAGTGCCATAAATACCCGGTTCTTCTGCCTTTTGTGCCAAGATTTCGATGCGGGCCAAGAGGCGATGTTCTTCATTGTGGCCCATTGGGGAACGTGGTGTCTAGAGTGGTATTGCAAAAAGAAGAGATTACCGAATTATTTAATCACGTCAGTAAAGAGCAGTCTCGAAAGTTCGTCAAGACAATCTCGGACAAAGGTGGCTATTGAAGCTGGCGTGCTTGAACAACATCGTTTCCCACCTGAACTCGCTCAACAAGTCACTCCAAGGCCGGTTCACAACGGGGATTGATTTCGGTAGCTAGAGCTGGTAGGATGGCAAAATCAAGGAAGGAAACTTCAACATATTTGTACATCTAAGCGCGTCGCTTCAGGATAAAGAAAAGGAACATGGAAACACGGTACAACTTGTGGAGGCGCACCTGAATTCCATGCGGAAGGAATTTCAGACATACTCCATTCGGGGTACAGTTTTGTCGTCAATAAAATGTGTATCACTGAACTCACTGTTGAATGTAGTTTCGTTTATAATTCTATGTCACTATGATGGGGTACCAGGCCGATCGTTTCAGGACACAGGGGGTACACTGGGTAAAAAAGACTGGGAACCGCTGCCCCAGAATAATCATATTTGCTTTTACACCCGTGTCTGTCGGCTTAAAGTAGTGTCCCTTTGTTTTCCTTATGTAAATATAGTCAAAACTACCTAGTGATTTCTAACTTCTTCGTCTGTTACAGGTACACAGAAATATTGGCTACTGTGCTCAATTTAACGCAATGCTCGACTATCTGACGTGTAAGGAGACACTGGAGATGTACGCGCGAATCGCCGGTATTCGCCAAGACAGTATACGTATTGAGGTGGACAGACTGTTACAATTGCTCCTTATGCAAGACTGCTCCAACAAGACGGTCGATACCTTAAGGTAATGACGTCGTTGGCCTACGTGAATGTTGATTTCCTGCTCAGTGATCCTGTAATTATAAAGAGAGGACCTGCATCCATATCCTCGTGCTGTTATTTCGACGCGAGTACCTGGCTATGGACAGTGGTGGATACAAAGGCACGTTCTTATATAATAGCGCTGTGTCCATTACTTGGGATTGTTCAAAACGCATTGCAATTCACCCTCGGGCAAACCTGGTCATTCCAACGTCATCTCGACTTCTCTGGGAAGCATTCACCCATGCTGCAATTATTGCGTGAATACTATTCGTTCACATATCCATCCTGGTCCTCTTTATACGTAATAATGTGAATGAATATGAATAACCTTCGCACAATAATCGTAGTGTGACTGAATAGTTCCCATAGAAATCGAGGTGGTGTTGAATATGTCTGCTGGGAGTCAAGTGTAAGGCTAATACTGCGATATGTAAGAGCTTATCTTTCAACTTACCTTTATTCATTCACGTGAAATGATAAGCTACGCAAAAGATAACATAATATATCATTGTTAAGTATTGGATTCTAGTAGAACGGACGAGAAAATAATCATGATCACGGCATATAGTCTTCATGATAATGAGCATTCGATGAGCACCTCTTTTGGCACTATATATGTAAAACGTTACAGTAGCCCGGCACATCGTTATGTAGCGTGCAACGTTCGTTTTGTTGAGATACGCTTTTATAATAAATATTATGTGAAACCTTCAGTGGCGGTAATAGTCGGAAATTGAACGCTGCTGTGGCGGTCATTGGAGACCCATCTGTCATCCTACTTGATGAGCCGACGACAGGCTTGGATCCACTAGCCAGGCGACAAACGTGGACTCTTTTGGCCGAGTACAGTATGGCCGGCCGGACCATTGTCTTGACGTCGCACAGGTAGTTCACAGATGCTGTATAACATAGCGAGGGCGCGAGCCTGTGTACGTGCATGTATATATGTGTGTGTGTGTGTGTGTGTGTGTGTGTGTGTGTGTGTGTGTGTGTGCGTGCGTGCGTGCGTGCGTGCGTGCGTGCGTGCGTGTGTGTGTGTGTGTACGTGCGTGCGCGCGCGCGCTCGTGCGTGCGTGCGTGCGTGTGTGTGTGAGTAAATGGGCGGACGGACGGACTGAGGGTGTGTGTGTGTGTGTGTGTGCGCGTGCGTTTGCATTTATATAAAGCGCACTGACGTTTTTAAAGAAAAGTGCGATATATAGGAATAACGTTGTTATTGTTATTTCAGTATGGAGGAGTGCGACGCTTTGTGCACTCGGCTGGCGATCATGGTGGATGGCGCGTTCGTGTGTCTCGGAACCCCGCAGTATCTCAAGAATAAGTTCAGCAACAGCTATTCTCTCAAGTTCAAAGCATACAACGAAGACCCAGATACGATCAACAATTTAAAGCTTTTCATCGCAGTCAAATTCCCAAGATGTTTTCTTGTGGACGAACATCAAAGGCACGTCACCTACAGCATACCGTACGAATGCATCAACTGGTCAAAACTCTTCAATAATTTGGAAAAGGCGAAATCGAAGAAAATCATCGAAGATTACTCCGTCAGCCAGGCGGGTCTGGAGGACATATACGTCAATATTGCACTGGAACCTAGGGCCAGACGTTCAAGTGAGGCCATCAATAAAAGCAGTACCAGTACTCTTGACAATTCAACGATGGATAGTACTGAATCAATCCAAATTGATGTTATAAATGAAGATGATGCCTAGCAAATGACGTAGTCCGCGGTTGTATTCACAACGCTAAGCTTATTAAACATGTATCTGGGTGTCTTTATTTGCTGGCTTTGTGCGCGTTATAGACGTTTTTGCACAGACCTGTAAGATCTATGGTGATTTTAACACACGCATAATGTATTTTATACAAAACGTAATTTATAAAATTCCTAGACATACTGGAACATAATAATTGCCTTTATATTCGTACATGAAATATTGAAACGTCAATTTAGTTCGCATTTTTAAAGCAATGCAGTGATGAATTTGCGATGCATTTAATATGTAGAAAATATGCTTCCTGAAGCTAAATAAAAATTATATGTTAATGTTTCAATATTTTCCCTACGCATTGACAGTAACATGTTGACAGCAAAAATGTGTCTGAAACATGTAGCAGCATAAATGAAGTTTGCGTGCGCTCGTGATTGCTCATCCACGTTCAGTGGCGTATTTAGGGGGAATTGGCCCATGCCCCCTATGACTTAACTTTTTGATTTGTCTTCTTATGTGACCTGTTGTGCCACTGCATGGTAGCATGGTAACTAATGGTGATTAAACTTGGCCCCCTTTGGCCTCCCCTTTGCGGGATCCTAGATACACCACTTACCACGTTCATAGCATCATATATACAGCTGCTTGCAAAGTTAGTTGAAGTTAACGGCATCAGACATTTCATACTAATGTACAAAAGTGGTCAAAACGACGTTGAATGGACTTCTGTTTGTGGAAGAAACGTTTGCAATGACTCCCCCCCCCCAGTGCATGCAACAGCAGCTAGGCCGAAATGACGTAGATCGTAGATCTTTTGAGCGCGACATTCACATATATAACCCAGTGATGCAGTAATGGGGATGCCTCACTTTAAGTTTTGGCTAGTTTTATGCTGAATAAAGGAATGAAACGTGTCTTACGCAATGACGTAACTCGCTCCACATTTGTTTCTGGAGGGTAGGGCCTACGTGTTTTATTTTACAACTACGTTGGAAAACTGCCGAGGAAAACTGTTAGAAGGTTCAATAAATACATAAAGTGGCGTCGAAAGAAATAAGGAGTTCGGAAATGCGTACGCATGGTTCGACAGAAATGGGGGTTTCTGAAATACATATGTCTCCACAGAAACGGTCGGTGACTATTCATTTCAGTCAGCAATAACTCATTTCATCAATACAGAAGTACTCTACAAATCCATAGGATGCGCAATCCACGTTTTACTAGGAACTTTCTTTACGGACTGTTGAGTCAGAGAAGTGATAGGGGAGAGTTGCCGGGATTGGGACCCCTAACGATAAACTTGAATACAGATGCGAAAACAAATGGAATTGATGTAAACAATATACTAGCATAGTTTATATTTTATTTTCAACAACAAGTTATTAATCACAAGAAAATCATTGATGAATTTTGAATAAAATGAATTTAAAAAAAATTACAAAACCGTCCAATCGTGGCCACGACTTCCTCGATTGGACCACCCAATGTCTTCGATTGGACCAAAATGATTATATATAGGACAGCATAATTATGAATTGATAAATATATAGTGCCAGTCGCGTCTCGCCGGCACGGTCATTACCGTTGTGTGGATTTTCAGCGTACTCTCCAGTGTTCATTACAATAATAATAATTATCATTAGTTAAGTACAATATACTAATAAATATCAATGTTCATAATCTGTGTAGTTCCAACCACCATACACAGTGTCCCGTGTCTTCTTTGATTGGACAAACAAATTATGTAGACCAAACTTTGAATTAATACATGAGTAAAATATAGTGTTCATAACAAACATAAAATTAATCAATAGTCAAATGTAATGTTAGCATGGTCTAATGTTCATAGTCGTCTGTCAATGGCTCCGGAAAAGGCTAGCAGATATGACCGACACCCTTTAGAGCACACCACAACATGTGGTGTGCTGTGTCATCCTTCAGAGGCCTTCGAAACCTGTTCTGTCACACAATTTACATGCACTACACCGCCACATTTTCTTTCGTCACATCCATGACTCGTCGCATTATGTCTGGGTAGATTGTACCATCGTATAAAATGGTGCACCATTGACCAGTTCTGCAGCCTTCGATGTCCTTGATGAGCTGAAATCGGCTAGTTCTGGGTGGATCAGAACTTGAGTGGCAGTGGTTTAGGCTCTTTAAGTTGGTGTAAGCCTAGCTTTCCCCGGTCCGACTTTGGTTTGTTTAACTAGTTTATTTCTGTCAAGGCTGGAGCTACAACAACTGGTGTCAGAAGTGGCGTAGGGTTGTGCTCTTGTGCAATCACCATGACAACTGCTGTCAGTGCTGGAGTTGCAACAGCTGGGGTCAGAGGTGGCATAGAATTGTGCTCTTGTGCAGCTTCCGTGATTACATTAGTTACCATAGCAACAACGGAGTCGGAGTCTTCTGCTTTCCTGAAGCCACTGACAGCATTCTGGACGGATGCTACTTTTCTGTACGCCACATTAAAAATTGTCAGCGAATTGCCATGTTGTCATTGGTCTACCTACATGTTCTTTCATCCACATCCTCAATGCATGATCATAGTATTTCCCAAACGATCCGAAAAAGGCCCCATCCAAAGACTGGAAGTGATTAGTCGTGTGTGGCGGAAGTGAGACCTTGAACACTCCAGCCTCCCGAGCCTAATCAGTTGCAGCCAAATTCTTTGTGTGGGTCACGTGGCTATCGTGCACAACACTATCATCCTTCGTTGATTTAACAAAATCTACGAAATGTTACACCAAAGTTACAAACCCCTCATTGGACATCAAGCCTTCGCCCCCGGAAGTCCAACATTTGTCAGTTCTTTTTTCATCCTCTTTCGTTTATACAACTGACCATTGGCACTAAATTTATGTAAACCCTCATTAAATACCAAGTCTTTGGTAGTCCGAAACAATGTTAATGTTAACTGCGACCAAATGTGTTCTGTTACAAGTTCCCTCGATTGGACCACTTAGCAACTTCCTTTATTTGAATTATTATATTTGCTCCCTTGTCTAATATTACCTTCTGGTAACCAATAAACTGCGTTGGAATAATTACACACATCTAATGATTGCATACCCTGATGTCACTGGTCAAATTGTGGCAATTGCAGTGGTCCAATCGTGGAATTTGACGTGTTAAAAATGTTGCATTGTCATCACAAGCATACGACATCCATTTTAAAATTCTTATTATCGCCACATGCGTTGTGCTCCTGAACTCTTGATGGACACACATTTTCGCCTGTAAGTATGACCAAGGGGGCTGTACTGATAACTGATCACAGCCTGATTATTATGTCGGGTACATAGACAACCTACTTTCGGTGATAAATATTTAAAAAGTACTGCTATTTCGTCGAAACTTACCGTGTCATCCGAATGCCATTGATGTGATGAAGGACATAATCGATAGAGGATACCACGGTAGACAGTAATATGGAATATACAGCACTGATCCTGGAACTGGTCGAATCCCGGCAACTCTCCCCCATGTGATTTCATCATTATTAATTCCTAATTAATAATTCACGTTTGGTCTGTTATGAAAAGTATGTTGCCAACGATGTCTTGAAAATAATCTGCCAATACTCGATAGCTGGTTGTTTTCTTGCGACACCAACATATGTGTAGGTTTTCTAGAAAGCAGGTCCCTATAAAGGCAAAACAACGTAGAACGAGGGAGGCATGCCTAATCTTGAAGCATGGACCATTAGTCAATTACACAGCAGCTTAGTAGGTGACTGCTCGCATCTCCCAACCCTGGGCCGTCCAACTGCGAAACAGCAACCAAGGAATAACACATGTTCAAATGTCTGACCAATGTACGATATCTTGAAAATGTTTGCCAGTTCTTCAAAGTCAAATAACTTTGTCCATATTATAGCATTAATGATTTCAATAACTGTGTTGGTCGAAACTCCTCACACAAACACAGCCTTCACTTGTGGTTTAAAATGGGCACTTTGGATGCAAACACATCAAAGATTATATCAGAAAAAACTGCCTTTATACTACGCCAGCTTAAACTGTAAAATATCAGATGCCCTAGGCAATAATTGTTAGTTTATTTAAAGCATAGACACAGTACAACAACCAGAGTAATATGTATTTCTGATTTCCAGTCCCTATTCAGGCATTTACAGGATGTTATGTATGTGTATATATATATATATATATATATATATATATATATATATATATATATATATATATATATATACATGTATATATATATATGTACACATATATATAAGGTGACACCCCTCTCTGACTATATTATTGAGCACGGCTTTGACATCGTGGCCTTCACAGAAACATGGTTACGTAATACTCCTGATGATGACCAGATAATCAGAGCCCTGACAATTCCTGGCTACAAGTTTACCCATGTTCCGAGGAGACAGCACAAGAACACCACAGCTAAAGGAGGTGGGATTGCCATTCTCCACAAATCCAACATCAAAATGGCATCAAAGTCTTCATGGAAAACAAATTCGTTTGAAAACATGGAAGTCACACTTAGTGCTTCGTCAACAGTGAAACTGGCTGTGATCTATCGCCCTCCGCCATCAAAAAGAAACAAGTCAACCGTGGGCCTCTTTCTGAGTGAATTCCAAGACTTCCTTCAGCACCACGTGGTCAAATCTCAGAACACCCTGATTTTGGGTGATTTCAACTTCCACTATGAACACTGATGCTTCCCGCTTCCGTGACATCCTTTCGAACCACTCTCTCTGCCAGCATGTGTCGGGACCCACTCACATGGATGGGCATACGTTAGACTTGATTATCACCAAATTAACGGACAATCTGGTATCAAAGACTACTGTATCTGACTTCTTGACAGATCATGGCGCTGTCCATTGTGATCTACATCTGCCAAAGCCCCAGCCGCTTCGACAATCAGTGCAATACAGGAATTATGCTGCCATAGATAAAGAGATGCTCCGAGTCGACATTGAGGCATCAACTCTGTGCCTTGACCCTGCCACCTCAGCAGCATGTCTTCTTGAGCAGTACGACACTACCCTGTCAGCTCTATTAGGCAAGCATGCCCCAGTTCAGACACGAACAATCACAGTCCGACCCAAAGTTCCTTGGTTCAGTGATGACATCAAGATGGCTAAGCAGAAGAGACGGCAACTGGAGAGGAAATGGAGACAATCACGGCTCACAATTTATCGCGATCTCTTCAAAGAGCAGAGACGCCACGTAAATCAGCTCATCTCCTCTGCCAAGTCTACTTACTACACTGCAAAGATCACCGAAGCTGCATCTGACCACAAACAGTTGTATAATGTTGTCAACGCCCTGTTGATCAAGCCAGAAGCTAGCCTACCTGATGGGGGTTCACTGGAACAATTGGCTAACAGATTCAGTGTATTCTTCCAGGAGAAAGTCATGCTAATTCAGGATAACTTGACACTCAAGGCAGACCCCAACTACGTGCCTCCAGATGACAGTCCAGGCACTGTGGATAATAAACTCAGGATTTTCTTGCCTGCAACGGAAGACGAGGTGAGACGACTGATCAACAAGAGTCCCTCAAAGTCATGTGCACTTGATCCTGTGCCGACCTGGTTTATGAAGGAATATTTAGACTTCTACCAAGCATTACAAACATTGTCAACTTGTCCATGTCAACAGGAATTGTGCCGAAAAAAATGAAAACTGCGCTTGTGACGCTTTTGCTCAAGAAGCCTTCATTGGACAAAGATGTCATGAAAAACTTTCGATCTGTCTCTAATATGTCCTTTATCTCTAAGTTGACAGAGAGGGTAGTGCTGAACAGGCTTGTTGACCACGTCTCGCGCAACAATCTGCAGGAAAAATTCAAATCTGCCTATAAACCGAATCACAGTACTGAAACTGCATTGATGCGAATCCAGAATGATATCTTGATGGCCCTGGACAACAAGAGGGGTGTCTTGCTGTTCCTACTTGATCTGACAGCGGAGTTTGACACTGTAGATCATACACTACTGTTGGCTTGCATGAGAAGCGCGGGTGTCATCGGCGTCGCACACAAGTGGTTTGAGTCATACCTGACTTCGAGGACTCAGACTGTCTGCCTAGGCCAGACCCAGTCTGACCCGTCGGAGCTGTTGCAGGGAGTGCCACAGGGGTCTGTTCTTGGCCCAGTTTTGTTTACACTCTACACGGGACCCATTGGGCAGATAGTTAGGCGGCATCGACTTGACTTCCACCTCTTTGCTGATGATTCTCAACTGTATGTCTCATTTAAGATCAAGGACACCAATGATGAGATGGCTGCACTGGCACGCATCCAAGCATGTGTGGGAGAACTAAAAGCATGGATGACTCATCATCGTCTTCAGCTGAATGACGATAAGACTGAAGTGCTTGTGATCACTACACCGAGCTCAGCTAGCAAGCACAGTCTGACTGATGTCGTCATCGGTGACAGCATTCTCCAGCCTACTGCCGTCGCTCCCAACATTGGAGTGATGTTTGACAGTGAGCTCAGCATGAAATCTCAAGTGTCGAAACTGTGCAAGGTAGCATACTTTCACCTACATCGGATTCGCTCCATCAGAGATTGCTTGACACAACATGCCACTGAACTCCTGGTTCACTCCCTTGTCATATCGCGACTGGACTATGGAAATGGCCTCCTTTATGGTGTACCTGACCAGTTACTGGACAAGCTGCAGAGAGTCCAGAATGTGGCAGCTCGCATTGTGGTCAGAGCCAGTCGCTATGACCACATCACATCCATCTTAGAGACTCTCCATTGGCTTCCTGTCCGGTACCGTATTGAATACAAGGTCTTACTGATGACGTTCAAAGCTCTTCATCTGCTTGCGCCGAGCTACATTGCAGACCTGCTCCAGTTTTACCAACCCTGCAGAACATTGCGATCCTCATCAGACTCTCTTCTGACTGTACGCAGTGCACATCTCCGCCATTATGGTTATCGTGCCTTCTGCATCGCTGCTCCTCGCCTGTGGAACAGTCTTCCCCATGAGATGCGAAAATGTGACTCTCTATACACCTTTAAAAGACTCTTAAAAACTATCTTGTTTAAACGCGCTTATTATTCTTAACTGTCAAATTTATTCGACTTTTAGTGCTATGTCCTATGAACTTGGATTTGCTGTTTTTTAGGTTTTTATTTATTTATCTATTTATTTATTTTTTAATCGTGACTGTTTTTAACTATGTTTGTGTCAGCGCCTTTGAACAGGGTCACCTGGATCCATGGCGCTCTAAAAGTGCTCTAATTATTATTATTATTATATATACATTTATATATATATGTACACACACATATATATATTTATATATACACACACACGCACACACACACACATATTATATATATATATATATATATATATATATATATATATATATATATATATATATATATATATATATATATATATATATATATGTATATATATATATATATGTATATATATATATATATATATATATATATATACATGTATATATATATATGTACACATATATATATATACATATATATATATATATATATATATACATATATATATATATATATATTTATATATACACACACGCACACACACACACACACACACACACATTCACACACACACACACACACACACACACACACACACACACACACACACACACACACACACACACACACACAGTGTTATGTTAATGTAATACTGTGCATTTAATTGTTGATAAACATTTATAAAACTAACTTACGAATACACACATAATGTAAGTATCAACATTATTTTAAATAGTTTTAAATACATCATATATTACACTACAATTAGAGTTTATTGTCAAATTGCCATTATGCATTATGCAATAAACAAAGTCACCTTTCTCATACAAAGTACCTAAAATTTACACATTCAACTCATAACAATGCAGCCCACATGCACCAATTAATACCAGTCAGTGATCTGTATTCCCAGTTAGACCAATACAACTTTCAACCACGTTAAACACAAACAATCTGTAACATCACTGTAATATTATAATAACATTTACCAAGGTATTGTTCCAACAACCAGCACATGTTGCAAGTAAAGGCATAAACATGTAAAGTATGTTTTGATATGTATATACGATTTGCATACACAATAATATTATGTACACTCGATTTGTACAAACAAACAAATATCTGGGGGAAAATAATCTCAAGAAACCTTTGAATATGTTGTCGTTGTGGTTTTTTATTTGATATGGCGATTAACTTTCAAGTATATGTTGGTATTCATTCAAGGTATTTCACTGACTCACTCTGTCTTTGTCGATGGACTACCATTGCTACAGTCGTGTCACATGACCAAGCTTGTGTCAGCTAACCTTGGTCATTTGACACCGCCGTATCTATGAATGAGTCGACTGAAATATTCTGAATGAATCTCACACGTTTCTCGTGAAGTAATCAGTATATCAACAACAACACAACAAAAAACTCAAGAAAGTTAGTATCTAGATTGTCTCATTTTGTGTGTCTCAGCCGCAGCGAGTGCACAATGCAACCTGATGTTTCACATAGTCTCTACATGCGCAAAGTCGCTGCCATGATGGGTGTGCACCAGCACAGCTGTAAAGGGAAGAGTGTTTCTGTAGAATTGTCACGAGACACGGTAACGAGACAGGGTCGTGATACATGGTCACAAGACATGGTCACGATACGGTCATGACTCATGAGGCAAGGTCACGAAGCACATTCACAATCAAGAGAAACAGTCACAACATATAGTAACAAGATATGGTGGCGAGACAGTCCTGAGACAGCCACAAGATAGGATCACGAGAGACAAAAGGAAGACATGGTCACAAGACACGAGCACAAGACACAGCCACAGGACAGGCACAAGACACAGTCATGAGATACGGTCACAAGACATGGCCACGAGAAACAGTCACAAGATATGGTCACAAGACATGGTGATGACTCATGGGACATGGTCACAAGACGCATGATCACAATACTTGAAGACATGATCACAAGACAGGACAATTGTAGGAAAGTCATAACTATTTTAATTTAATGACGAGTGATTCTCATGTATTTTGACTGTCTGACGCATCTCTCTTTTAACTAACAGTAAAGTAAGTAACTAGTAAATGAAATACAAAGTGGATAAATAATTGCAACCTAATTATTTTAATCAAATAAAAGTAATAAATAAAGACCGTTCCAAGACACCACATGACAATCTTGTTAAATCGATACAGTGTTGCTTTCTCTACAGTCAGAGCTGTGAAACACATCCATCATTGGCATAACATGTGTCGGAACAAGGACTGTTTTTAGTTCCGAGCAAGACCTTCATGGCGGACAGGCGAATCCATGTGCGCAGAATGTTGTGGCGGCCATGTTTCTCCCGTTTCTGACTTGTAGCATCATCTTCCTTCTCACAGAAGTGTTGCCTGTCAACGAAGGCATTCAGTCGTTTGAGGAACCTTTCCAAAGTGAATTCGAACGAAACAAAACGGTTTGTCTGCAAGAGAGGATACAAGAAATTGTACAATTAGGCAACAAGTAAAATATGTTGATATGATTATAGTGGCATCTCCAAACTTGTTTTTACCTTTGACTTTGTAGAAATTGTCATCTTCTTATCAAAGTACTAATGTAATGACTTTGGATCACGAAAAAAAATGCACAAGATTATAATTTTTTACAAATATCAAGAAAAATGCAATGCTACCCTAGTACAAAAGAACATATAGGACTAATTTGGATTAAACAAATTGGAATGATTTAAACAAATCTACGCTGCCTGTTAAAACGTTTTAAAAACAAGTGCTTTTAGACGCATGACGACGTGTAAACACAATATTATTCAATAAAACTATCTTCATGACACATAAAAATAGGTCAAACTAAATAATTTTCCATAAAGTAATAATTATTGGAGAAAGTGAACAAGGGTCGATTGATGTGTATACATTAAATGCTTTTTTACGTCTTGACATGCTGTTAGGTTTCTGAAAGTGAGTAATGTTGTGGAGTGGCGAGGTCGTTCGACCAAGCTTAGCAATTATGTGCAGTGGCGACTTTTCGCGTAGCATGTTTCCGTCGTTCGATAATCGTAAATATTTAATTAAAAAACAACTTTTCTAACAAATTGGTTGTACTTAATCGATGAAATAATGGTTAGTGATTTTTAATATCAATATCTTGACCAAAGGTTTGTAAAGGCATATTGTATTAAATAGATAAAAATTACCCTTGATAGAACAAGATATCGCATTAGCAGACGTAGGCTTACTGAATTACGGACAGCTCCCTTACCATGATTCATACACAACACAGGATTGGAAGCCGCTAGAAAAGGCGCGTTAAGCGAGCGTTCCATATAAAGTGAGTTTGTAAATACTTTTTAATTAAAACAATCTGTAAAAATTAGCTTAGCTCATCAGAACACTAAAACAGCTTAGCATAGCTTCGCGACAAATTGGACTTGATCTGTTGGACACTGGTCCGTTTACATTGTTGTCTTTCCTTGACATAGAAATAGACATAGTCAAAAATAGTCATAGTCATAGACATAGTCATAGTGATAGACATAGTAGACGACATTTTAACGTAATTTTTCGATGCTAATGTGTTCTTTGCATCACTCCCCATCGGTTCAGGTACAAAAAGGACGTTTATTTGTAAAAAAAAAAAGTATTGTGTTTTTGTGCCCAAAACAACGCTATATACTGGTTGGTGTAGTTTTCGACCTACTTAATAGAATATGACGTTTTAAAAAAAATCTGAAGAAACATTTTGTGTAAGAGATCGATATACCAAATCAGCAAAAGCTACTTCATTTATTCAATGCAAACAAAGTATTAAAACAGTTGTTTTGAGTGAAAAACTTACGAATATTGAACGTCTGAACCATGTCGCGCTAGTCGAGGAAACCGGCGGAATTCGACTTATATTTATGCCATAAATTATGGCAAGCCGTACAGACAATCGTTTTTAATTTTATCACTTTGTTCCATTTATGTCAACTTTTTTATCAACCAGGCTTGACATAGCGCTTTATAAAACACATACACATATATTTGCATTGAATATATAATGTTAATGTAGTACATTTATTCTCGTATATTTAACACATTTTAATTATTCCTACTTTTATGACAATACTAGCTTGCCATACATCTACCACAAAAAGGGCTATTATTGTCACGTGGCCAAGAACGAGACATGCGTCAGCAGACGCTCAATAATAATGTCTGGTAAGCATGCAAAGTCGGTTTTTTATCAAGGTATGTATATCATAAACGTGTTCCATGTCATAGTATATATAAAAATATATTTTGCTCAGACAAGACTCTGTATGGTTATTGTCGTAAACAGACGCTGTGACGTCAAGCGCGATATCAAGCGAGATTTCAATGGATCGAAAACTGGCGTGGGTCGAAAACTGCACCGGTAACTATACTACCAATAGCCGGTATTGTTAATATAGCGATCATCCGAAATGTGCTGTAACAATAATATAACGGTGGCATCAGGACCGGAAAGGCGGTTTCACTGACAAATCAAAACATTTATGTTAGAAAGCCCCCAAAAATCGAACCACCCGCTTCCCAGAGGCGACATCTAAGGGAAACGTATGCTGCTTTCTGTTTTTAGCGTTTTTGTTCTTCTGGCGATTGCTGGGCGAAGTTTACTGCTAGTGTGCATTTGCTCACCTGGAAGAGTTCCTACGGATGCTGAAACACAGACACTGCCAACGACGTCTCTCGTCACTGCTAATGTGCATTCGCGACCAATACTCATGAACAAATGCATACTAGAAGTGAATTTAGGCCAGCAGTCGCCAGCGCCAGAAGAACGAAAACGGGCCAAAACGGCTCTTTTCATAGCCAACCACATTTTCACAAAAGAGTTGCTACATTGGGTGTAAACGATGTCTAGATTTTAATAATTCTCTTGTAGATATCAATTTTACGAACATTTCTCGATACATTTTGTCCTCATTTCATCATGGTTGTAGTTTCCAAAAAGACAACCATCTTTTAGTAATGTTAAAAATAAACCCTTCAATGTCATGTTTTTGCCCTGACTGTCCCCTGAAGAATTATTTATTACTGAATTATGTGATTTGGGTGAACAAAAAACTTGTTTATGAGTAAAATTTAAAGATATTTGCAAGATCTGTGATTTTTTAATTATACTATGATATATGATCGATGTTTTTTTTTACATTCTCTTAAATTTGTCATCTATATATTTGTCGGTTATTTTTTTTCGACCTAAGGGTAGCAAATTCCTGTCATGGTATGTCGGCGCTTTTTTCCTACGCGAAAAACAGGAGGTCGCATACGTTTCCCCTAGATGCCGCCTCTTTGGGAGCCGGGTGGTTCGAATTTTTGGGGCTTTCTAACAAAACATTTTTGATTTATGGAGTTTTGCGTAAGATCACATTGCACTTTTTCTTCTATTTTTGTTTTTTTTAACTTGTCTATACTTATACTTATATATGTCAGTGAAATCGCCTTTCCGGTTCTGAGACTGAGGCCGCCGTGATATCGTTACAGTATATTTCGGATGATCGGCATATTAACTTTACCTGTTATTGCCAGTATAGCGTTGTTTTAGGCACTAAGTGTGCACAATTTGTTTTTTAAACAAATATACGTCCGTTTTTGTACCTGAACCGATGGGGAGTGTAGCAAAGAACACATTACCATCTAAAAATTACGTTAAAATGTCGTTTAATAGAGTTAATAATTTCGGCCAGACTAATGCACCTATACTATAGTCTAGCCTAGGCTTAACTTTGGCAATTAAGGCTTTAGCCTTTACCCTCGAAATGCTTACGAATTAAGTAACTCAAGTTTTCTGTAAATATGGCGGAGTAAACGTCGTAAATTTTCGATATTTGCTTGGTATGTGCTATAACCTATTCTCGAAATGTTTCAAATACGATTGTAGTAACTTTTGACTAATAGAGTAAAATCGAAATTAGTTGGTGTACTATGTCTATGTATATGTTGACAATGTCAATGTCCATACTATTTACCAAGAGCGTTGTTCATATTGCAACAAATCAACATGCGAATCATCATGTTGAGTTACTTATGCCTGTAAATGTAAATGCGCAACTCGACGGAAAGAAGAAGCGAATTGTCGTGACTAATTTGACTTGAGTTGAGCAGTTGTTGTTTGCACACGCGAAAAGGTTCTCTTGGGTAAAAAAATATCAATGTAATATATATATTTCCATTCAATGTTTCACATAGTCATAGAGTAAATGAGCGTAAATTACTTGACTGAATTATTTATGTTTTAGCAACTCCAACATCTAAAAATAACAGTTGATGTAATAATATTATGTGTACATATATGCATATGGTACCAGAAGAAAAGTCAGAATTGTTTCACTAATTTTACTAATATTAAGCGTGTCTTTTTGACTTGTGTCTTCTGAAACTGAGGTACGTTCGGCTAAACAACAACCTGCATGCATTGGTACAAGAAATAACTACAATGCTGTTTGGGACTGACAAACTTCTTCGAAGATATATTTCTCTCCCGTATAGGAAAAATATTTTTTTTTTATTTATGACAAATAAATCACAATTTTATGACATAACAATTACGAAAATGTAATTGTGTGGTGCATAATTATTATAATTGGGGTTACCAACAATATTGTGTTGAGTGTCATATTAAGAAGCTTTGCACATATTGTGTCCAACTGGCAAGGCAACCTGTATTTGCCCCGAAAGGGGTCACACCTCATATGGCTAGCATTGGTATTTAGCGCAAATGGTGCAATTAGCAGACATTTTCTTCTTTCGACCGTTTAATCACCATTGCGAGTGTCCGCTCGGATCCTCCTCCGTCACGATGTCCTGTCCATTGCTTCCTCCTCCACAGCTTCTGTCACCCCCGTGTCTCTCCTCACAACGTATCTCATTCTTCTCAGTCCCTGCTGCGTTTTCCATCCACCAGCAGTATCGGCGCCTTCTTTATCGCAGTCTTCTTCTCCGTCTATTGCAGTGATGGGTTCCCATTGGGATCGATTCATCACTTTACTATGGAAGAACATACAGATACAAAAGAAGCGACCATTTCTCATTTGTGGAACGACGCTTCTTCCGACAGTTTTCTCCTTGGTGTTGCTAATATCACACAAGAACATACAACTGACAATATTCACCACATCTACGTCGTGGCAGTCCGATTATCTTGACATCTGTTCGAAACACTCGCTGCGAAATACTATTTACTGTGGAGCTAAAGCACTAGACTTGTTTTACGCACCTAATGTAAATATTTCGAGAAAAGTCATGACACATCTGCAGAACAATAGAAATAATATCGGTAAGCTTAAGTAACTAATCTTAAATGTGCACAGTCTGAGACTGGCCTTAATGTCAGACGTTCCAGTGACTATATTGTTAACAGTTTATATGCTTCTGCGCATCAACTTTTTTAGTGGTTATGGGAGCACCTTAAAGTATACGGCAATAAAGACTCAAATACAAAGTATAATATACTTATTTTACATGCATGTTGATCGAAAAACACAGGGAATTTGGACATTTTAATTATACAAAACCGCAACAAGCAACGTATCATTTTGTAGATTTGCGTCAATTACCTGCTGTTGTATTTAGCTTCGTTGTTACTAGAAAATTACGCCACATCATGCTCTTTTATACTATGTGATGCCGCACGAGATAATACTTTTCCTTCTTGACAGCCGTAACTGGTTTCCAAGATGAGGAACACATGCTTAAGCAGATACGGAAGGATTGCAAGATCAAGAATAAGTGTAGAATCATCGGAGGAATCGTTTTTAGTAATCTACCACCAGGTGGAGACATGTTGCCATCAAACATTGAGTATAAGATAAGAGTTCAAGCACAGGGTGAAATCAGGCAAACGAAGGTGATGTTCCCACCTTTCAGCTCCAGGTCGACCACCCCTAGGCGTTTCAAAACAAATGGTGAGTTTCGGTAATTTTTTTACCGCTGCTCATAATTATTTCGCGAAAGAGTCTATTTATATATATCTTTTTAGTATTCACTGCGGCATACGACTTCGTTTGTGCGAATGTGTTATTTAATTTTGATGAAATTATCGCACAAACTATTAAACTATTTTAAAGTGGGCCCAGTCAGAATTCAGCGACAAGCTCCAAATGTAACTTAATTGTGTGTGCGTGCGCGCGTGCTTGAATTTACGCATGGCATGAATTCAGCTGTGGTGAAATGATTTTTGAGAACATAATTGCTTATTTTACGCTAAAAATACAACTTTGGATAATGTTTTCTTTCGACCCTAATACATTTCCCTGATATTTCAGGTTTTATTCCTTGCAACTGTGCAACTGCTATACACGATCGTAAATGTTATTTTACTTTTCAGATTATTTAGGTACTGGTTTCTTATATCTCCAGTATAACGTCGATATCGGCATCGTGAAGGCTTTGAATTCTTCAGTGAACACTCGAAAAATTAACGTGCTGATGAGAAGATTTCCATTTCCGCCGCACGAAAGGGTTGGAACTAGTACTATTTCGAAACAAGGAACGAAAACTCTCAAGTTACTAGTGCTGCTCACTGTTGTGATTTTCGGTGTCACCATAGCAAGAGATGTGACGTACGACAAGGAAACTGGGATGAATGTTTGTTTCTATACTTTTATATGGAACTGAAGATGCATCCCACACGTGTACACGACTATGTATATTGACGAGGGACTTAACACTGTTCAAGTACTACGGTAAAAATTACATTGAGAAGAATCATGTCATGGTAATAGTACATGTATTTTGTTTTAGGGTTTTCTAAACTTTATGGGACTGGAGACGTGGCTTCAGTGGTCTGCCTGGTTTGTCGTATACGTTGTTTTGGTGTCCATCACTACTACAATTACGGGTATCATCTTATGCTGCCCTGTGCAACTAAACGATGTTCAAATAGATGGTGTCCGGGCGGTCGCGCCGTATTATCGGGCAATTGTTAGCCACGTCGACGTCTCTGTGATGCTCGTATTCTTGTTCGCCTGCATACTACCATGCATTGCCTCGAGTTTTGTTGTAAGCGCGTTTTTCTGTAAAGGTAAGACATTGTTTTGCTATGATTGGTAGTAAAGGAAGACCATATTATCCATTTATCAGTTATCCGCAGATCACACACATATTTACCTTTCTTTCGCCACAATTTTGTTGAAACTTTGAAAAGATTAACTTCATGATAATGATAAAAGAAATGGATGGCAATCTCGATTTAGTTAACGATAGCAACATGTATATATGCATCCAATCGGCGTCAAAAGTGTGTATTCACATCACGCGCTAAAGACAAATGTTACCATATCACATGTGGCACGTGTCGGGGCAAATGCTGATTGTCTTGTCAGTTGGACACAATGTGTGTAAAGCTGTATATCATGGCACTCGAAACAATATGTTGGTAGGCACAAGTCAGCATCAGTATCTTACAGTGTTATGCGTCAACCAACAATTCAGAAGCGGAGGAGAAGGAAGATTTCATTCAGCCATACAAGCAGATCTTGATAAAATATCGCGCTATGACCTGTTGATCCGAATGGGATATCTTAATGCAAAAGTAGGATAAGAAAATACCGGACATGAGAGACGTATGGGCCACTAAGGATATGGGACTGTGAACGACAGCGGGAAAGACTAATCGACTTATGTGGCCTGAACAACCGTGTCATAGGGGGAACTATATTTCCTCACAAGGAGATACATAAACTAACTTGGATTTTACCCAGCCAAAGAGACAAGAACCAAATCGACCACCTGCTCGTTAGACGCAAGTCGAGACAGTAGTAGGCAGGTCCTTTATAATTGATGGTGGTGTGTCGAAGGCACCTTTGTGGACAAAATCGGTACTAATAGTTCTTAAACTATCCGATGTGTGGCGCTGGTGAATGTCGCTCCGACTCACCACCACCAATTATAAAGGGCCTGCCTACTACTATTCGAGACGACGGCTACAAAATGTACGTGTCAGAAGAGCAGCGGTTGTGGGCCGTGATCACCACCTTGTTGTGGCAAACATCACGCTGAAGCTCAGAAGGACCGGATCACTGATTGCTTCAAGACTGAAAAATGCTGATGTCAGGAGACATGTGTTGCAGGTGTTTGACTAATTAACTTGCTCACCACAAGAAGATGGAGATGGATCGGCCACGTTTTACAAAAGGATGATGACAATATAGCCAAAACAGTCATGAGATGGACAACCGAAGGAAAACGAAAACGAGGACGACCAAAAATAACCTGGCGGAGAACTGTGGAAGGGGAATTACCGTAACTGCACCTCAGCTTTGGCCATGTTGCTAAGCAGGCTGTAGATCGACAGAAGTGGAACTGTTTCTGCTATATCTTCCAGTGTGAACGAAGAGGATTAAGTAAGTGAGAAAGTAAGTAAGTAAAGTAAAGTAAGTAATGTTGATATCTCAATACGTACATATCTTTAGGCTTGAATGTTACGGCGTGTTGTAGCTACAAGAGCGGCGGTAGCTACAGCAATATTGATATTTATCGCGGAATTTCCAAATGGGCTTTACAATGATGGCTTCAATAAAGGAGTAATGTTCAAGTTGGCCACGTTCCTCAGCTACATTACGGCGATACATTATGGTTTTAATATAGTCAATCGATACAAGACAACAGGTAAGTTGCTCTTTAAAACTCCCTCCTCATTTCATTGAGTTCATTGATTTTGAATATGAAGTGCGTGAATAGTACTTCTACAAAACCTACCGTGCATATTGCTGCACAGTCGGTTTTGTAGAATTACTATTTTGTTCAAATCGTCGAAAGAATTGACCTTGATGGTTAGATCAAATAAAAATAATTGCTCTTATATAGCGCGGTATTCAGTACTTGGCACTGGGACTGTTCAAAGTGCTTTACACTTCACCCCCTGGCAGACCTGTTCATTCCAATGCCATCTCGACTTCTCAATGAAGCATTTAGCCACGCCGCACAAACTGCGCGAAGACCATTCGTTCACATGTCCACCTATGTATGTAGCCAGATACTAATTGTTACAACTGGGTGAGCTGTAGCAAAGTGGAATGAACGAAACTGCCAAATATTGGAAACTGCACCAAAAGTATTCGAACCTGTGTGTGTGTGTGCGTGCGTGCGTGCGTGCGTGCGTGCGTGCGTGTGTGTGTGTGGGTGTATGTGCGTACGTGCTTGCGTGGTGATGACACTGACACATCTACTTACCATCACATTTAGGAAATCGCTTGGGTTGGATAAATATAAATTCGTACGTGACGGTGGAAGAGAATATCACAATACTCCATATTATTCTTATGCTCATATTTGATACGTTTCTCTACATGGCTTTTGCATTCTACGTCGATGCTCTTGTCGCTGGAAATTATATGAATGCCAAGCCGTGGTACTTTCCTTGTCAGGTAAGAATGCCGCTTTGTTTCAATGTATCGGGCCGCTCGAATTGTGATCGAAATAGTCGTGAAGAATATAAAACATAATTATTTTACTTGAGCGGAACAGGAAACGGCTCTAGCATGGATGGTTCCATTCTCGTAAAGTTTCGTGATAGCATGGGTGACTAGGCGTGGCCTCGTGGACCTCCCCCTTTTAGAGATCCTGTATACGCCACCGATGGTATATGCAATGGTAAGGTAAAGTCATCCCCCAGGCATTACGCCTTAGGAAGCCATGAAGGCTTATATGGCCAGTGCTTAAACCTGGTTTCTGTAGTGCGAAGCAACTTAGAGTGCAGTTATACTGACTCTCCTGGACGGGACACTAGTCCATCGCAGGTACCTTCCAAACAGTGTTTGTACTCATTTGCAACTGAGTAGACTGAGGCAAAGTAGGGTAAACGAAATTGCCTAAGCTTCGAAAACGAACCGTGCCCAGTGTGGGTCTTGAACTCACAACCCTCGAATTTAGAGTGCGCTACCAATATGCAATGGTAGCGCACATAATCATACTTAAGAATCGTAATCGTTAAAAATGTTATAGTAATAGTAGTCAGTTACATGTCAAAAAGACATTAATTGTATTTTTTCTCGATTACACTGACAAAGTAATCATAATCATAATTAGAACTGCAATTTTCTTGTATATATTTATGTTGCCCAGATCTCAACAGCAATGCAAACAGGTACACAGAGGGTCATTACTAATTTTCTAAGTAATTAGAATACACACATAACATAAACATACATGAACACACCAATGTGTTAAATGAATACAAATTTGCAACATCCATATAATTATTCCAATCATATGTACGTATGTATATATGTTGAGCGTTGTCAACATAAAGCTACTGATGTGTGTAATAGGTATTACCGCATGAATGACTGTATATTCGCTTTCCATTGTGAGCAGCCTTCCTACTGGTTCGGTGGCGGCAGGAATACACCAGACGCGGACATTGGTACGGATAACGTGTCAATAAATGGGGAGTTCTTCGAGCAATCAACAAGGAAATCCGTCGCCGGAGTTCAGTTGCGCAATTTGAGGAAGGTCGCCACAGCTGTTTTAGCTTTACTATAGCTTGGGACATGTTGACGTGTGTGGACTTGACGATTTGTCCAATGTTTACAGCTTGCATCCAATGTTATGCATTAGTGTCACTCTATAATGCACCATAGAATATACACAGAGATGTTGTTAAAATACAACTACCTACAGTATGCTGCTTCATTTGTATTGGCTGCACTAAGCCTATGTAGTTAAACCATTACTTGTTATATAAAATCAAATTCGACAAGGAGGTTAACAGGAGATAAAATGATAAGATATTGAATCAGAATGGGTGTGAATATATTGATAGAAATATATATATTTGTTTCTATTTTTTTTCTTTTATTTAAGAAAGATAATAGAACTTGAGCACACGAGGTCACATTACTGAAGGATCAGTCAAGGTTGGATATCAGAAAGTAGGCCTACTCATTTTCACCTAGGACAAGAAATGAATGGAAAAAGTGTATTGTGTAAAAGTATATTGTGTAAATGCCAGCAGCTTGAATATGTTTAAAAACAAAATTGACAAATATCTCGGGAGGGCGGGTTGCACATAGATGAAAAATGTTTGGGTTCTCGATAAGCCAATGGATTCCTTGTCCACTTGCCATCTGGGCGTTTCCCTTGGATGACAATCTTTTTAAATCTTGTTAAAATTCGAGCAACTCCGTGCGACTGTTCTATCGAAGTATGCAGTATGTTATCTTATCAAGCTAAAATGAAGCTTAAATTGATAGTGGCGTTAAAATGTTCGTTAATATTTGTCAGGTGTTTGGACGTGGTTCAAACCTGACGACGGCTGTAGAGGGTTTGACACTGAATTGCTACGAAGGACAAATCACAGTTCTGGTTGGGCCGAATGGTGCGGGCAAGACGGCGATAGTGCACATGCTGACGGGTACTGTACTCGACGAATTGTCTGTCTTGTTTTGTGGGCCAACTTCCCGTCTCCCACCTGTTTTGCGACCAACGTCCCGCCTGTTTGTGGGACCAACCTCCCACAAATGTTTAGAACCTACCTCCCACAAAAGTTTAGGACCTACCTCACACAACTGTTTAGAACCAGGATCAACCTCCTACAAATGTTTAGGACCAACCTTCCTGCCACCTTGGCTTCCCCTTGGCCTCCCCTGCCACCTCCTACAATTTTCGAGAAATGTTATGTTACTTTCACATAGCTGTAAATTAACCGATCTAACGATCAAAATCAATTCATTCGATGATTTTAGCAAACGTACGCAGAGTAATATTAAACCGACTGCGCGTACTACTTAAGCTATTCACAACAAATTACAAATTTGAACATTAACGAACCTGATTCGCGATGGTCAGGATCAAGTGAGGAGAAAGTGTTAACATTACGTCGAGGGCGCCACTCAGCATATCACCACTGCCATAACTTGATTATATATTTAAAATAAACTGCTGCGAAATTATAAATTATTATATTATTGTTGCATAAGACTTCTTACGGCATTGCAACTGTGCAATCAGCAACATAACAACGTTTCAAACAAAAACGAACGTCATTGTGTTTATAGACATATTTTCAATACAAACATTATCCAAAATTGTATGACGTTTAAATTGAGAGTTTTATTGAAAAATTAGGAGTGAACCTAATAAAGAAATAGAGTAATGTAAGTTGTGGCAGTGGTGAAGTTTGTTACGATGAGTACCTTTGAGTGTTTCCATTAACTCCGCCAGGTTTCTTACCACCGACGTCGGGGTTGGCCACCATCTACGGACAGGACATACGGAAAGACATGAGCCGTATCGCCTCGACGCTGGGTCTGTGCCCACAGTTCAATACTCTGTATGGAAATATCACCGTGGAAGAACATGTTATCTTTTTTGCTAAGGTGAGTTTTGGTTCTGATTGGAAGTGATGATATATTATAATATATCATGTGAGTAACACATGATAACACTATCTACAACATGGTCACATGATACCGGAGAACGATTCCGTATGACGCTGCCCAAGAAGTGACCAAGATAAAGTACCGTCGAGACGATAAAGAAACTCCAAAGAGCAGCTTCACTTTCTTTAATATGAATGTCGCTGAGTCTTGTGTAATCTTACGTGCTGATATAAATGATATTGTAGTTTTGTCTTTCAGTTGAAAGATCGCAAAGGCCCAGACCTTGATCGAGAAGTCCATTCATTGCTGAAAGATACGGCGCTGGACCAGTATAGGAAATCAAGGGTGGATACATTGTCTGGAGGTACAAAGAGAAGTCTCCACGTAATCTTGGCATTGGTCGGCGGACCAAAGGTATGGGAACTGTCGTCATGTTTATGTACTAACGGCCTGGGAGGCGCTAAATACATTGCCCGTATAATCATATTTGAGATAAATTCCACGTTTTATGGGCGTGTTTTATATCTTGAACGCATGTGGTAATTAAGGTACGGTAATTAAGGGTATATTATTTAGATATCTCCCATTTCAGAGAAACTTAATATAACTTTAGTTAATACTATTCTATATATATCACATATCTTTATAAAATAATATCAACTATCAAAACATATCTTGAAACAGTTGATATATTAATATTTAAATTGTATATATTTGGTTATGTTTCATCAACTTGTATATAAGTGTATAATCTTGTTTAACTTGTGGAATGTGACTCACATCCAAGGAAAGGGTGTATATATTTCAATCCGCGCAGCTTGAAAATGGTATCTACTAAATTATTGTATATTCTCGATCCGACATGCTTCGTGCTGCTCTGTTTGGATCTACTCTGAGATAGCTATACGGGTGACTATTGTCGATGGCTAAACGATATGCAGGTCGTTATATTGGATGAACCGACATCTGGGCTCGATCCTCAAGCGCGTCATAACACGTGGAACCTACTAAAGAAATACCGCAAAGATCGCACGATCATCATAATAACACACAACATGGACGAAGCTGACCATCTGGGTGACCGGGTTGTGATTATGGTCAACGGACGGATGGAATGTTCTGGTTCTCCGATGTTCCTCAAGAAAAAATATGGTAGGAAAACAAGTAGTTTCACGGGTCACCTTCCCGCTCAGAACCGTTTTGGGGGTATCAACCTGTTCGTCGTTTCGTCGAGATGAAACAAACAAATACACCAGGGTTGCATTAATAGTATAATTAATTTATACTGCTAGATTACAGACTAGTGAAAGCTCATATATAATTTTTGGGGGGCATGTCCCCTTTGGTTTTTTCATTTTTGTCGTATGCAATCTGTTGGGCTTGTATGGTAAACTAGTGGGTGACTAAACTTGCTCGTCCTTGGCCTCCCCTTGGCCTCCGCCTTGGCTTCCCCATTGGCCTCACCTTGGCTTCCCCTTGGCCTCCCCTTGGCCTCCCCTTTGGCTCCCCTTGGATACTCCTTGGCCTCCCCTTGGCCTCCGCCTTGGCTTCCCCATTGGCCTCACCTTGGCTTCCCCTTGGCCTCCCCTTTGCCTCCCCTTGGATACTCCTTGGCCTCCCCTTGGCCTCCCATTGCCTTCCCCTTGGCTTCCCCCTTGGCCTCTTCATTGGCCACCCCTTGGCTATCCCCTTTGCCGCCTCCATAGAACACCACTCTTGGCTTGCCCCCTCGGCTTCCCCTTGCGTCATACTAGACACACCACTGTCTACTGCATATGTCATGTTTATTGTCCATGTTCTTGTGCTATAGTCAACTTCGCGCCCGTTTGTCATACTGCGTGACATCGTGTTAAGTGTAACTGTAATCATCTGCATAGTTATGCATTAATTATAATTTATATCTGCAGGTCCAGGCTATCGTCTCCACATTACGAAGTATTCTAACTGTAATGTCAACGAGGTAACGGATCTATTAACAGAATACATTGAAAATGTATCTCTGGACAACCAGGTCGGCTCGGTGCTGAGCTACACCGTTGGCGTCGACTGTTCGCAAACATTTCCAAAGCTATTTCAAGCATTGGCGGCGAACAAATATCGTTTAAAAATTGAAAGATATGCCGCTACGGAGACGACGATGGAAGAGGTCTTTACCAGGTCGTTCACAGGCACAAATTGTCCACACCTCCTTACATATGAACATTTTATATTGACCCTGGAATTAATGTTTCGTTGCCCATAAACCGGACATAAGTACACCTTTATACCTTTGTTTGCTGATGTAGTTAACACACGTTACTGGATACTTATATATTGGAGAAATGTGTTCTCCACTTCGTGTACATTGATAACCTTAGTATTAATATAAATGACTGCTGATAGTGATACGTTGTCCTGTTCTCAGAATATCCAGACCAGCAAACAGCTTAGGTTCCAGCAGATCCACAACGAACCATCTTTGTAAGTTGGCACAAGGTTGTTCATCGCTAGCACGCTTGTCTAATCGCATTCGTTCTCATACGCATTTATACTAGCAAAAACAACTGAACCGTTAGTAAACATGCTAGTATGGTAGTTACTATGCATAACACACACAACAGTACACATTAATTCATAAATGCTACGCACGGTTGTGGTGGTGGTGGTGGTGGTAATTGTGGTACGGAAGTGATTCATGGAGGTAGCACTATTTTTGATCGGTCATTTCCTCCCATAAACTACTTGCGTGCATGTGCACGAGTTAATTTTAATGTACAAATCTAATTGGGTGTGTGCAACCAATGACAGACATCGTAAATCTGACCTAATATAACCATTGCATATCGGTGCATTACATACATGATGACTGAAAATAAATGTCTAATATATGCTGCTAAAAACCTACCTTGTTCGGTCGCAGATGAAGCTCCGATACAAAGGACTAACACCGGCATTAAACTGCTGAAGCAACATTTACGTGCTATGCTCTTCAAGCGGCTGGTACACGTGATACGTCGGCCATATGTGAAGGTCGTGCAGGTGGTTCTACTGGTCGTCTACATGATGATATTTTTCTTCTTAAATGAGAGACATAGCGGAAAACAACCACCAGCGCCACCACTTGTATTCAACTTGTCCATGTTCGATAGAACCAACGTAGTCTACGGCGCTGGAAACGCAACATACAAGATCTCGACTATGTTAGCCGAGTCGTACAAGAGTCAGTTTCAAGGCTCCCCTCATGAGTTGGTTTACGTGAATGACATTTCCAAGTACAATTCTAGTATCGGGGTCCACGACTACCTCGTGGACAGAAGCTACGCCAACAGTTTCACGTACAGGTACAATTACTTCGTGGCGGCGATGTTCGAGTCAGTCGGTGCAGACGAGGTGAAGTGCACGGCGTTGTTCAACTACGAGGCGTACCACACGGCCGCAATCAGTCTGAACCTCGTCGATAATGCCTTGTTGCAGCATTACGTCGGTCCAGGCTACTCCATACAGACGACGAATGATCTCATTGAAATGGAAATCAACAAAAGGGCTGCAGCGCAGGTGCACAAACAAATACAGCTTTTCAACACGCGAGACACTATCCTACTTGTGACAATATTGTTCCCGATAATCGTAGACTGTTTTGCTATTGATATGATCAACGAACGTGAATGTGGGTCGAAGAACCTTCATATCATAAGTGGGTTGCACGTAGCCACCTACTGGATGTCGAATTTCATCGTCGACTTTGCTTTCTACCTGGTTCAGATCGCAGTGGTCTATACATTATTCGCTGTGTATCAAATGGAAAGTTTTACAGATGGGTATAACTCGATTTACAGTGTCACGTTGTTCCTCATGTTCGGCTGGGCAACAATCCCAGTCGCCTACTTGATATCAGTTATCTTTTCCAGCTGTGGAATTGGCGTCAGTCTACTTGTAGCATACTCCTTTGTCACAGGTGAACACCTAAACTGGCATCTAATACACATGTTTATTATAAAGAATGTCATTCCAATACTGATAAAAAATTATTACAACTTGATGAATATGAGTCTAACTTCTAACAGGACAAATGGACTTATTTTGGACTTTCATTATTTTGATCGATCGACAACATTTATGTCAGCTTTCGGGATTTATACGCTGTTGAAGCAATTAGAAAATGATGTTTTCCGTACTGGTTATAATGTTTGTTATGTCGGTTTGTCGGATGTATAATTATTGGATTAACGGATGTTAGGACGGATATTCGTTCTGCAGAATGTGCCAACGCAGCACTGGAATAACGTTGCTTGCATGGTCAGTCAATCAAATAAACCTCATCGATTTAACAATAGAAATGTTAACATGGATGTGTCTGTGTTTACCTGCTCAACCTATATTTGAAGCTTATGTGGCGGTCGCCCTTTCCATCTACGCAATGTGAAAATGATATTTGTCATTTTAGGTAACATTTTGGAAAGGCTGGTGCCCTTACAAATGTATCAATGTCCAATACGTGGTAGTGGAGACTTCATTTTAAATACGATGTTGCCCGGCTGGTGTTTTGGGCGCGGTCTGAAAACCTACCTCTTGAACTACTGGAGTAGGATAACGTGTGACACAGAAGAAGAAACTGCAAGGTGTGCCGCTGGAAAAGTGTCTGTATGCTGTCCCGGTAAATATATGGACAATTGTGGCATTTAACCTTCCGCCAGAAGTAAAATCATGGATTTATCTGTGTTTGCATGTGTTTGTATAGAGCACCCGCATGTCGATTCAAAGGTCGGTGGTTCGATTCCACCACCACCGTTTTGAAGATTGGACAATTTATTTCAATCTTTGGCTGTGTCTTTCGGAAGAGGAACTAAACGCCGTTGGTCCATTCAATCTGGTGTCTACACCCGTGGAAGTAAAAGATCCCATGCAGGGAAATGAAAAATGGTCCTGATCATCTACAACAACCCAAACAGGCCCTGCATTACCTGTTCTATTTTTATTTTGACGCTACACAATTATTAGTTACTTTTACAAAAGATGGGTCCCATGTTAGCGACATGTGTTTGTCTTGATGGGTGTCTCCATGGCAATTATATATGTGATCTGTATTAATTATTTCAACTAGCACAAATGGTCCAAATAAATATGTATGTCTGTGTATCTAGCAGCTGCACCAAAACTTTAATGTGCATTTTGTAATTGCTATATAGCCTATATTTTATTTCGGAAATCCAGTCATATAAGCTGCTTTCATGTGAATTTCGAGTCAACAATCAGATTCCCAGGAACATCACGCGTTCCGTAATGTTCTTGTAATCATAATTATCACGTGACAGTTATTTAATTTTTTTAGAATATCCCACGAAAACGACACATGTTGTCTTAATGGGCTTCTCCCCGCCGTTGTGATTTTTTATTACGTTTATGTGTATAAGTACGTCAGAGTCTGAATCTGATTTCAACAGCAGCCACCTTAAAAGCGATCTTACAGGTGTGAGTGATCAAGTAGACTTAGTACCTAACATTTTGCGAAATAATTTCAGTTTATCCCGTTTAAACCAAACAAAAAGTATCACGTTTGTATAGTTTTAATATATTTCAGTATATATCAACTCGTTCTAGATGAATAGTGTGGTTCTGGTATAACCATTCTGGATGAGCATTTACTGTGTCAAGCTTATCTAGAGTGGTTTCGTTGTATTTCGTCAAACGTGGTGATTTTTCTAGGGTGCGTTTGCCCGAGGGAGATTTAGTTGTAGACCAAGTGAAACCATTATTCGGCTGGCGCGGAATTTTGTAACCTGAAAGATAACGAATGTCGCACAATATTTCAGAGACATGCCACAATGCCAAAAGATGTCTGCACTTTGTGAAAAGCCCTTTGTCGTGGGGCGACGGCGGCATTGGTAAACACTTGTTGGCTATGGCAATTTACGGTGTCGTGTTCTTTGGAATACTCATGCTGCTCGACACAGGTATCGGGAAGCAACTATGGTATGTATGTGTGTATCTGGTATGCATGTATGTATTTATGTATTGTGTGTGTGTGAGTGTGTGTGTGTGTGTGCGTTCGTGCGTGCGTGTGTGAGTAAATGGGCAGACGGACGGACGGACTGAGGGAGGAAGTGAGGGGGGAGGGTTGCAGGAAGGGATGGGTGGGTGGGTAGATGTATGGATCGATGAATGGATGGATGCATGTATACATGCATGTATGTGTGTAAATTTGTATGTAATTATGTATGGATGCATTTATGCATATTATAAAAACGATAGGTTCTACGGGAGTTAACAGAAACAGGTGGTTATTATTATTATAAAAGGCAGAGGACCTAATTCGGTGCTTCAGCACCGTGCTTTGCAGGGAATACAGGTGAAAGTTACTAATTTTGAGGGGAGTAAATCAGATTACACTGTGCAGTTAATTGTGACTACAGAAAAGGTAGTTCCAGATAAAAAGAGGATGAGATAAAATAAATCATATGGGGTTGAACAAATTCGTATGCAACTCGCGGATGCGTGAAACTTGTCAGAGAAGGAACGATAGCTCATCTGGTTTGGGAGCAAACAAACACTACACCTTTCCTTCTAAAAATACATATTAATACTTAATAATTCCTTCTCAAGATATACGTTCCGAAAACCTGGACAAATCACATAGTGGGTAGATGATGATTCACCAGTTTATATTATCAACTTCTAATATGTTTTCTGAAAGCTATCCATAAATTGCCACACCAAAGATTGTTACTAATAAACTATATCGGTCCATGGAGTAGGGATAGCACAATCAAAGTGAGAGAAAAATGGCTTACTGTCTGAAGACACGGATAAACAGTAGATGGGAGGTTTCACATGGGAAATAATATATACAAATATTAAATATAATAACTACTGATAGTGATATAACAAAAACATAATGACAGTTGATTCCGGCTTGAGACCTCGAGTGTAAATTATATGCCGTTTAATCTTAAAGGTATCGACTTAAGTGCAACCCAATTGTGATGTGGCATACCAACCTCTACTGGGATGATGACGTGGACAATGAACGCTCCCGCATCGCTCAATTGTCGATGAAGGAGAAGCGGCATGGTGGAAACCTTGTCATCCTAGACGAGCTCTCGAAGGCATACACCGTCCCGTGTTACTGCAGGAGAGCGTCGCCGCTTGCCGTCGCCGGTCTAACGGTCGGCATCCCACGGAGCGAATGTTTCGGTCTGCTCGGGGTGAACGGTTCTGGAAAGACGACAACGTTGAAGATTTTGACGGCTGAGTTGTTGCCCACGTTTGGTACGGCGTATATCGCTGGTCATTGTGTGACGAAAGAGTCGAAGAAGGTATACACTCCTATGGGAATGTGTGGTTATATAGATATACACGTTTCGCATGTAGTACTTCAGTGGCGTTTGTCAAGACTAGGTTTTGTAGACATAATACACTTTGCATTAGCATATAGAATGGTCACGTTGTATGTTACGAGTCAAATTACTTTTCTGACTAATAATAATAATATATGTATTAGGATACACAGCGTGGCATATACATCAAAAATCGGTTGTGTTGCATTAATTAATATAACTTTGCATATAAAAACATGGCTTTACGGAGCAGTTGGGCCCTACCCATAATTAATTAACCAATATTGCAAACACATGTATCTTAGTAAGAACAACAAATGTGTTTAGGATTATAATTAAGAATATGCTTGGCAATAGCTTAAGCCACAGAGTAGCTCATTCATCCCAATTAATTATCCAATACTGCAAACACATGTATCATAGTAAGAAAACAAATGTGTTAATGATTATAATTATATGAGAATATGCTTGGCAACAGCGGTTCTCAAACTGGGGTACGCGAACCTCCGGGTATACGCCGGACGTTTTCCAAGGGTTACGCAGAAGTTTTGATACAATTTGCAGAAAACATATTTTTGTCAAGCCAACATTAAAAGCTACTAGAAAACATCATCACCGAAATCCATCAATTGATATTCTCGAAGGACCTATAGTGTCCCAAGTTAATACTTCGCACCTAAAGTATTCTAAGTTACAACGATTTCGCCTCGTTGCAAAGGTTAGTGCCTAACTGGTAAACACCATTAAGTCCAGTGCCATAAATACCCGGTTCTTCTGCCTCTTGTGCCAAGAGTTCGATGCGGGCCAAGAGGCGATGTTCTTTATTGTCGTCCATTGGCTCTCACGGGGAACGTGGTGTCTAGAGTGGTATCGCAAAAGAGGAGATTGCCGAAATATTTACTCACGTCAGTAAAAACGAACAGTCTCGAAAATTCTTCAAGAAAATCTCGGACAAAGGTGGTTATTGAAGCTGGCGTGCTTGAACAACATCGTTTCCCACCTGAACTCGCTCAATAAGTCACTCCAAGGCCGGTTCACAACGGGGATTGCTTTCGTTAGCTAGGGCTGGTAGGATGACAAAAATCAAGGAAGGAAACTTCAACATATTTGTACATCTAAACGCGTCGCTTCAGGATAAAGAAAAGGAACATGGAAACACGGTACAACTTGTGGAGGCGCACCTGAATTCCATGCGGAAGGAATTTCAGACATATTCCATTCGGGGTACAGTTTTGTCGTCAATAAAATGTGTATCACTGAACTCATCGTTGAACGTTGTTTCGTTTATAATTCTATGTCACTATGATGGGGTACCCGGCCGATCGTTTCAGGACACAGGGGGTGCACTGGGTGAAAAAGACTGGGAATTGCTGCCCCAGAATAATCATATTTGTTTTTACACCCGTGTGTGTCGGCTTAAGGTAGTGTCCCTTTGTTTTCCTTATGTAAATATAGTCAAAACTACCTAGTGATTTCTAACTTCTTCGTCGGTTACAGGTACACAGACATATCGGCTACTGTGCTCAATTTAACGCAATGCTCGACTATCTGACGTGTATGGAGACACTGGAGATGTACGCGCGGATCGCCGGTATTCGCCAAGACAGTATACGGATTGAGGTGGACAGACTGTTACAATTGCTCCTTATGCAAGACTGCTCCAACAAGACGGTCGATACCTTAAGGTAATGACGTCGTTGTTGATTTCTTGCACAGTGTTCCTGTTATTATACTGATAGGAAGGGATCATAATCATCGTGCTGTTATTTCGACGTGAGTACCTGGCTTTAGACAGTGGTGGATACAAAAGCACGTTCTTATATAATAGCGCTGTACCCATTATTTGTGATTGTTCAAAGTGCTTTGCAATTCACCCCGAGCAGACCTGGTCATTCCAACGCCATATAGACTTCTCTGGGAAGCATTCATCCATGCTGCAATTACTACGTGAACACTATTCGTTCACATATCCACCTCCTTTCTCTGTAGCCAGGTACTCATTTATACAGCTGAGTGAACTCTGGCAACGTGGAGTGAACTCTGGCAACGTGGGGTGAACTCTGGCAACGTGGGGTGAAACGGCAGCAAGAGGATTCGAACCCGGGTTCTCTCTATATGTAATAATATGATTGAATATGAATAGCCTTCGCGCAGTAATCGTAGTGTAAATGAATGGTTCACAAAGAAATCGAGGTGGTGTTGAATATGTCTGCTGGGAGTCAAGGGTAAGGCGGATACCGCGCTGTGTAAGAGCTTACCTTTAAACTTATTCTTTCACGTGAAATGATACGTTACACAAAATATAATATAATCTATGATTGTTTAATGTATTGTAGGTACATGGGCACTAGTAGAACGGACGAGAAAATAATCATGATCACGGCATGTAGCCTTCATGACAATGAGCATTAGATGAACACCACTTTTGGCACTATCAACGTAAAACGTTACAGTAGCCCGGCACATTGTTATGTAGCGTGCAACTTTCGTTTTGTTGAGATACGCTTTTATAATATATATTATGCTCAACCTTCAGTGGCGGTAATAGTCGGAAATTGAACGCTGCTGTGGCGGTCATTGGAGACCCATCTGTCATCCTACTTGACGAGCCGACGACAGGCTTGGATCCACTAGCCAGGCGACAAATGTGGACTCTTTTGGCCGAGTACAGT